>CM067991.1:1976496-2380146 GCA_034663535.1 Citrus x limon | reverse complement strand
AAAATAGGCCACGGGCACAGCCGCGCCCAAAAATGAGCGCCCGAAGGTCGGGGCGCCAGCACCCCCCAGCGGAAAAATGGCCCAGAAACGGGTGGGCTATAGCCTTGGCGGGGGGCGTGGGCGAAGTTCGTCCGCCGGACTCGGAATGGCCCCAGACTTTGCGGGCGGCCTTCGTGTGCCAAAAATAGGCCACGGGCACAGCCGCGCCCAAAAATGAGCTCCCGAAGGTCGGGTTCCAACACCCCCCAGCGGAAAATTGGCCAAAAAACGGGTGGGCTATAGCCTTTGCAGGGGGCGTGGGCGAAGTTCGTCCGCCGGACTCGGAAAGGCCCCAGACTTTGCGGGCGGCCTCCGTGTGCCAAAAATAGGCCACGGGCACAGCGCGCCCTAAAATGAGCTCCCGAAGGTCGGGTTCCAACACCCCCCAGCGGAAAATTGGCCAAAAAAACGTGTGGGCTATAGCCTTGGTGGGGGGGCGTGGGCGAAGTTCGTCCGCCGGACTCGGAATGGCCCCAGACTTTGCGGGCGGCCTCCGTGTGCCAAAAATAGGCCACGGGCACAGCCGCGCCCAAAAATGAGCGCCCGAAGGTCGGGCCGCCAACACCCCCAGCGGAAAAATGGCCAAAAAACGGGTGTGCTATAGCCTTGGCGGGGGGCGTGGGCGAAGTTCGTCCGCCGGACTCGGAATGGCCCCAGACTTTGCGGGCGGCCTCCGTGTGCCAAAAATAGGCCACGGGCACAGCCGCGCCCAAAAATGAGCGCCCGAAGGTCGGGGAGCCAACACCCCCCAGCGGAAAAATGGCCAAAAAACGGGGTGGGCTATAGCCTTGGCGGGGGGGCGTGGGCGAAGTTCGTCCGCCGGACTCGGAATGGCCCCAGACTTTGCGGGCGGCCTCCGTGCGCCAAAAATAGTCCACGGGCACAGCCCGCGCCCAAAAACGAGCGCCCGAAGGTCGGGGCGCCAACACCCCCCAGCGGAAAATTGGCCGAAAAACGGGTGGCCTATAGCCTTGGTGGGGGGCGTGGGCGAAGTTCGTCCGCCGGACTCGGAATGGCCCCAGACTTTACGGGCGGCCTCCGTGTGCCAAAAATAGGCAACGGGCTTAGCCGCGCCCAAAAATGAGCTCCCGAAGGTCGGGTTCCAACACCCCCAGCGGAAAATTGGCCAAAAAACGTGTGGGCTATAGCCTTGGTGGGGGGCGTGGGCGAAGTTCGTCCGCCGGACTCGGAATGGCCCCAGATTTGCGGGCAGCCTCCGTGTGCCAAAAATAGGCCACGGGCACAGCCGCGCCCTAAAATGAGCTCCCGAAGGTCGGGTTCCAACACCCCCCAGCGGAAAATTGGCCAAAAAACGTGTGGGCTATAGCCTTGGTGGGGGGCGTGGGCGAAGTTCGTCCGCCGGACTCGGAATGGCCCCAGACTTTGCGGGCGGCCTCCGTGTGCCAAAAATAGGCCACGGGCACAGCCGCGCCCAAAAATGAGCGCCCGAAGGTCGGGCCGCCAACACCCCCCAGCGGAAAAATCGCCAAAAAACGGGTGTGCTATAGCCTTGGCGGGGGGCGTGGGCGAAGTTCGTCCGCCGGACTCGGAATGGCCCCAGACTTTGCGGGCGGCCATCGTGCGCCAAAAATAGGCCACGGGCACAGCCGCGCCCAAAAATGAGCGCCCGAAGGTCGGGGCGCCAACACCCCCCAGCGGAAAAATGGCCAAAAAACGGGTGGGCTATAGCCTTGGAGGGGGGCGTGGGCGAAGTTCGTCCGCCGGACTCGGAATGGCCCCAGACTTTGCGGGCGGCCTCCGTGTGCCAAAAATAGGCCACGGGCACAGCCGCGCCCAAAAATGAGCGCCCGAAGGTCGGGCCGCCAACACCCCCCAGCGGAAAAATGGCCAAAAAACGGGTGGGCTATAGCCTTTGGCGGGGGGCGTGGGCGAAGTTCGTCCGCCGGACTCGGAATGGCCCCAGACTTTGCGGGCGGCCTCCGTGTGCCAAAAATAGGCCACGGGCACAGCCGCGCCCAAAAATGAGCGCCCGAAGGTCGGGGCGCCAACACCCCCCAGCAGAAAAATGGCCCAGAAACGGGTGTGCTATAGCCTTGGCGGGGGGCGTGGGCGAAGTTCGTCCGCCGGACTCGGAATGGCCCCAGACTTTGCGGGCGGCCTCCGTGTGCCAAAAATAGGCCACGGGCACAGCCGCGCCCAAAAATGAGCGACCGAAGGTCGGGCCGCCAACACCCCCCAGCGGAAAAATGGCCAAAAAACGGGTGTGCTATAGCCTTGGCGGGGGGCGTGGGCGAAGTTCGTCCGCCGGACTCGGAATGGCCCCAGACTTTGCGGGTGGCCTCCGTGTGCCAAAAATAGGCCACGGGCACAGCCGCGCCCAAAAATGAGCGCCCGAAGGTCGGGCCGCCAACACCCCCCAGCGGAAAAATGGCCAAAAAACGGGTGTGCTATAGCCTTGGCGGGGGGCGTGGGCGAAGTTCGTCCGCCGGACTCGGAATGGCCCCAGACTTTGCGGGCGGCCTCCGTGTGCCAAAAATAGGCCACGGGCACAGCCGCGCCCAAAAATGAGCGCCCGAAGGTTGGGGCGCCAACACCCCCCAGCGGAAAATTGGCCGAAAAACGGGTGGCCTATAGCCTTGGTGGGGGGCGTGGGCGAAGTTCGTCCGCCGGACTCGGAATGGCCCCAGACTTTGCGGGCGGCCTCCGTGTGCCAAAAATAGGCCACGGGCACAGCCGCGCCCAAAAATGAGCTCCCGAAGGTCGGGTTCCAACACCCCCCAGCGGAAAATTGGCCAAAAAACGGGTGGGCTATAGCCTTTGCAGGGGGCGTGGGCGAAGTTCGTCCGCCAGACTCGGAAAGGCCCCAGACTTTGCGGGCGGCCTCCGTGTGCCAAAAATAGCCCACGGGCACAGCCGCGCCCTAAAATGAGCTCCCGAAGGTCGGGTTCCAACACCCCCCAGCGGAAAATTGGCCAAAAAACGGGTGGGCTATAGCCTTGGTGGGGGGCGTGGGCGAAGTTCGTCCGCCGGACTCGGAATGGCCCCAGACTTTGCGGGCGGCCTCCGTGTGCCAAAAATAGGCCACGGGCACAGCCGCGCCCAAAAATGAGCGACCGAAGGTCGGGCCGCCAACACCCCCCAGCGGAAAAATGGCCAAAAAACGGGTGTGCTATAGCCTTGGCGGGGGGCGTGGGCGAAGTTCGTCCGCCGGACTCGGAATGGCCCCAGACTTTGCGGGCGGCCTCCGTGTGCCAAAAATAGGCCACGGGCTCAGCCGCGCCCAAAAATGAGCGCCCAAAGGTCGGGGCGCCAACACCCCCCAGCGGAAAAATGGCCAAGAAACGGGTGTGCTATAGCCTTGGCGGGGGGCGTGGGCGAAGTTCGTCCGCCGGACTCGGAATGGCCCCAGACTTTATGGGCGGCCTCCGTGTGCCAAAAATAGGCCACGGGCACAGCCGCGCCCGAAAATGAGCGCCCGAAGGTCGGGGCGCCAACACCCCCCAGCAGAAAAATGGCCCAGAAACGGGTGTGCTATAGCCTTGGCGGGGGGCGTGGGCGAAGTTCGTCCGCCGGACTCGGAATGGCCCCAGACTTTATGGGCGGCCTCCGTGTGCCAAAAATAGGCCACGGGCACAGCCGCGCCCAAAAATGAGCGCCCAAAGGTCGGGGCGCCAACACCCCCCAGCGGAAAAATGGCCAAGAAACGGGTGTGCTATAGCCTTGGCGGGGGGCGTGGGCGAAGTTCGTCCGCCGGACTCGGAATGGCCCCAGACTTTGCGGGCGACCTCCGTCTGCCCAAAATAGGCCACGGGCACAGCCGCGCCCAAAAATGAGCGCCCGAAGGTCGGGGCGCCAACAGTCGCCAGCGGAAAAATGGCCAAAAAACGGGTGGGCTATAGCCTTCGTGGGGGGCGTGGGCGATGCTCATCCGCCGGACTCGGAATGGCCCCAAACTTTGCGGGCTGCCTCCGTGTGCCAAAAATAGGCCACGGGCACAGCCGCGCCCAAAAATGAGCATCCGAAGGTCGGGGCGCCAACACACCCCAGCGGAAAAATGGCCAAAAAACGTGTGGGCTATAGCCTTGGTGGGGGGCGTGGGCGAAGTTCGTCCGCCGGACTCGGAATGGCCCCAGACTTTGCGGGCGGCCTCCGTGCGCCAAAAATAGGCCACGGGCACAGCCGCGCAAAAAAATGAGCGCCCGAAGGTCGGGGCGCCAACTCCCCCCAGCGGAAAATTGGCCAAAAAACGTGTGGGCTATAGCCTTGGTGGGGGGCGTGGGCGAAGTTCGTCCGCCGGACTCGGAATGGCCCCAGACTTTACGGGCGGCCTCCGTGTGCCAAATATAGGCCACGGGCACAGCCGCGCCCAAAAATGAGCTCCCGAAGGTCGGGTTCCAACACCCCCCAGCGGAAAATTGGCCAAAAAACGGGTGGGTTATAGCCTTGGCAGGGGGCGTGGGCGAAGTTCGTCCGCCGGACTCGGAAAGGCCCCAGACTTTGCGGGCGGCCTCCGTGCGCCAAAAATAGGCCACGGGCACAGCCGCGCCCACAAATGAGCGCCCGAAGGTCAGGGCGCCAGCACCCCCAAGCGGAAAAATGGCCAAAACACGGGTGGGCTATAGCCTTGGCGGGGGGCGTGGGCGAAGTTCGTCCGCCGGACTCGGAATGGCCCCAGACTTTGCGGGCGGCCTCCGTGCGCCAAAAATAGGCCACGGGCAACGCCTCACCCAAAAATGAGCGCCCGAAGGTCGGGGCGCCAACACCCCCCAGCGGAAAATTGGCAGAAAAACGGGTGGCGTATAGCCTTGGTGGGAGGCGTGGGCGAAGTTCGTCCGCCGGACTCGGAATGGCCCCAGACTTTGCGGGCGACCTCCGTGTGCCAAAAATAGGCCACGGGCACAGCCGCGCCCAAAAATGAGCGCCCGAAGGTCGGGGCGCCAGCACCCCCCAGCGGAAAAATGGCCCAAAAACGGGTGGGCTATAGCCTTGGCGGGGGGCGTGGGCGAAGTTCGTCCGCCGGACTCGGAATGGCCCCAGACTTTGCGGGCGACCTCCGTGTGCCCAAAATAGGCCACGGGCACAGCCGCGCCCAAAAATGAGCGCCCGAAGGTCGGGGCGCCAGCACCCCCCAGCGGAAAAATGGCCAAGAAACGGGTGTGCTATAGCCTTGGCGGGGGGCGTGGGCGAAGTTCGTCCGCCGGACTCGGAATGGCCCCAGACTTTGCGGGCGGCCTACGTGTGCCAAAAATAGGCCACGGGCACAGCCGCGCCCAAAAATGAGCGCCCGAAGGTCGGGGCGCCAACACCCCCCAGCGGAAAAATGGCCAAGAAACGGGTGTGCTATAGCCTTGGCGGGGGGCGTGGGCGAAGTTCGTCCGCCGGACTCGGAATGGCCCCAGACTTTATGGGCGGCCTCCGTGTGCCAAAAATAGGCCACGGGCACAGCCGCGCCCAAAAATGAGCGCCCTAAGGTCGGGGCGCCAACACCCCCCAGCGGAAAAATGGCCAAAAAACGGGTGGGCTATAGCCTTGGCGGGGGGCGTGGGCGAAGTTCGTCCGCCGGACTCGGAATGGCCCCAGACTTTGCGGGCGGCCTTCGTGTGCCAAAAATAGGCCACGGGCACAGCCGCGCCCAAAAATGAGCTCCCGAAGGTCGGGTTCCAACACCCCCCAGCGGAAAATTGGCCAAAAAACGGGTGGGCTATAGCCTTTGCAGGGGGCGTGGGCGAAGTTCGTCCGCCGGACTCAGAAAGGCCCCAGACTTTGCGGGCGGCCTCCGTGTGCCAAAAATAGGCCACGGGCACAGCCGCGCCCTAAAATGAGCTCCCGAAGGTCGGGTTCCAACACCCCCCAGCGGAAAATTGGCCAAAAAACGTGAGGGCTATAGCCTTGGTGGGGGGCGTGGGCGAAGTTCGTCCGCCGGACTCGGAATGGCCCCAGACTTTGCGGGCGGCCTCCGTGTGCCAAAAATAGGCCACGGGCACAGCCGCGCCCAAAAATGAGCGCCCGAAGGTCGGGCCGCCAACACCCCCCAGCGGAAAAATGGCCAAAAAACGGGTGTGCTATAGCCTTGGCGGGGGGCGTGGGCGAAGTTCGTCCGCCGGACTCGGAATGGCCCCAGACTTTGCGGGCGGCCTCCGTGCGCCAAAACTAGGCCACGGGCACAGCCGCGCCCAAAAATGAGCGCCCGAAGGTCGGGGCGCCAACACCCCCCAGCGGAAAAATGGCCAAAAAACGGGTGGGCTATAGCCTTGGCGGGGGGCGTGGGCGAAGTTCGTCCGCCGGACTCGGAATGGCCCCAGACTTTGCGGGTGGCCTCCGTGCGCCAAAAATAGTCTACGGGCACAGCCGCGCCCAAAAACGAGCGCCCGAAGGTCGGGGCGCCAACACCCCCCAGCGGAAAATTGGCCGAAAAACGGGTGGCCTATAGCCTTGGTGGGGGGCGTGGGCGAAGTTCGTCCGCCGGACTCGGAATGGCCCCAGACTTTGCGGGCGGCCTCCGTGTGCCAAAAATAGGCCACGGGCACAGCCGCGCCCAAAAATGAGCGCCCGAAGGTCGGGGCGCCAGCACCCCCCAGCGGAAAAATGGCCAAAAAACGGGTGGGCTATAGCCTTCGTGGGGGGCGTGGGCGATGCTCGTCCGCCGGACTCGGAATGGCCCCAGACTTTGTGGACGGCCTCCGTGCGCCAAAAATAGTCCACGGGCACAGCCGCGCCCAAAAATGAGCATCCGAAGGTCGGGGCGCCAACACCCGCCAGCGGAAAAATGGCCAAAAAACGGGTGGGCTATAGCCTTAGAGGGGGGCGTGGGCGAAGTTCGTCCGCCGGACTCGGAATGGCCCCAGACTTTGCGGGCGGCCTCCGTGTGCAAAAAATAGGCCACGGGCACAGCCGAGCCCAAAAATGAGCGCCCGAAGGTCGGGCCGCCAACACCCCCCAGCGGAAAAATGGCCAAAAAACGGGTGGGCTATAGCCTTTGGCGGGGGGCGTGGGCGAAGTTCGTCCGCCGGACTCGGAATGGCCCCAGACTTTGCGGGCGGCCTCCGTGTGCCAAAAATAGGCCACGGGCACAGCCGCGCCCGAAAATGAGCGTCCGAAGGTCGGGGCGCCAACACCCCCCAGCAGAAAAATGGCCCAGAAACGGGTGTGCTATAGCCTTGGCGGGGGGCGTGGGCGAAGTTCGTCCGCCGGACTCGGAATGGCCCCAGACTTTGCGGGCGGCCTCCGTGTGCCAAAAATAGGCCACGGACACAGCCGCGCCCAAAAATGAGCGCCCGAAGGTCGGGGCGCCAACACCCCCCAGCGGAAAATTGGCCGAAAAACGGGTGGCCTATAGCCTTGGTGGGGGGCGTGGGCGAAGTTCTTCCGCCGGACTCGGAATGGCCCCAGACTTTGCGGGCGGCCTCCGTGTGCCAAAAATAGGCCACGGGCACAGCCGCGCCCAAAAATGAGCGCCCGAAGGTCGGGGCGCCAGCACCCCCCAGCGGAAAAATGGCCCAGAAACGGGTGGGCTATAGCCTTGGCGGGGGGCGTGGGCGAAGTTCGTCTGCCGGACTCGGAATGGCCCCAGACTTTAAGGGCGGCCTCCGTGTGCCAAAAATAGGCCACGGGCACAGCCGCGCCCAAAAATGAGCGCCCGAAGGTCGGGGCGCCAACACCCCCCAGCGGAAAAATGGCCAAAAAACGGGTAGGCTATAGCCTTGGTGGGGGGCGTGGGCGAAGTTCGTCCGCCGGACTCGGAATGGCCCCAGACTTTGCGGGCGGCCTCCGTGTGCCAAAAATAGGCCACGGGCACAGCCGCGCCCAAAAATGAGCGCCCGAAGGTCGGGGCGCCAACACCCCCCAGCGGAAAAATGGCCAAAAAACGGGTAGGCTATAGCCTTGGTGGGGGGCGTGGGCGAAGTTCGTCCGCCGGACTCGGAATGGCCCCAGACTTTGCGGGCGGCCTCCGTGTGCCAAAAATAGGCCACGGGCACAGCCGCGCCCAAAAATGAGCGCCCGAAGGTCGGGGCGCCAGCACCCCCCAGCGGAAAAATGGCCAAGAAACGGGTGTGCTATAGCCTTGGCGGGGGGCGTGGGCGAAGTTCGTCCGCCGGACTCGGAATGGCCCCAGACTTTGCGGGCGGCCTACGTGTGCCAAAAATAGGCCACGGGCACAGCCGCGCCCAAAAATGAGCGCCCGAAGGTCGGGGCGCCAACACCCCCCAGCGGAAAAATGGCCAAGAAACGGGTGTGCTATAGCCTTGGCGGGGGGCGTGGGCGAAGTTCGTCCGCCGGACTCGGAATGGCCCCAGACTTTATGGGCGGCCTCCGTGTGCCAAAAATAGGCCACGGGCACAGCCGCGCCCAAAAATGAGCGCCCTAAGGTCGGGGCGCCAACACCCCCCAGCGGAAAAATGGCCAAAAAACGGGTGGGCTATAGCCTTGGCGGGGGGCGTGGGCGAAGTTCGTCCGCCGGATTCGGAATGGCCCCAGACTTTGCGGGCGGCCTTCGTGTGCCAAAAATAGGCCACGGGCACAGCCGCGCCCAAAAATGAGCTCCCGAAGGTCGGGTTCCAACACCCCCCAGCGGAAAATTGGCCAAAAAACGGGTCGGCTATAGCCTTTGCAGGGGGCGTGGGCGAAGTTCGTCCGCCGGACTCAGAAAGGCCCCAGACTTTGCGGGCGGCCTCCGTGTGCCAAAAATAGGCCACGGGCACAGCCGCGCCCTAAAATGAGCTCCCGAAGGTCGGGTTCCAACACCCCCCAGCGGAAAATTGGCCAAAAAACGTGAGGGCTATAGCCTTGGTGGGGGGCGTGGGCGAACTTCGTCCGCCGGACTCGGAATGGCCCCAGACTTTGCGGGCGGCCTCCGTGTGCCAAAAATAGGCCACGGGCACAGCCGCGCCCAAAAATGAGCGCCCGAAGGTCTGGCCGCCAACACCCCCCAGCGGAAAAGTGGCCAAAAAACGGGTGTGCTATAGCCTTGGCGGGGGGCGTGGGCGAAGTTCGTCCGCCGGACTCGGAATGGCCCCAGACTTTGCGGGCGGCCTCCGTGTGCCAAAACTAGGCCACGGGCACAGCCGCGCCCAAAAATGAGCGCCCGAAGGTCGGGGCGCCAACACCCCCCAGCGGAAAAATGGCCAAAAAACGGGTGGGCTATAGCCTTGGCGGGGGGCGTAGGCGAAGTTCGTCCGCCGGACTCGGAATGGCCCCAGACTTTGCGGGTGGCCTCCGTGCGCCAAAAATAGTCTACGGGCACAGCCGCGCCCAAAAACGAGCGCCCGAAGGTCGGGGCGCCAACACCCCCCAGCGGAAAATTGGCCGAAAAACGGGTGGCCTATAGCCTTGGTGGGGGGCGTGGGCGAAGTTCGTCCGCCGGACTCGGAATGGCCCCAGACTTTGCGGGCTGCCTCCGTGTGCCAAAAATAGGCCACGGGCACAGCCGCGCCCAAAAATGAGCGCCCGAAGGTCGGGGCGCCAGCACCCCCCAGCGGAAAAATGGCCCAGAAACGGGTGGGCTATAGCCTTGGCGGGGGGCGTGGGCGAAGTTCGTCCGCCGGACTCGGAATGGCCCCAGACTTTGCGGGCGACCTCCGTGTGCCCAAAATAGGCCACGGGCACAGCCGCGCCCAAAAATGAGCGCCCGAAGGTCGGGGCGCCAGCACCCCCAAGCGGAAAAATGGCCAAAAAACGGGTGGGCTATAGCCTTCGTGGGGGGCGTGGGCGATGCTCGTCCGCCGGACTCGGAATGGCCCCAGACTTTGTGGACGGCCTCCGTGCGCCAAAAATAGTCCACGGGCACAGCCGCGCCCAAAAATGAGTATCCGAAGGTCGGGGCGCCAACACCCGCCAGCGGAAAAATGGCCAAAAAACGTGTGGGCTATAGCCTTGGTGGGGGGCGTGGGCGAAGTTCGTCCGCCGGACTCGGAATGGCCCCAGACTTTGCGGGCGGCCTCCGTGTGCCAAAAATAGGCCACGGGCACAGCCGCGCCCAAAAATGAGCGCCCGAAGGTCGGGGCGCCAACACCCCCCAGCGGAAAAATGGCCAAAAAACGGGTGGGCTATAGCCTTGGAGGGGGGCGTGGGCGAAGTTCGTCCGCCGGACTCGGAATGGCCCCAGACTTTGCGGGCGGCCTCCGTGTGCAAAAAATAGGCCACGGGCACAGCCGCGCCCAAAAATGAGCGCCCGAAGGTCGGGCCGCCAACACCCCCCAGCGGAAAAATGGCCAAAAAACGGGTGGGCTATAGCCTTTGGCGGGGGGCGTGGGCGAAGTTCGTCCGCCGGACTCGGAATGGCCCCAGACTTTGCGGGCGGCCTCCGTGTGCCAAAAATAGGCCACGGACACAGCCGCGCCCAAAAATGAGCGCCCGAAGGTCGGGGCGCCAACACCCCCCAGCGGAAAATTGGCCGAAAAACGGGTGGCCTATAGCCTTGGTGGGGGGCGTGGGCGAAGTTCGTCCGCCGGACTCGGAATGGCCCCAGACTTTAAGGGCGGCCTCCGTGTGCCAAAAATAGGCCACGGGCACAGCCGCGCCCAAAAATGAGCGCCCGAAGGTCGGGGCGCCAACACCCCCCAGCGGAAAAATGGCCAAAAAACGGGTAGGCTATAGCCTTGGTGGGGGGCGTGGGCGAAGTTCGTCCGCCGGACTCGGAATGGCCCCAGACTTTGCGGGCGGCCTCCGTGTGCCAAAAATAGGCCACGGGCACAGCCGCGCCCAAAAATGAGCGCCCGAAGGTCGGGGCGCCAACACCCCCCAGCGGAAAAATGGCCAAAAAACGGGTAGGCTATAGCCTTGGTGGGGGGCGTGGGCGAAGTTCGTCCGCCGGACTCGGAATGGCCCCAGACTTTGCGGGCGGCCTCCGTGTGCCAAAAATAGGCCACGGGCACAGCCGCGCCCAAAAATGAGCGCCCAAAGGTCGGGGCGCCAGCACCCCCCAGCGGAAAAATGGCCAAGAAACGGGTGTGCTATAGCCTTGGCGGGGGGCGTGGGCGAAGTACGTCCGCCGGACTCGGAATGGCCCCAGACTTTGCGGGCGGCCTACGTGTGCCAAAAATAGGCCACGGGCACAGCCGCGCCCAAAAATGAGCGCCCGAAGGTCGGGGCGCCAACACCCCCCAGCGGAAAAATGGCCAAGAAACGGGTGTGCTATAGCCTTGGCGGGGGGCGTGGGCGAAGTTCGTCCGCCGGACTCGGGATGGCCCCAGACTTTATGGGCGGCCTCCGTGTGCCAAAAATAGGCCACGGGCACAGCCGCGCCCAAAAATGAGCGCCCTAAGGTCGGGGCGCCAACACCCCCCAGCGGAAAAATGGCCAAAAAACGGGTGGGCTATAGCCTTGGCGGGGGGCGTGGGCGAAGTTCGTCCGCCGGACTCGGAATGGCCCCAGACTTTTTGGGCGGCCTTCGTGTGCCAAAAATAGGCCACGGGCACAGCCGCGCCCAAAAATGAGCTCCCGAAGGTCGGGTTCCAACACCCCCCAGCGGAAAATTGGCCAAAAAACGGGTGGGCTATAGCCTTTGCAGGGGGCGTGGGCGAAGTTCGTCCGCCGGGCTCAGAAAGGCCCCAGACTTTGCGGGCGGCCTCCGTGTGCCAAAAATAGGCCACGGGCACAGCCGCGCCCTAAAATGAGCTCCCGAAGGTCGGGTTCCAACACCCCCCAGCGGAAAATTGGCCAAAAAACGTGAGGGCTATAGCCTTGGTGGGGGGCGTGGGCGAACTTCGTCCGCCGGACTCGGAATGGCCCCAGACTTTGCGGGCGGCCTCCGTGTGCCAAAAATAGGCCACGGGCACAGCCGCGCCCAAAAATGAGCGCCCGAAGGTCGGGCCGCCAACACCCCCCAGCGGAAAAATGGCCAAAAAACGGGTGTGCTATAGCCTTGGCGGGGGGCGTGGGCGAAGTTCGTCCGCCGGACTCGGAATGGCCCCAGACTTTGCGGGCGGCCTCCGTGTGCCAAAACTAGGCCACGGGCACAGCCGCGCCCAAAAATGAGCGCCCGAAGGTCGGGGCGCCAACACCCCCCAGCGGAAAAATGGCCAAAAAACGGGTGGGCTATAGCCTTGGCGGGGGGCGTGGGCGAAGTTCGTCCGCCGGACTCGGAATGGCCCCAGACTTTGCGGGTGGCCTCCGTGCGCCAAAAATAGTGTACGGGCACAGCCGCGCCCAAAAACGAGCGCCCGAAGGTCGGGGCGCCAACACCCCCCAGCGGAAAATTGGCCGAAAAACGGGTGGCCTATAGCCTTGGTGGGGGGCGTGGGCGAAGTTCGTCCGCCGGACTCGGAATGGCCCCAGACTTTGCGGGCTGCCTCCGTGTGCCAAAAATAGGCCACGGGCACAGCCGCGCCCAAAAATGAGCGCCCGAAGGTCGGGGCGCCAGCACCCCCCAGCGGAAAAATGGCCCAGAAACGGGTGGGCTATAGCCTTGGCGGGGGGCGTGGGCGAAGTTCGTCCGCCGGACTCGGAATGGCCCCAGACTTTGCGGGCGACCTCCGTGTGCCCAAAATAGGCCACGGGCACAGCCGCGCCCAAAAATGAGCGCCCGAAGGTCGGGGCGCCAGCACCCCCAAGCGGAAAAATGGCCAAAAAACGGGTGGGCTATAGCCTTCGTGGGGGGCGTGGGCGATGCTCGTCCGCCGGACTCGGAATGGCCCCAGACTTTGTGGACGGCCTCCGTGCGCCAAAAATAGTCCACGGGCACAGCCGCGCCCAAAAATGAGCATCCGAAGGTCGGGGCGCCAACACCCGCCAGCGGAAAAATGGCCAAAAAACGTGTGGGCTATAGCCTTGGTGGGGGGCGTGGGCGAAGTTCGTCCGCCGGACTCGGAATGGCCCCAGACTTTGCGGGCGGCCTCCGTGTGCCAAAAATAGGCCACGGGCACAGCCGCGCCCAAAAATGAGCGCCCGAAGGTCGGGGCGCCAACACCCCCCAGCGGAAAAATGGCCAAAAAACGGGTGGGCTATAGCCTTGGAGGGGGGCGTGGGCGAAGTTCGTCCGCCGGACTCGGAATGGCCCCAGACTTTGCGGGCGGCCTCCGTGTGCAAAAAATAGGCCACGGGCACAGCCGCGCCCAAAAATGAGCGCCCGAAGGTCGGGCCGCCAACACCCCCCAGCGGAAAAATGGCCAAAAAACGGGTGGGCTATAGCCTTTGGCGGGGGGCGTGGGCGAAGTTCGTCCGCCGGACTCGGAATGGCCCCAGACTTTGCGGGCGGCCTCCGTGTGCAAAAAATAGGCCACGGGCACAGCCGCGCCCAAAAATGAGCGCCCGAAGGTCGGGCCGCCAACACCCCCCAGCGGAAAAATGGCCAAAAAACGGGTGGGCTATAGCCTTTGGCGGGGGGCGTGGGCGAAGTTCGTCTGCCGGACTCGGAATGGCCCCAGACTTTGCGGGCGGCCTCCGTGTGCCAAAAATAGGCCACGGGCACAGCCGCGCCCGAAAATGAGCGCCCGAAGGTCGGGGCGCCAACACCCCCCAGCAGAAAAATGGCCCAGAAACGGGTGTGCTATAGCCTTGGCGGGGGGCGTGGGCGAAGTTCGTCCGCCGGACTCGGAATGGCCCCAGACTTTGCGGGCGGCCTCCGTGTGCCAAAAATAGGCCACGGGCACAGCCGCGCCCAAAAATGAGCGCCCGAAGGTCGGGGCGCCAACACCCCCCAGCGGAAAATTGGCCGAAAAACGGGTGGCCTATAGCCTTGGTGGGGGGCGTGGGCGAAGTTCGTCCGCCGGACTCGGAATGGCCCCAGACTTTGCGGGCGGCCTCCGTGTGCCAAAAATAGGCCACGGGCACAGCCGCGCCCAAAAATGAGCGCCCGAAGGTCGGGGCGCCAGCACCCCCCAGCGGAAAAATGGCCCAGAAACGGGTGGGCTATAGCCTTGGCGGGGGGCGTGGGCGAAGTTCGTCCGCCGGACTCGGAATGGCCCCAGACTTTGCGGGCGACCTCCGTGTGCCCAAAATAGGCCACGGGCACAGCCGCGCCCAAAAATGAGCACCCGAAGGTCGGGGCGCCAACAGTCGCCAGCGGAAAAATGGCCAAAAAACGGGTGGGCTATAGCCTTCGTGGGGGGCGTGGGCGATGCTCGTCCGCCGGACTCGGAATGGCCCCAAACTTTGCGGGCTGCCTCCGTGTGCCAAAAATAGGCCACGGGCACAGCCGCACCCAAAAATGAGCATCCGAAGGTCGGGGCGCCAACACCCCCCAGCGGAAAAATGGCCAAAAAATGGGTGGGCTATAGCCTTGGTGGGGGGCGTGGACGAAGTTCGTCCGCCGGACTCGGAATGGCCCCAGACTTTGCGGGCGGCCTCCGTGCGCCAAAAATAGGCCACGGGCACAGCCGCGTCAAAAAATGAGCGCCCGAAGGTCGGGGCGCCAACACCCCCCAGCGGAAAATTGGCCGAAAAACGGGTGGCCTATAGCCTTGGTGGGGGGCGTGGGCGAAGTTCGTCCGCCGGACTCGGAATGGCCCCAGACTTTGCGGGCGGCCTCCGTGTGCCAAAAATAGGCCACGGGCACAGCCGCGCCCAAAAATGAGCGCCCGAAGGTCGGGGCGCCAACAGCCCCCAGCGGAAAAATGGCCAAAAAATGGGTGGGCTATAGCCTTTGGCGGGGGGCGTGGGCGAAGTTCGTCCGCCGGACTCGGAATGGCCCCAGACTTTGCGGGCGGCCTCCGTGTGCCAAAAATAGGCCACGGGCACAGCCGCGCCCAAAAATGAGCGCCCAAAGGTCGGGGCGCCATCACCCCCCAGCAGAAAAATGGCCCAGAAACGGGTGTGCTATAGCCTTGGCGGGGGGCGTGGGCGAAGTTCGTCCGCCGGACTCGGAATGGCCCCAGACTTTCCGGGCGGCCTCCGTGTGCCAAAAAAAGGCCACGGGCACAGCCGCGCCCAAAAATGAGCGCCCGAAGGTCGGGGCGCCAACACCCCCCAGCGGAAAAATGGCCCAGAAACGGGTGTGCTATAGCCTTGGCGGGGGGCGTGGGCGAAGTTCGTCCGCCTGACTCGGAATGGCCCCAGACTTTGCGGGCGGCCTCCGTGTGCCAAAAATAGGCCACGGGCACAGCCGCGCCCAAAAATGAGCGCCCGAAGGTCGGGGCGCCAGCACCCCCCAGCGGAAAAATGGCCCAGAAACGGGTGGGCTATACCCTTGGCGGGGGGCGTGGGCGAAGTTCGTCCGCCGGACTCGGAATGGCCCCAGACTTTGCGGGCGGCCTCCGTGTGCCAAAAATAGGCCACGGGCACAGCCGCGCCCAAAAATGAGCATCCGAAGGTCGGGGCGCCAACACACCCCAGCGGAAAAATGGCCAAAAAACGTGTGGGCTATAGCCTTGGTGGGGGGCGTGGGCGAAGTTCGTCCGCCGGACTCGGAATGGCCCCAGACTTTGCGGGCGGCCTCCGTGCGCCAAAAATAGGCCACGGGCACAGCCGCGCCAAAAAATGAGCGCCCGAAGGTCGGGGCGCCAACTCCCCCCAGCGGAAAATTGGCCGAAAAACGGGTGGCCTATAGCCTTGGTGGGGGGCGTGGGGGAAGTTCGTCCGCCGGACTCGGAATGGCCCCAGACTTTGCGGGCGGCCTCCGTGTGCCAAAAATAGGCCACGGGCACAGCCGCGCCCAAAAATGAGTTCCCGAAGGTCGGGTTCCAACACCCCCCAGCGGAAAATTGGCCAAAAAACGGGTGGGCTATAGCCTTTGCAGGGGGCGTGGGCGAAGTTCGTCCGCCGGACTCGGAAAGGCCCCAGACTTTGCGGGCGGCCTCCGTGTGCCAAAAATAGGCCACGGGCACAGCCGCGCCCACAAATGAGCGCCCGAAGGTCAGGGCGCCAGCACCCCCAAGCGGAAAAATGGCCAAAAAACGGGTGGGCTATAGCCTTGGCGGGGGGCGTGGGCGAAGTTCGTCCGCCGGACTCGGAATGGCCCCAGACTTTGCGGGCGGCCTCCGTGCGCCAAAAATAGGCCACGGGCAACGCCGCGCCCAAAAATGAGCGCCCGAAGGTCGGGGCGCCAACACCCCCCAGCGGAAAATTGGCCGAAAAACGGGTGGCGTATAGCCTTGGTGGGAGGCGTGGGCGAAGTTCGTCCGCCGGACTCGGAATGGCCCCAGACTTTGCGGGCGACCTCCGTGTGCCAAAAATAGGCCACGGGCACAGCCGCGCCCAAAAATGATCGCCCGAAGGTCGGGGCGCCAACACCCCCCAGCGGAAAAATGGCCAAAAAACGGGTGGGCTATAGCCTTGGTGGGGGGCGTGGGCGAAGTTCGTCCGCCGGACTCGGAATGGCCCCAGACTTTGCGGGCGGCCTCCGTGCGCCAATAATAGGCCACGGGCACAGCCGCGCCCAAAAATGAGCGCCCGAAGGTCGGGGCGCCAGCACCCCCAAGCGGAAAAATGGCCAAAAAACGGGTGGGCTATAGCCTTGGCGGGGGGCGTGGGCGAAGTTCGTCCGCCGGACTCGGAATGGCCCCAGACTTTGCGGGCGGCCTTCGTGTGCCAAAAATAGGCCACGGGCACAGCCGCGCCCAAAAATGAGAGCCCTAAGGTCGGGGCGCCAACACCCCCCAGCGGAAAAATGGCCAAAAAACGGGTGGGCTATAGCCCTGGCGGGGGGCGTGGGCGAAGTTCGTCCGCCGGACTCGGAATGGCCCCAGACTTTGCGGGCGGCCTTCGTGTGCCAAAAATAGGCCACGGGCACAGCCGCGCCCAAAAATGAGCTCCCGAAGGTCGGGTTCCAACACCCCCCAGCGGAAAATTGGCCAAAAAACGGGTGGGCTATAGCCTTTGCAGGGGGCGTGGGCGAAGTTCGTCCGCCGGACTCAGAAAGGCCCCAGACTTTGCGGGCGGCCTCCGTGTGCCAAAAATAGGCCACGGGCACAGCCGCGCCCTAAAATGAGCTCCCGAAGGTCGGGTTCCAACACCCCCCAGCGGAAAATTGGCCAAAAAACGTGAGGGCTATAGCCTTGGTGGGGGGCGTGGGCGAAGTTCGTCCGCCGGACTCGGAATGGCCCCAGACTTTGCGGGCGGCCTCCGTGTGCAAAAAATAGGCCACGGGCACAGCCGCGCCCAAAAATGAGCGCCTGAAGGTCGGGCCGCCAACACCCCCCAGCGGAAAAATGGCCAAAAAACGGGTGTGCTATAGCCTTGGCGGGGGGCGTGGGCGAAGTTCGTCCGCCAGACTCGGAATGGCCCCAGACTTTGCGGGCGGCCTCCGTGTGCCAAAACTAGGCCACGGGCACAGCCGCGCCCAAAAATGAGCGCCCGAAGGTCTGGGCGCCAACACCCCCCAGCGGAAAAATGGCAAAAAAACGGGTGGGCTATAGCCTTGGCGGGGGGCGTGGGCGAAGTTCGTCCGCCGGACTCGGAATGGCCCCAGACTTTGCGGGCGGCCTCCGTGCGCCAAAAATAGTCCACGGGCACAGCCGCGCCCAAAAACGAGCGCCCGAAGGTCGGGGCGCCAACACCCCCCAGCGGAAAATTGGCCGAAAAACGGGTGGCCTATAGCCTTGGTGGGGGGCGTGGGCGAAGTTCGTCCGCCGGACTCGGAATGGCCCCAGACTTTGCGGGCGGCCTCCGTGTGCCAAAAATAGGCCACGGGCACAGCCGCGCCCAAAAATGAGCGCCCGAAGGTCGGGGCGCCAGCACCCCCCAGCGGAAAAATGGCCCAGAAACGGGTGGGCTATAGCCTTGGCGGGGGGCGTGGGCGAAGTTCGTCCGCCGGACTCGGAATGGCCCCAGACTTTATGGGCAGCCTCCGTGTGCCAAAAATAGGCCACGGGCACAGCCGCGCCCAAAAATGAGCGCCCTAAGGTCGGGGCGCCAACACCCCCCAGCGGAAAAA
Organism: Citrus x limon; assembly: GCA_034663535.1. Classification (NCBI taxonomy): domain Eukaryota; kingdom Viridiplantae; phylum Streptophyta; class Magnoliopsida; order Sapindales; family Rutaceae; genus Citrus; species Citrus x limon. The sequence goes on along the minus strand of CM067991.1, from coordinate 2,362,340 downwards.
TGGCCAAAAAACGGGTGGGCTATAGCCTTGGCGGGGGGCGTGGGCGAAGTTCGTCCGCCGGACTCGGAATGGCCCCCGACTTTGCGGGCGGCCTTCGTGTGCCAAAAATAGGCCACGGGCACAGCCGCGCCCAAAAATGAGCTCCCGAAGGTCGGGTTCCAACAACCCCCAGCGGAAAATTGGCCAAAAAACGGGTGGGCTATAGCTTTTGCAGGGGGCGTGGGCGAAGTTCGTCCGCCGGACTCAGAAAGGCCCCAGACTTTGCGGGCGGCCTCCGTGTGCCAAATATAGGCCACGGGCACAGCCGCGCCCTAAAATGAGCTCCCGAAGGTCGGGTTCCAACACCCCCCAGCGGAAAATTGGCCAAAAAACGTGAGGGCTATAGCCTTGGTGGGGGGCGTGGGCGAAGTTCGTCCGCCGGACTCGGAATGGCCCCAGACTTTGCGGGCGGCCTCCGTGTGCAAAAAATAGGCCACGGGCACAGCCGCGCCCAAAAATGAGCGCCCGAAGGTCGGGCCGCCAACACCCCCCAGCGGAAAAATAGCCAAAAAACGGGTGTGCTATAGCCTTGGCGGGGGGCGTGGGCGAAGTTCGTCCGCCGGACTCGGAATGGCCCCAGACTTTGCGGGCGGCCTCCGTGTGCCAAAACTAGGCCACGGGCACAGCCGCCCCCAAAAATGAGCGCCCGAAGGTCGGGGCGCCAACACCCCCCAGCGGAAAAATGGCCAAAAAACGGGTGGGCTATAGCCTTGGCGGGGGGCGTGGGCGAAGTTCGTCCGCCGGACTCGGAATGGCCCCAGACTTTGCGGGCGGCCTCCGTGTGCCAAAACTAGGCCACGGGCACAGCCGCGCCCAAAAATGAGCGCCCGAAGTTAGGGGCGCCAACACTCCCCAGCGGAAAATTGGCCGAAAAACGGGTGGCCTATAGCCTTGGCGGGGGGCGTGGGCGAAGTTCGTCCGCCGGACTCGGAAAGGCCCCAGACTTTGCGGGCGGCCTCCGTGTGCCAAAAATAGGCCACGAGCACAGCCGCGCCCAAAAATGAGCGCACGAAGGTCGGGGCGCCAGCACCCCCCAGCGGAAAAATGGCCGAGAAACGGGTGTGCTATAGCCTTGGCGGGGGGCGCGGGCGAAGTTCGTCCGCCGGACTCGGAATGGCCCCAGACTTTGCGGGCGACCTCCGTGTGCCCAAAATAGGCCACGGGCACAGCCGCGCCCAAAAATGAGCGCCCGAAGTTCGGGGCGCCAACAGTCGCCAGCGGAAAAATGGCCAAAAAACGGGTGGGCTACAGCCTTCGTGAGGGGCGTGGGCGATGCTCGTCCGCCGGACTCGGAATGGCCCCAAACTTTGCGGGCTGCCTCCGTGTGCCAAAAATAGGCCACGGGCACAGCCGCGCCCAAAAATGAGCATCCGAAGGTCGGGACGCCAACACCCCCCAGCGGAAAAATGGCCAAAAAAACGGGTGGGCTATAGCCTTGGTGGGGGGCGTGGGCGAAGTTCGTCCGCCGGACTCGGTATGGCCCCAGACATTGCGGGCGGCCTCCGTGCGCCAAAAATAGGCCACGGGCACAGCCGCGCCCAAAAATGAGTGCCCGAAGGTCGGGGCGCCAGCACCCCCCAGCGGAAAAATGGCCAAGAAACGGGTGTGCTATAGCCTTGGCGGGGGGCGTGGGCGAAGTTCGTCCGCCGGACTCGGAGTGGCCCCAGACTTTGCGGGCGGCCTCCGTGCGCCAATAATAGGCCACGGGCACAGCCGCGCCCAAAAATGAGCGCCCGAAGGTCGGGGCGCCAGCACCCCCAAGCGGAAAAATGGCCAAAAAACGGGTGGGCTATAGCCTTGGCGGGGGGCGTGGGCGAAGTTCGTCCGCCGGACTCGGAATGGCCCCAGACTTTGCGGGCGGCCTCCGTGTGCCAAAAATAGGCCACGAGCACAGCCGCGCCCAAAAATGAGCGCACGAAGGTCGGGGCGCCAGCACCCCCCAGCGGAAAAATGGCCGAGAAACGGGTGTGCTATAGCCTTGGCGGGGGGCGCGGGCGAAGTTCGTCCGCCGGACTCGGAATGGCCCCAGACTTTGCGGGCGACCTCCGTGTGCCCAAAATAGGCCACGGGCACAGCCGCGCCCAAAAATAAGCGCCCGAAGTTCGGGGCGCCAACAGTCCCCAGCGGAAAAATGGCCAAAAAACGGGTGGGCTATAGCCTTGGTGGGGGGCGTGGGCGAAGTTCGTCCGCCGGACTCGGAATGGCCCCAGACTTTGCGGGCGGCCTCCGTGTGCCAAAAATAGGCCACGGGCACAGCCGCGCCCAAAAATGAGCGCCCGAAGGTCGGGCCACCAACACCCCCCAGCGGAAAAATGGCAAAAAAACGGGTGTGCTATAGCCTTGGCGGGGGGCGTGGGCGAAGTTCGTCCGCCGGACTCGGAATGGCCCCAGACTTTGCGGGCGGCCTCCGTGTGCCAAAAATAGGCCACGGGCAATGCCGCGCCGAAAAATGAGCGCCTGAAGGTCGGGGCGCCAACACCCCCCAGCGGAAAATTGGCTGAAATACGGGTGGCCTATAGCCTTGGTGGGGGGCGTGGGCGAAGTTCGTCCGCCGGACTCGGAAAGGCCCCAGACTTTGCAGGCGGCCTCCGTGTGCCAAAAATAGGCCACGGGCACAGCCGCGCCCTAAAATGAACTCCCGAAGGTCGGGTTCCAACACCCCCCAGCGGAAAATTGGCCAAAAAACGTGTGGGCTATAGCCTTGGTGGGGGGCGTGGGCGAAGTTCGTCCGCCGGACTCGGAATGGCCCCAGACTTTGCGGGCGGCCTCCGTGTGCCAAAAATAGGCCACGGGCACAGCCGCGCCCAAAAATGAGCGCCCGAAGGTCGGGCCACCAACACCCCCCAGCGGAAAAATGGCAAAAAAACGGGTGTGCTATAGCCTTGGCGGGGGGCGTGGGCGAAGTTCGTCCGCCGGACTCGGAATGGCCCCAGACTTTGCGGGCGGCCTCCGTGTGCCAAAAATAGGCCACGGGCAATGCCGCGCCGAAAAATGAGCGCCTGAAGGTCGGGGCGCCAACACCCCCCAGCGGAAAATTGGCTGAAATACGGGTGGCCTATAGCCTTGGTGGGGGGCGTGGGCGAAGTTCGTCCGCCGGACTCGGAAAGGCCCCAGACTTTGCGGGCGGCCTCCGTGTGCCAAAAATAGGCCACGGGCACAGCCGCGCCCAAAAATGAGCGCCCGAAGGTCGGGTTCCAACACCCCCCAGCGGAAAATTGGCCAAAAAACGTGTGGGCTATAGCCTTGGTGGGGGGCGTGGGCGAAGTTCGTCCGCCGGACTCGGAATGGCCCCAGACTTTGCGGGCGGCCTCCGTGTGCCAAAAATAGGCCACGGGCACAGCCGCGCCCAAAAATGAGCACCCGAAGGTCGGGCCACCAACACCCCCCAGCGGAAAAATGGCAAAAAAACGGGTGTGCTATAGCCTTGGCGGGGGGCGTGGGCGAAGTTCGTCCGCCGGACTCGGAATGGCCCCAGACTTTGCGGGCGGCCTCCGTGTGCCAAAAATAGGCCACGGGCACAGCCGCGCCCAAAAATGAGCGCCCGAAGGTCGGGGCGCTAGCACCCCCCAGCGGAAAAATGGCCCAGAAACGGTTGGGCTATAGCCTTGGCGGGGGGCGTGGGCGAAGTTCGTCCGCCGGACTCGGAATGGCCCCAGACTTTGCGGGCGACCTCCGTGTGCCCAAAATAGGCCACGGGCACAGCCGCGCCCAAAAATGAGCGCCCGAAGGTCGGGGCGCCAACAGTCGCCAGCGGAAAAATGGCCAAAAAACGGGTGGGCTATAGCCTTCGTGGGGGGCGTGGGCGATGCTCGTCTGCCGGACTCGGAATGGCCCCAAACTTTGCGGGCTGCCTCCGTGTGCCAAAAATAGGCCACGGGCACAGCCGCGCCCAAAAATGAGCGCCCGAAGGTCGGGGCGCCAACACCCCCCAGCGGAAAAATGGCCAAAAAACGTGTGGGCTATAGCCTTGGTGGGGGGCGTGGGCGAAGTTCGTCCGCCGGACTCGGAATGGCCCTAGACTTTGCGGGCGGCCTTCGTGCGCAAAAAATAGGCCACGGGCACAGCCGCGCCAAAAAATGAGCGCCCGAAGGTCGGGACGCCAACACCCCCCAGCGGAAAATTGGCCGAAAAACGGGCGGCCTATAGCCTTGGTGGGGGGCGTGGGCGAAGTTCGTCCGCCGGACTCGGAATGGCCCCAGACTTTGCGGGCGGCCTCCGTGTGCCAAAAATAGGCCACGGGCACAGCCGCGCCCAAAAATGAGTTCCCGAAGGTCGGGGCGCCAACACCCCCCAGCGGAAAAATGGCCTTGAAACGGGTGTGCTATAGCCTTGGTGGGGGGCGTGGGCGAAGTTCGTCCGCCGGACTCGGAATGGCCCCAGACTTTGCGGGCGGCCTCCGTGTGCCAAAAATAGGACACGGGCACAGCCGCGCCCAAAAATGAGCGCCCGAAGGTCGGGGCGCCAACACCCCCTAGCGGAAAATTGGCCGAAAAACGGGTGGCCTATAGCCTTGGTGGGGGGCGTGGGCGAAGTTCGTCCGCCGGACTCGGAATGGCCCCAGACTTTGCGGGCGGCCTCCGTGTGCCAAAAATAGGCCACGGGCACAGCCGCGCCCAAAAATGAGCGCCCGAAGGTCGGGGCGCCAGCACCCCCAAGCGGAAAAAATGGCCAAAAAACGGGTGGGCTATAGCCTTGGCGGGGGGCGTGGGCGAAGTTCGTCCGCCGGACTCGGAATGGCCCCAGACTTTGCGGGCGGCCTCCGTGTGCCAAAAATAGGACACGGGCACAGCCGCGCCCAAAAATGAGCGCCCGAAGGTCGGGGCGCCAACACCCCCTAGCGGAAAATTGGCCGAAAAACGGGTGGCCTATAGCCTTGGTGGGGGGCGTGGGCGAAGTTCGTCCGCCGGACTCGGAATGGCCCCAGACTTTGCGGGCGGCCTCCGTGTGCCAAAAGTAGGCCACGGGCACAGCCGCGCCCAAAAATGAGCGCCCGAAGGTCGGGGCGCCAACACCCCCCAGCGGAAAAATGGCCAAAAAACGGGTGGGCTATAGCCTTGGCGGGGGGCGTGGGCGAAGTTCGTCCGCCGGACTCGGAATGGCCCCAGACTTTATGGGCGGCCTCCGTGCGCCAAAAATAGGCAACGGGCACAGCCGCGCCGAAAAATGAGCGCCCTAAGGTCGGGGCGCCAACACCCCCCAGCGGAAAATTGGCCGAAATACGGGTGGCCTATAGCCTTGGCGGGGGGCGTGGGCGAAGTTCGTCCGCCGGACTCGGAAAGGCCCCAGACTTTGCGGGCGGCCTCCGTGTGCCAAAAATAGGCCACGAGCACAGCCGTGCCCAAAAATGAGCGCCCGAAGGTCGGGGCGCCAACACCCCCCAGCGGAAAAATGGCCAAAAAACGGGTGGGCTATAGCCTTGGTGGGGGGCGCGGGCGAAGTTCGTCCGCCGGACTCGGAATGGGGCGAGACTTTACGAGGGGCCTCGGGGTGCCAAAAATAAGCCGCGGGCAAAGCCGCGCCCAAAAATAAGCGCCCGAAGGTCGTGGTGCCAAAAATAGGCCACGGGCACAGCCGCGCCCAAAAATGAACTCCCGAAGGTCGGGTTCCAACACCCCCCAGCGGAAAATTGGCCAAAAAACGTGTGGGCTATAGCCTTGGTGGGGGGCGTGGGCGAAGTTCGTCCGCCGGACTCGGAATGGCCCCAGACTTTGCCGGCGGCCTTCGTGTGCCAAAAATAGGCCACGGGCACAGCCGCGCCCAAAAATGAGCTCCCGAAGGTCGGGTTCCAACACCCCCCAGCGGAAAATTGGCCAAAAAACGGGTGGGCTATAGCCTTTGCAGGGGGCGTGGGCGAAGTTCGTCCGCCGGACTCGGAAAGGCCCCAGACTTTGCGGGCGGTCTCCATGTGCCAAAAATAGGCCACGGGCACAGCCGCGCCCTAAAATGAGCTCCCGAAGGTCGGGTTCCAACACCCCCCAGCGGAAAATTGGCCAAAAAACGTGTGGGCTATAGCCTTGGTGGGGGGCGTGGGCGAAGTTCGTCCGCCGGACTCGGAATGGCCCCAGACTTTGCTGGCGGCCTCCGTGTGCCAAAAATAGGCCACGGGCACAGCCACGCCCAAAAATGAGCGCCCGAAGGTCGGGCCGCCAACACCCCCCAGCGGAAAAATGGCCAAAAAACGGGTGTGCTATAGCCTTGGCGGGGGGCGTGGGCGAAGTTCGTCCGCCGGACTCGGAATGGCCCCAGACTTTGCGGGCGGCCTCCGTGTGCCAAAAATAGGCCACGGGCACAGCCGCGCCCAAAAATGTGCGCCCGAAGGTCGGGGCACCAACACCCCCCAGCGGAAAAATGGCCAAAAAACGGGTGGGCTATAGCCTTGGCGGGGGGCGTGGGCGAAGTTCGTCTGCCGGACTCGGAATGGCCCCAGACTTTGCGGGCGGCTTCCGTGAGCCAAAACTAGGCCACGGGCACAGCCGCGCCTAAAAATCAGCTCCCGAAGGTCGGGGTGCCAGCACCCCCCAGCGGAAAAATGGCCAAAAAACGGGTGGGCTATAGCCTTGGTGGGGGGCGCAGGCGAAGTTCGTCCGCCGGACTCGGAATGGGGCGAGACTTTACGAGGGGCCTCGGGGTGCCAAAAATAAGCCGCGGGCAAAGCCGCGCCCAAAAATAAGCGCCCGAAGGTCGTGGTGCCAAAACCCCCCAGCGTAAAAATGGCCAAAAAACGGGTGGGCTATAGCCTTGGTGGGGGGCGCGGGCGAAGTTCGTCCGCCGGACTCGGAATGGGGCGAGACTTTACGAGGGGCCTCGGGGTGCCAACAATAAGCCGCGGGCAAAGCCGCGCCCAAAAATAAGCGCCCGAAGGTCGTGGTGCCAAAACCCCCCAGCGGAAAAATGGCCAAAAAACGGGTGGACTATAGCCTTGGTGGGGGGCGCGGGCGAAGTTCGTCCGCCGGGCTCGGAATGGGGCGAGACTTTGCGCAGGGCCTCGGGGCGCCAAAAATAAGCCGCGGGCAAAGCCGCACCCAAAAATAAGCGCCCGAAGGTCGTGGTGCCAAAACCCCCAGCGGAAAAATGGCCAAAAAACGGGTGGGCTATAGCCTTGGTGGGGGGCGCGGGCGAAGTTCGTCCGCCGGACTCGGAATGGGGCGAGACTTTGCGTGGGGCCTCGGGGTGCCCGCGGGAAGTCGCGGGCACAGCCGCGTCCAAAAATAAGCGCCCGAAGGTCGTGGTGCCAAAACCCCCCAGCGGAAAAATGGCCAAAAAACGGGTGGGCTATAGCCTTGGTGGGGGGCGCGGGCGAAGTTCGTCCGCCGGACTCGGAATGGGGCGAGACTTTGCGAGGGGCCTCGGGGTGCCAAAAATAAGCCGCGGTCAAAGCCGCGCCCAAAAATAAGCACCCGAAGGTCGTGGTGCCAAAACCCCCCAGCGGAAAAATGGCCAAAAAACGGGTGGGCTATAGCCTTGGTGGGGGGCGCGGGCGAAGTTCGTCCGCCGGACTCGAAATGGGGCGAGACTTTGCGAGGGTCTCGGGGCACCAAAAATAAGCCGCGGGCAAAGCCGCGCCCAAAAATAAGCGCCCGAAGGTCGTGGTGCCAAAACCCCCCAGCGGAAAAATGGCCAAAAAACGGGTGGGCTATAGCCTTGGAGGGGGGCGCGGGCGAAGTTCGTCCGCCGGACTCGGAATGGGGCGAGACTTTGCGAGGGGCCTCGGGGTGCCAAAAATAAGCCGCGGGCAAAGCCGCGCCCAAAAATAAGGGCACAAAGGTCGTGGTGCCAAAACCCCCCAGCGGAAAAATGGCCAAAAAACGGGTGGGCTATAGCCTTGGTGGGGGGCGCGGGCGAAGTTCGTCCGCCGGACTCGGAATGGGGCGAGACTTTGCGAGGGGCCTCTGGGTGCCAAAAATAAGCCGCGCCCAAAAATAAGCGCTCAAAGGTCGTGGTGCCAAAACCCCCCAGCGGAAAAATGGCCAAAAAACGGGTGGGCTATAGCCTTGGTGGGGAGCGCGGGCGAAGTTCGTCCGCCGGACTCGGAATGGGGCGAGACTTTGCGAGGGGCCTCGGGGCACCAAAAATAAGCCGCGGGCAAAGCCGCGCCCAAAAATAAGCGCCCGAAGGTCGTGGTACCAAAACCCCCCAGCGGAAAAATGGCCAAAAAACGGGTGGGCTATAGCCTTGGTGGGGGGCGCGGGCGAAGTTCGTCCGCCGGACTCGGAATGGGGCGAGACTTAGCGAGGGGCCTCGGGGTGGCAAAAATAAGCCGCGGGCAAAGCCGCGCCCAAAAATAAGCGCCCAAAGGTCGTGGTGCCAAAACCCCCGAGCGGAAAAATGGCCAAAAAATGGGTGGGCTATAGCCTTGGTGGGGGGCGCGGGCGAAGTTCGTCCGCCGGACTCGGAATGGGGCGAGACTTTGCGAGGGGCCTCGGGGCACCAAAAATAAGCCTCGGGCAAAGCCGCGCCCAAACATAAGCGCCCGAAGGTCGTGGTGCCAAAACCCCCCAGCGGAAAAATGGCCAAAAAACGGGTGGGCTATAGCCTTGGTGGGGGGCGCGGGCGAAGTTCGTCCGCCGGACTTGGAATGGGGCGAGACTTTGCGCGGGATCTCGGGGCGCCAAAAATAAGACGCGGGCAAAGCCGGACCCAAAAATAAGCGCCCGAAGGTCGTGGTGCCAAAACCCCCCAGCGGAAAAATGGCCAAAAAACGGGTGGGCTATAGCCTTGGTGGGGGGCGCGGGCGAAGTTCGTCCGCCGGACTCGGAATGGGGCGAGACTTTGCAAGGGGCCTCGGGGTGCCCGCGGGAAGTCGCGGGCACAGCCGCGTCCAAAAATAAGCGCCCGAAGGTCGTGGTGCCAAAACCCCCCAGCGGAAAAATGGCCAAAAAACGGGTGGGCTATAGCCTTGGTGGGGGGCGCGGGCGAAGTTCGTCCGCCGGACTCGGAATGGGGCGAGACTTAGCGAGGGGCCTCGTGGTGGCAAAAATAAGCCGCGGGCAAAGCCGCGCCCAAAAATAAGCGCCCAAAGGTCGTGGTGCCAAAACCCCCGAGCGGAAAAATGGCCAAAAAATGGGTGGGCTATAGCCTTGGTGGGGGGCGCGGGCGAAGTTCGTCCGCCGGACTCGGAATGGGGCGAGACTTTGCGAGGGGCCTCGGGGCACCAAAAATAAGCCGCGGGCAAAGCCGCCCCCAAAAATAAGCACCCGAAGGTCGTGGTGCCAAAACACCCCAGCGGAAAAATCGCCAAAAAATGGGTGGGCTATAGCCTTGGTGGGGGGCGCGGGCGAAGTTCGTCCGCCGGACTCGGAATGGGGCGAGACTTTGCGCGGGGCCTCGGGGCGCCAAAAATAAGACGCGGGCAAAGCCGCGCCCAAAAATAAGCGCCCAAAGGTCGTGGTGCCAAAGCCCCCCAGCGGAAAAATGGCCAAAAAACGGGTGGGCTATAGCCTTGGTGGGGGGCGCGGGCGAAGTTCGTCTGCCGGACTCGGAATGGGGCGAGACTTTGAGAGGGGCCTCGGGGTGCCAAAAATAAGCCGCGGGCAAAGCCGCGCCCAAAAATAAGCGCCCGAAGGTCGTGTTGCCAAAACCCCCCAGCGGAAAAATGGCCAAAAAACGGGTGGGCTATAGCCTTGGTGGGGGGCGCGGGCGAAGTTCGTCCGCCGGACTCGGAATGGGGCGAGACTTTGCGAGGGGCCTCGGGGCACCAAAAATAAGCCGTGGACAAAGCCGCGCCCAAAAATAAGCGCCCGAAGGTCGTGGTGCCAAAACCCCCCAGCGGAAAAATGGCCAAAAAACGGGTGGGCTATAGCCTTGGTGGGGGGCGCGGGCGAAGTTCGTCCGCCGGACTCGGAATGGGGCGAGACTTTGCGCGGGGCCTCGGGGCGCCAAAAATAAGCCGCGGGCAAAGCCGCGCCCAAAAATAAGCGCCCGAAGGTCGTGGTGCCAAAACCCCCCAGCGGAAAAATGGCCAAAAAACGGGTGGGCTATAGCCTTGGTGGGGGCCGCGGGCGAAGTTCGTCTGCCGGACTCGGAATGGGGCGAGACTTTGCGAGGGGCCTCCGGGTGCCCGCGGGATGTCGCGGGCACAGCCGCGTCCAAAAATAAGCGCCCGAAGGTCGTGGTGCCAAAACCCCCCAGCGGAAAAATGGCCAAAAAACGGGTGGGCTATAGCCTTGGTGGGGGGCGCGGGAGAAGTTCGTCCGCCGGACTCGGAATGGGGCGAGACTTTGCGAGGGGCCTCGGGGTGCCACAAATAAGCCGCGGGCAAAGCCGCGCCCAAAAATAAGCGCCCGAAGGTTGTGGTGCCAAAACCCCCCAGCGGAAAAATGGCCAAAAAATGGGTGGGCTATAGCCTTGGTGGGGGGCGCGGGCGAAGTTCGTCCGCCGGACTCGGAATGGGGCGAGACTTTGCGCGGGGCCTCAGGGCGCCAAAAAAAAGCCGCGGGCAAAGCCGCGCCCAAAAATAAGCGCCCGAAGGTCGTGGTGCCAAAACCCCCCAGCGGAAAAATGGCCAAAAAACGGGTGGGCTATAGCCTTGGTGGGGTGCGCGGGCGAAGTTCGTCCGCCGGACTCGGAATGGGGCGAGACTTTGCGAGGGGCCTCGGGGTGCCCGCGGGATGTCGCGGGCACAGCCGTGTCCAAAAATAAGCGCCCGAAGGTCGTGGTGCCAAAACCCCCCAGCGGAAAAATGGCCAAAAAACGGGTGGAGCCTTGGTGGGGGGCGCGGGCGAAGTTCGTCCGCCAGACTCGGAATGGGGCGAGACTTTGCGAGGGGCCTCGGGGTGCCAAAAATAAGCCGCGGGCAAAGCCGCGCCCAAAAATAAGCGCCCGAAGGTCGTGGTGCCAAAACCCCCCAGCGGAAAAATGGCCAAAAAACGGGTGGGCTATAGCCTTGGTGGGGGGCGCGGGCGAAGTTCGTCCGCCGGACTCGAAATGGGGCGAGACTTTGCGAGGGGCCTCGGGGCACCAAAAATAAGCCGCGGGCAAAGCCGCGCCCAAAAATAAGCACCCGAAGGTCGTGGTGCCAAAACCCCCCAGCGAAAAAATGGCCAAAAAACGGGTGGGCTATAGCCTTGGTGGGGGGCGCGGGCGAAGTTCGTCCGCCGGACTCGGAATGGGGCGAGACTTTGCGAGGGGCCTCGGGGCACCAAAAATAAGCCGCGGGCAAAGCCGCCCCCAAAAATAAGCACCCGAAGGTCGTGGTGCCAAAGCCCCCCAGCGGAAAAATGGCCAAAAAACGGGTGGGCTATAGCCTTGGTGGGGGGCGCGGGCGAAGTTCGTCTGCCGGACTCGGAATGGGGCGAGACTTTGAGAGGGGCCTCGGGGTGCCAAAAATAAGCCGCGGGCAAAGCCGCGCCCAAAAATAAGCGCCCGAAGGTCGTGTTGCCAAAACCCCCCAGCGGAAAAATGGCCAAAAAACGGGTGGGCTATAGCCTTGGTGGGGGGCGCGGGCGAAGTTCGTCCGCCGGACTCGGAATGGGGCGAGACTTTGCGAGGGGCCTCGGGGCACCAAAAATAAGCCGTGGACAAAGCCGCGCCCAAAAATAAGCGCCCGAAGGTCGTGGTGCCAAAACCCCCCAGCGGAAAAATGGCCAAAAAACGGGTGGGCTATAGCCTTGGTGGGGGGCGCGGGCGAAGTTCGTCCGCCGGACTCGGAATGGGGCGAGACTTTGCGCGGGGCCTCGGGGCGCCAAAAATAAGCCGCGGGCAAAGCCGCGCCCAAAAATAAGCGCCCGAAGGTCGTGGTGCCAAAACCCCCCAGCGGAAAAATGGCCAAAAAACGGGTGGGCTATAGCCTTGGTGGGGGCCGCGGGCGAAGTTCGTCTGCCGGACTCGGAATGGGGCGAGACTTTGCGAGGGGCCTCCGGGTGCCCGCGGGATGTCGCGGGCACAGCCGCGTCCAAAAATAAGCGCCCGAAGGTCGTGGTGCCAAAACCCCCCAGCGGAAAAATGGCCAAAAAACGGGTGGGCTATAGCCTTGGTGGGGGGCGCGGGAGAAGTTCGTCCGCCGGACTCGGAATGGGGCGAGACTTTGCGAGGGGCCTCGGGGTGCCACAAATAAGCCGCGGGCAAAGCCGCGCCCAAAAATAAGCGCCCGAAGGTTGTGGTGCCAAAACCCCCCAGCGGAAAAATGGCCAAAAAATGGGTGGGCTATAGCCTTGGTGGGGGGCGCGGGCGAAGTTCGTCCGCCGGACTCGGAATGGGGCGAGACTTTGCGCGGGGCCTCAGGGCGCCAAAAAAAAGCCGCGGGCAAAGCCGCGCCCAAAAATAAGCGCCCGAAGGTCGTGGTGCCAAAACCCCCCAGCGGAAAAATGGCCAAAAAACGGGTGGGCTATAGCCTTGGTGGGGTGCGCGGGCGAAGTTCGTCCGCCGGACTCGGAATGGGGCGAGACTTTGCGAGGGGCCTCGGGGTGCCCGCGGGATGTCGCGGGCACAGCCGTGTCCAAAAATAAGCGCCCGAAGGTCGTGGTGCCAAAACCCCCCAGCGGAAAAATGGCCAAAAAACGGGTGGAGCCTTGGTGGGGGGCGCGGGCGAAGTTCGTCCGCCAGACTCGGAATGGGGCGAGACTTTGCGAGGGGCCTCGGGGTGCCAAAAATAAGCCGCGGGCAAAGCCGCGCCCAAAAATAAGCGCCCGAAGGTCGTGGTGCCAAAACCCCCCAGCGGAAAAATGGCCAAAAAACGGGTGGGCTATAGCCTTGGTGGGGGGCGCGGGCGAAGTTCGTCCGCCGGACTCGAAATGGGGCGAGACTTTGCGAGGGGCCTCGGGGCACCAAAAATAAGCCGCGGGCAAAGCCGCGCCCAAAAATAAGCACCCGAAGGTCGTGGTGCCAAAACCCCCCAGCGAAAAAATGGCCAAAAAACGGGTGGGCTATAGCCTTGGTGGGGGGCGCGGGCGAAGTTCGTCCGCCGGACTCGGAATGGGGCGAGACTTTGCGAGGGGCCTCGGGGCACCAAAAATAAGCCGCGGGCAAAGCCGCCCCCAAAAATAAGCACCCGAAGGTCGTGGTGCCAAAACCCCCCAGCGGAAAAATCGCCAAAAAATGGGTGGGCTATAGCCTTGGTGGGGGGCGCGGGAGAAGTTCGTCCGCCGGACTCGGAATGGGGCGAGACTTTGCGAGGGGCCTCGGGGTGCCACAAATAAGCCGCGGGCAAAGCCGCGCCCAAAAATAAGCGCCCGAAGGTTGTGGTGCCAAAACCCCCCAGCGGAAAAATGGCCAAAAAATGGGTGGGCTATAGCCTTGGTGGGGGGCGCGGGCGAAGTTCGTCCGCCGGACTCGGAATGGGGCGAGACTTTGCGCGGGGCCTCAGGGCGCCAAAAAAAAGCCGCGGGCAAAGCCGCGCCCAAAAATAAGCGCCCGAAGGTCGTGGTGCCAAAACCCCCCAGCGGAAAAATGGCCAAAAAACGGGTGGGCTATAGCCTTGGTGGGGTGCGCGGGCGAAGTTCGTCCGCCGGACTCGGAATGGGGCGAGACTTTGCGAGGGGCCTCGGGGTGCCCGCGGGATGTCGCGGGCACAGCCGTGTCCAAAAATAAGCGCCCGAAGGTCGTGGTGCCAAAACCCCCCAGCGGAAAAATGGCCAAAAAACGGGTGGAGCCTTGGTGGGGGGCGCGGGCGAAGTTCGTCCGCCAGACTCGGAATGGGGCGAGACTTTGCGAGGGGCCTCGGGGTGCCAAAAATAAGCCGCGGGCAAAGCCGCGCCCAAAAATAAGCGCCCGAAGGTCGTGGTGCCAAAACCCCCCAGCGGAAAAATGGCCAAAAAACGGGTGGGCTATAGCCTTGGTGGGGGGCGCGGGCGAAGTTCGTCCGCCGGACTCGAAATGGGGCGAGACTTTGCGAGGGGCCTCGGGGCACCAAAAATAAGCCGCGGGCAAAGCCGCGCCCAAAAATAAGCACCCGAAGGTCGTGGTGCCAAAACCCCCCAGCGAAAAAATGGCCAAAAAACGGGTGGGCTATAGCCTTGGTGGGGGGCGCGGGCGAAGTTCGTCCGCCGGACTCGGAATGGGGCGAGACTTTGCGAGGGGCCTCGGGGCACCAAAAATAAGCCGCGGGCAAAGCCGCCCCCAAAAATAAGCACCCGAAGGTCGTGGTGCCAAAACCCCCCAGCGGAAAAATCGCCAAAAAATGGGTGGGCTATAGCCTTGGTGGGGGGCGCGGGCGAAGTTCGTCCGCCGGACTCGGAATGGGGCGAGACTTTGCGAGGGGCCTCGGGGTGCCAAAAATAAGCCGCGGGCAAAGCCGCGCCCAAAAATAAGCGCCCGAAGGTCGTGGTGCCAAAACCCCCCAGCGGAAAAATGGCCAAAAAACGGGTGGGCTATAGCCTTGGTGGGGGGCGCGGGCGAAGTTCGTCCGCCATACTCGGAATGGGGCGAGACTTTGCGCAGGGCCTCGGGGCGCCAAAAATAAGCCGCGGGGAAAGCCGCGCCCAAAAATAAGCGCCCGAAGGTCGTGGTGCCAAAACCCCCCAGCGGAAAAATGGCCAAAAAACGGGTGGGCTATAGCCTTGGTGGGGGGCGCGGGCGAAGTTCGTCCCCCGGACTCGAAATGGGGCGAGACTTTGCGAGGGGCCTCGGGGCACCAAAAATAAGCCGTGGGCAAAGCCGCGCCCAAAAATAAGCGCCCGAAGGTCGTGGTGACAAAACCCCCCAGCGGAAAAATGGCCAAAAAACGGGTGGGCTATAGCCTTGGTGGGGGGCGCGGGCGAAGTTCGTCCGCCGGACTCGGAATGTGGCGAGACTTTGCGCGGGGCCTCGGGGCGCCAAAAAAAAGCCGCGGGCAAAGCCGCGCCCAAAAATAAGCACCCGAAGGTCGTGGTGCCAAAACCCCCCAGCGGAAAAATGGCCAAAAAACGGGTGGGCTATAGCCTTGGTGGGGGGCGCGGGCGAAGTTCGTCCGCCGGACTCGGAATGGGCCGAGACTTTGCGAGGGGCCTCGGGGTGCCCGCGGGATGTCGCGGGCACAGCCGCGTCCAAAAATAAGCGCCCGAAGGTCGTGGTGCCAAAACCCCCCAGCGGAAAAATGGCCAAAAAACGGGTGGGCTATAGCCTTGGTGGGGGGCGCGGGCGAAGTTCGTCCGCCGGACTCGGAATGGGGCGAGACTTTGCGAGGGGCCTCGGGGTGCCAAAAATAAACCGCGGGCAAAGCTGCGCCCAAAAATAAGCGCCCGAAGGTTGTGGTGCCAAAACCCCCCAGCGGAAAAATGGCCAAAAAACGGGTGGGCTATAGCCTTGGTGGGGGGCGCGGGCGAAGTTCGTCCGCCGGACTCGGAATGGGGCGAGACTTTGCGCAGGGCCTCGGGGCGCCAAAAATAAGCCGCGGGCAAAGCCGCACCCAAAAATAAGCGCCCGAAGGTCGTGGTGCCAAAACCCCCCAGCGGAAAAATGGCCAAAAAACGGGTGGGCTATAGCCTTGGTGGGGGGCGCGGGCGAAGTTCGTCCGCCGGACTCGGAATGGGGCGAGACTTTCCGAGGGGCCTCGGGGTGCCCGCGGGAAGTTGCGGGCACAGCCGCGTCCAAAACTAAGCGCCCGAAGGTCGTGGTGCCAAAACCCCCCAGCGGAAAAATGGCCAAAAAACGGGTGGGCTATAGCCTTGGTGGGGGGCGCGGGCGAAGTTCGTCCGCCGGACTCGGAATGGGGCGAGACTTTGCGAGGGGCCTCGGGGTGCCCGCGGGAAGTCGCGGGCACAGTTGCGTCCAAAAATAAGCGCCCGAAGGTCGTGGTGCCAAAACCCCCCAGCGGAAAAATGGCCAAAAAACGGGTGGGCTATAGCCTTGGTGGGGGGCGCGGGCGAAGTTCGTCCGCCGGACTCGGAATGGGGCGAAACTTTGCGAGGGGCCTCGGGGTGCCAAAAATAAGCCGCGGGCAAAGCCGCGCCCAAAAATAAGCGCCCGAAGGTCGTGGGGCCAAAACCCCCCAGCGGAAAAATGGCCAAAAAACGGGTGGGCTATAGCCTTGGTGGGGGGCGCGAGCGAAGTTCGTCCGCCGGACTCGGAATTGGGCGAGACTTTGCGCAGGGCCTCGGGGCGCCAAAAATAAGCCGCGGGCAAAGCCGCGCCCAAAAATAAGCGCCCGAAGGTCGTGGTGCCAAAACCCCCCAGCGGAAAAATGGCCAAAAAACGGGTGGGCTATATAGCCTTGGTGGGGGGCACGGGCGAAGTTCATCCGCCGGACTCGGATTGGGGCGAGACTTTGCGCAGGGCGTCGGTGCGCCAAAAATAAGCCGCGGGCAAAGCCGCACCCAAAAATAAGCGCCCGGAGGTCGTGGTGCCAAAACCCCCCAGCGGAAAAATAGCCAAAAAAGGGTGGGCTATAGCCTTGGTGGGGGGCGCGGGCGAAGTTCGTCCGCCGGACTCGGAATGGGGCGAGACTTTGCGAGGGGCCTCGGGGTGCCCGCGGGAAGTCGCGGGCACAGCCGCGTCCAAAAATAAGCGCCCGAAGGTCGTGGTGCCAAAACCCCCCAGCGGAAAAATGGCCAAAAAACGGGTGGGCTATAGCCTTGGTGTGGGGCGCGGGCGAAGTTCGTCCGCCGGACTCGGAATGGGGCGAGACTTTGCGAAGGGCCTCGGGGTACCCGCGGGAAGTCGCGGGCACAACCGCGTCCAAAAATAAGCGCCCGAAGGTCGTGGTGCCAAAACCCCCCAGCGGAAAAATGGCCAAAAAACGGGTGGGCTATAGCCTTGGTGGGGGGCGCGGGCGAAGTTCGTCCGCCGGACTCGAAATGGGGCGAGACTTTGCGAGGGGCCTCGGGGTGCCAAAAATAAGCCGCGGGCAAAGCCGCGCCCAAAAATAAGCGCCCGAAGGTCGTGGTGCCAAAACCCCCCAGCGGAAAAATGGCCAAAAAACGGGTGGGCTATAGCCTTGGTGGGGGGCGCGGGCGAAGTTCGTCCGCCAGACTCGGAATGGGGCGAGACTTTGCGAGGGGCCTCGGGGTGCCAAAAATAAGCCGCGGGCAAAGCCGCGCCCAAAAATAAGCGCCCGAAGGTCGTGGTGCCAAAACCCCCCAGCGGAAAAATGGCCAAAAAACGGGTGGGCTATAACCTTGGTGGGGGGCGCGGGCGAAGTTCGTCCGCCGGACTCGGAATGGGGCGAGACTTTGCGCGGGGCCTCGGGGCGCCAAAAATAAGCCACGGGCAAAGCCGCGCCCAAAAATAAGCGCCCGAAGGTCGTGGTGCCAAAACCCCCCAGCGGAAAAATGGCCAAAAAACGGGTGGGCTATAGCCTTGGTGGGGGGCGCGGGCGAAGTTCGTCCGCCGGACTCGGAATGGGGCGAGACTTTGCGCGGGGCCTCGGGGCGCCAAAAATAAGCCGCGGGCAAAGCCGCGTCCAAAAATAAGCGCCCGAAGGTCATGGTGCAAAAACCCCCCAGCGGAAAAATGGCCAAAGAACGGGTGGGCTATAGCCTTGGTGGGGGGCGCGGGCGAAGTTCGTCCGCCGGACTCGGAATGGGGCGAGACTTTGCGCGGGGCCTCGGGGCGCCAAAAATAAGCCGCGGGCAAAGCCGCGCCCAAAAATAAGCGCCCGAAGGTCATGGTGCAAAAACCCCCCAGCGGAAAAATGGCCAAAGAACGGGTGGGCTATAGCCTTGGTGGGGGGCGCGGGCGAAGTTCGTCCGCCGGACTCGGAATGGGGCGAGACTTTGCGAGGGGCCTCGGGGTGCCCGCGGGAAGTCGCGGGCACAGCCGCGTCCAAAAATAAGCGCCCGAAGGTCGTGGTGCCAAAACCCCCCTGCGGAAAAATGGCCAAAAAACGGGTGGGCTATAGCCTTGGTGGGGGGCGCGGGCGAAGTTCGTCCGCCGGACTCGGAATGGGGCGAGACTTTGCGAGGGGCCTCGGGGTGCCAAAAATAAGCCGCGGGCAAAGCCGCGCCTAAAAATAAGCACCCGAAGGTCGTGGTGCCAAAACCCCCCAGCGGAAAAATGGCCAAAAAACGGGTGGGCTATAGCCTTGGTGGGGGGCGCGGGCGAAGTTCGTCCGCCGGACTCGGAATGGGGCGAGACTTTGCGCAGGGCCTCGGGCCGCCAAAAATAAGCCGCGGGTAAAGCCGGGCCCAAAAATAAGCGCCCGAAGGTCGTGGTGCCAAAACCCCGCAGCGGAAAAATGGCCAAAAAACGGGTGGGCTATAGCCTTGGTGGGGGGCGCGGGCGAAGTTCGTCCGCCGGACTCGGAATGGGGCGAGACTTTGCGAGGGGCCTCGGGGCGCCAAAAATAAGCCGCGGGCAAAGCCGCGCCCAAAAATAAGCGCCCGAAGGTCGTGGTGCAAAAACCCCCCAGCGGAAAAATGGCCAAAGAACGGGTGGGCTATAGCCTTGGTGGGGGGCGCGGGCGAAGTTCGTCCGCCGGACTCGGAATGGGGCGAGACTTTGCGCGGGGCCTCGGGGCGCCAAAAATAAGCCGCGGGCAAAGCCGCGCCCAAAAATAAGCGCCCGAAGGTCGTGGTGCAAAAACCCCCCAGCGGAAAAATGGCCAAAGAACGGGTGGGCTATAGCCTTGGTGGGGGGCGCGGGCGAAGTTCGTCCGCCGGACTCGGAATGGGGCGAGACTTTGCGAGGGGCCTCGGGGTGCCCGCGGGAAGTCGCGGGTAAAGCCGCCCCCAAAAATAAGCGCCCGAAGGTCGTGGTGCCAAAACCCCGCAGCGGAAAAATGGCCAAAAAACGGGTGGGCTATAGCCTTGGTGGGGGGCGCGGGCGAAGTTCGTCCGCCGGACTCGAAATGGGGCGAGACTTTGCGAGGGGCCTCGGGGCACCAAAAATAAGCCGCGGGCAAAGCCGCGCCCAAAAATAAGCGCCCGAAGGTCGTGGTGCCAAAACCCCCCAGCGGAAAAATGGCCAAAAAACGGGTGGGCTATAGCCTTGGTGGGGGGCGCGGGCGAAGTTCGTCCGCCGGACTCGGAATGGGGCGAGACTTTGCGCGGGGCCTCGGGGCACCAAAAATAAGCCGCGGGCAAAGCCGCGCCCAAAAATAAGCGCCCGAAGGTCGTGGTGCAAAAACCCCCCAGCGGAAAAATGGCCAAAACACGGGAGGGCTATAGCCTTGGTGGGGGGCGCGGGCGAAGTTCGTCCGCCGGACTCGGAATGGGGCGAGACTTTCCGAGGGGCCTCGGGGTGCCCGCGGGAAGTTGCGGGCACAGCCGCGTCCAAAACTAAGCGCCCGAAGGTCGTGGTGCCAAAACCCCCCAGCGGAAAAATGGCCAAAAAATGGGTGGGCTATAGCCTTGGTGGGGGGCGCGGGCGAAGTTCGTCCGCCGGACTCGGAATGGGGCGAGATTTTGCGAGGGGCCTCGGGGTGCCCGCGGGAAGTCGCGGGCACAGTTGCGTCCAAAAATAAGCGCCCGAAGGTCGTGGTGCCAAAACCCCCCAGCGGAAAAATGGCCAAAAAACGGGTGGGCTATAGCCTTGGTGGGGGGCGCGGGCGAAGTTCGTCCGCCGGACTCGGAATGGGGCGAGACTTTGCGCAGGGCCTCGGGGCGCCAAAAATAAGCCGCGGGCAAAGCCGCGCCCAAAAATAAGCGCCCGAAGGTCGTGGTGCCAAAACCCCCTAGCGGAAAAATGGCCAAAAAACGGGCGGGCTATAGCCTTGGTGGGGGGCGCGGGCGAAGTTCGTCCGCCGGACTCGGAATGGGGCGAGACTTTGCGCAGGGCCTCAGGGCGCCAAAAATAAGCCGCGGGCAAAGCCGCGCCCAAAAATAAGCGCCCGAAGGTCGTTGTGCCAAAACCCCCCAGCGGAAAAATGGCCAAAAAACGGGTGGGCTATAGCCTTGGTGGGGGGCGCGGGCGAAGTTCGTCCGCCGGACTCGGAATGGGGCGAGACTTTGCGAGGGGCCTCGGGGTGCCAAAAATAAGCCGCGGGCAAAGCCGCGCCCAAAAATAAGCGCCCGAAGGTCATGGTGCCAAAACCCCCCAGCGGAAAAATGGCCAAAAAACGGGTGGGCTATATAGCCTTGGTGGGGGGCACGGGCGAAGTTCATCCGCCGGACTCGGATTGGGGCGAGACTTTGCACAGGGCGTCGGTGCGCCAAAAATAAGCCGCGGGCAAAGCCGCGCCCAAGAATAAGCGCCCGAAGGTCGTGGTGCCAAAACCCCCCAGCGGAAAAATGGCCAAAAAACGGGTGGGCTATAGCCTTGGTGGGGGGCGCGGGCGAAGTTTGTCCGCCGGACTCGGAATGGGGCGAGACTTTGCGAGGGGCCTCGGGGTGCCCGCGGGAAGTCGCGGGCACAGCCGCGTCCAAAAATAAGCGCCCGAAGGTCGTGGTGCCAAAACCCCCCAGCGGAAAAATGGCCAAAAAACGGGTGGGCTATAGCCTTGGTGTGGGGCGCGGGCGAAGTTCGTCCGCCGGACTTGGAATGGGGCGAGACTTTGCGAGGGGCCTCGGGGTGCCCGCGGGAAGTCGCGGGCACAACCGCGTCCAAAAATAAGCGCCCGAAGGTCGTGGTGCCAAAACCCCCCAGCGGAAAAATGGCCAAAAAACGGGTGGGCTATAGCCTTGGTGGGGGGCGCGGGCGAAGTTCGTCCGCCGGACTCGGAATGGGGCGAGACTTTGCGAGGGGCCTCGGGGTGCCAAAAATAAGCCGCGGGCAAAGCCGCGCCCAAAAATAAGCGCCCGAAGGTCGTGGTGCCAAAACCCCCCAGCGGAAAAATGGCCAAAAAACGGGTGGGCTATAGCCTTGGTGGGGGGCGCGGGCGAAGTTCGTCCGCCAGACTCGGAATGGGGCGAGACTTTGCGAGGGGCCTCGGGGTGCCAAAAATAAGCCGCGGGCAAAGCCGCGCCCAAAAATAAGCGCCCGAAGGTCGTGGTGCCAAAACCCCCCAGCGGAAAAATGGCCAAAAAACGGGTGGGCTATAGCCTTGGTGGGGGGCGCGGGCGAAGTTCGTCCGCCGGACTCGGAATGGGGCGAGACTTTGCGAGGGGCCTCGGGGTCCCCGCGGGAAGTCGCGGGCACAGCCGCGTCCAAAAATAAGCGCCCGAAGGTCGTGGTGCCAAAACCCCCCAGCGGAAAAATGGCCAAAAAACGGGTGGGCTATAGCCTTGGTGTGGGGCGCGGGCGAAGTTCGTCCGCCGGACTCGGAATGGGGCGAGACTTTGCGAGGGGCCTCGGGGTGCCCGCGGGAAGTCGCGGGCACAGCCGCGTCCAAAAATAAGCGCCCGAAGGTCGTGGTGCCAAAACCCCCCAGCGGAAAAATGGCCAAAAAACGGGTGGGCTATAGCCTTGGTGGGGGGCGCGGGCGAAGTTCGTCCGCCGGACTCGGAATGGGGCGAGACTTTGCGAGGGGCCTCGGGGTGCCAAAAATAAGCCGCGGGCAAAGCCGCGCCCAAAAATAAGCGCCCGAAGGTCGTGGTGCCAAAACCCCCCAGCGGAAAAATGGCCAAAAAACGGGTGGGCTATAGCCTTGGTGGGGGGCGCGGGCGAAGTTCGTACGCCAGACTCGGAATGGGGCGAGACTTTGCGAGGGGCCTCGGGGTGCCAAAAATAAGCCGCGGGCAAAGCCGCGCCCAAAAATAAGGGCCCGAAGGTCGTGGTGCCAAAACCCCCCAGCGGAAAAATGGCCAAAAAACGGGTGGGCTATAGCCTTGGTGGGGGGCGCGGGCGAAGTTCGTACGCCGGACTCGAAATGGGGCGAGACTTTCCGAGGGGCCTCGGGGTGCCCGCGGGAAGTTGCGGGCACAGCCGCGTCCAAAAATAAGCGCCCGAAGGTCGTGGTGCCAAAACCCCCCAGCGGAAAAATGGCCAAAAAACGGGTGGGCTATAGCCTTGGTGGGGGGCGCGGGCGAAGTTCGTCCGCCGGACTCGGAATGGGGCGAGACTTTGCGCGGGGCCTCGGGGCGCCAAAAATAAGCCGCGGGCAAAGCCGCGCCCAAAAATAAGCGCCCGAAGGTCGTGGTGCAAAAACCCCCGAGCGGAAAAATGGCCAAAGAACGGGTGGGCTATAGCCTTGGTGGGGGGCGCGGGCGAAGTTCGTCCGCCGGACTCGGAATGGGGCGAGACTTTGCGAGGGGCCTCGGGGTGCCCGCGGGAAGTCGCGGGCACAGCCGCGTCCAAAAATAAGCGCCCGAAGGTCGTGGTGCCAAAACCCCCCAGCGGAAAAATGGCCAAAAAACGGGTGGGCTATAGCCTTGGTGGGGGGCGCGGGCGAAGTTCGTCCGCCGGACTCGGAATGGGGCGAGACTTTGCGAGGGGCCTCGGGGTGCCAAAAATAAGCCGCGGGCAAAGCCGCGCCCAAAAATAAGCGCCCGAAGGTCGTGGTGCCAAAACCCCCCAGCGGAAAAATGGCCAAAAAACGGGTGGGCTATAGCCTTGGTGGGGGGCGCGGGCGAAGTTCGTACGCCAGACTCGGAATGGGGCGAGACTTTGCGAGGGGCCTCGGGGTGCCAAAAATAAGCCGCGGGCAAAGCCGCGCCCAAAAATAAGCGCCCGAAGGTCGTGGTGCCAAAACCCCCCAGCGGAAAAATGGCCAAAAAACGGGTGGGCTATAGCCTTGGTGGGGGGCGTGGGCGAAGTTCGTCCGCCGGACTCGAAATGGGGCGAGACTTTCC
This sequence comes from Citrus x limon, assembly GCA_034663535.1. Classification (NCBI taxonomy): domain Eukaryota; kingdom Viridiplantae; phylum Streptophyta; class Magnoliopsida; order Sapindales; family Rutaceae; genus Citrus; species Citrus x limon. The sequence goes on along the minus strand of CM067991.1, from coordinate 2,339,784 downwards.
GAGGGGCCTCGGGGTGCCCGCGGGAAGTTGCGGGCACAGCCGCGTCCAAAAATAAGCGCCCGAAGGTCGTGGTGCCAAAACCCCCCAGCGGAAAAATGGCCAAAAAACGGGTGGGCTATAGCCTTGGTGGGGGGCGCGGGCGAAGTTCGTCCGCCGGACTCGGAATGGGGCGAGACTTTGCGCGGGGCCTCGGGGCGCCAAAAATAAGCCGCGGGCAAAGCCGCGCCCAAAAATAAGCGCCCGAAGGTCGTGGTGCAAAAACCCCCGAGCGGAAAAATGGCCAAAGAACGGGTGGGCTATAGCCTTGGTGGGGGGCGCGGGCGAAGTTCGTCCGCCGGACTCGGAATGGGGCGAGACTTTGCGAGGGGCCTCGGGGTGCCCGCGGGAAGTCGCGGGCACAGCCGCGTCCAAAAATAAGCGCCCGAAGGTCGTGGTGCCAAAACCACCCAGCGGAAAAATGGCCAAAAAACGGGTGGGCTATAGCCTTGGTGTGGGGCGCGGGCGAAGTTCGTCCGCCGGACTCGGAATGGGGCGAGACTTTGCGAGGGGCCTCGGGGTGCCCGCGGGAAGTCGCGGGCACAGCCGCGTCCAAAAATAAGCGCCCGAAGGTCGTGGTGCCAAAACCCCCCAGCGGAAAAATGGCCAAAAAACGGGTGGGCTATAGCCTTGGTGGGGGGCGCGGGCGAAGTTCGTCCGCCGGACTCGGAATGGGGCGAGACTTTGCGAGGGGCCTCGGGGTGCCAAAAATAAGCCGCGGGCAAAGCCGCGCCCAAAAATAAGCGCCCGAAGGTCGTGGTGCCAAAACCCCCCAGCGGAAAAATGGCCAAAAAACGGGTGGGCTATAGCCTTGGTGGGGGGCGCGGGCGAAGTTCGTACGCCAGACTCGGAATGGGGCGAGACTTTGCGAGGGGCCTCGGGGTGCCAAAAATAAGCCGCGGGCAAAGCCGCGCCCAAAAATAAGCGCCCGAAGGTCGTGGTGCCAAAACCCCCCAGCGGAAAAATGGCCAAAAAACGGGTGGGCTATAGCCTTGGTGGGGGGCGCGGGCGAAGTTCGTCCGCCGGACTCGAAATGGGGCGAGACTTTCCGAGGGGCCTCGGGGTGCCCGCGGGAAGTTGCGGGCACAGCCGCGTCCAAAAATAAGCGCCCGAAGGTCGTGGTGCCAAAACCCCCCAGCGGAAAAATGGCCAAAAAACGGGTGGGCTATAGCCTTGGTGGGGGGCGCGGGCGAAGTTCGTCCGCCGGACTCGGAATGGGGCGAGACTTTGCGCGGGGCCTCGGGGCGCCAAAAATAAGCCGCGGGCAAAGCCGCGCCCAAAAATAAGCGCCCGAAGGTCGTGGTGCAAAAACCCCCCAGCGGAAAAATGGCCAAAGAACTGGTGGGCTATAGCCTTGGTGGGGGGCGCGGGCGAAGTTCGTCCGCCGGACTCGGAATGGGGCGAGACTTTGCGAGGGGCCTCGGGGTGCCCGCGGGAAGTCGCGGGCACAGCCGCGTCCAAAAATAAGCGCCCGAAGGTCGTGGTGCCAAAACCCCCCAGCGGAAAAATGGCCAAAAAACGGGTGGGCTATAGCCTTGGTGTGGGGCGCGGGCGAAGTTCGTCCGCCGGACTCGGAATGGGGCGAGACTTTGCGAGGGGCCTCGGGGTGCCCGCGGGAAGTCGCGGGCACAGCCGCGTCCAAAAATAAGCGCCCGAAGGTCGTGGTGCCAAAACCCCCCAGCGGAAAAATGGCCAAAAAACGGGTGGGCTATAGCCTTGGTGGGGGGCGCGGGCGAAGTTCGTCCGCCGGACTCGGAATGGGGCGAGACTTTGCGAGGGGCCTCGGGGTGCCAAAAATAAGCCGCGGGCAAAGCCGCGCCCAAAAATAAGCGCCCGAAGGTCGTGGTGCCAAAACCCCCCAGCGGAAAAATGGCCAAAAAACGGGTGGGCTATAGCCTTGGTGGGGGGCGCGGGCGAAGTTCGTACGCCAGACTCGGAATGGGGCGAGACTTTGCGAGGGGCCTCGGGGTGCCAAAAATAAGCCGCGGGCAAAGCCGCGCCCAAAAATAAGCGCCCGAAGGTCGTGGTGCCAAAACCCCCCAGCGGAAAAATGGCCAAAAAACGGGTGGGCTATAGCCTTGGTGGGGGGCGCGGGCGAAGTTCGTCCGCCGGACTCGAAATGGGGCGAGACTTTCCGAGGGGCCTCGGGGTGCCCGCGGGAAGTTGCGGGCACAGCCGCGTCCGAAAATAAGCGCCCGAAGGTCGTGGTGCCAAAACCCCCCAGCGGAAAAATGGCCAAAAAACGGGTGGGCTATAGCCTTGGTGGGGGGCGCGGGCGAATTCCTCCGCCGGACTCGGAATGGGGCGAGACTTTGCGCGGGGCCTCGGGGCGCCAAAAATAAGCCGCGGGCAAAGCCGCGCCCAAAAATAAGCGCCCGAAGGTCGTGGTGCAAAAACCCCCCAGCGGAAAAATGGCCAAAGAACGGGTGGGCTATAGCCTTGGTGGGGGGCGCGGGCGAAGTTCGTCCGCCGGACTCGGAATGGGGCGAGACTTTGCGAGGGGCCTCGGGGTGCCCGCGGGAAGTCGCGGGCACAGCCGCGTCCAAAAATAAGCACCCGAAGGTCGTGGTGCCAAAACCCCCCTGCGGAAAAATGGCCAAAAAACGGGTGGGCTATAGCCTTGGTGGGAGGCGCGGGCGAAGTTCGTCCGCCGGACTCGGAATGGGGCGAGACTTTGCGAGGGGCCTCAGGGTACCAAAAATAAGCCGCGGGCAGAGCCGCACCCAAAAATAAGCGCCCGAAGGTCGTGGTGCCAAAACCCCCCAGCGGAAAAATGGCCAAAAAACGGGTGGGCTATAGCCTTGGTGGGGGGCGCGGGCGAAGTTCGTCCGCCGGACTCGGAATGGGGCGAGACTTTGCGAGGGGCCTCGGGGTGCCTGCGGGATGTCCCCGGCACAGCCGCGCCCAAAAATAAGCTCCGGAAGGTCGTGGTGCCAAAACCCCCCAGCGGAAAAATGGCCAAAAAACGGGTGGGCTATAGCCTTGGTGGGGGGCGCGGGCGAAGTTCGTCCGCCGGACTCGGAATGGGGCGAGACTTTGCGGGGGCCTCGGGGTGCAAAAATAAGCCGCGGGCAAAGCCGCAACCAAAGGTCGTGGTGCCAAAACCCCCCAGCGGAAAAATAGCCAAAAAACGGGTGGGCTATAGCCTTGGTGGGGGGCGCGGGCGAAGTTCGTACGCCGGAGTGGAATGGGGCGAGACTTTGCGAGGGGCCTCGGGGTGCCCGCGGGAAGTCGCGGGCACAGCCGCGTCCAAAAATAAGCGCCCGAAGGTCGTGGTGCCAAAACCCCCCAGCGGAAAAATGGCCAAAAAACGGGTGGGCTATAGCCTTGGTGGGGGGCGCGGGCGAAGTTCGTCCGCCGGACTCGGAATGGGGCGAGACTTTGCGAGGGGCCACGGGCTGCCAAAAATAAGCCGCGGGCAAAGCCGGGCCCAAAAATAAGCGCCCGAAGGTCGTGGTGCCAAAACCCCCCAGCGGAAAAATGGCCAAAAAACGGGTGGGCTATAGCCTTGGTGGGGGGCGCGGGAGAAGTTCGTCCGCCGGACTCGGAATGGGGCGAGACTTTGCGCGGGGCCTCGGGGCGCCAAAAATAAGTCGCGGGCAAAGCCGCGCCCAAAAATAAGCGCCCGAAGGTCGTGGTGCCAAAACCCCCCAGCGGAAAAATGGCCAAAAAACGGGTGGGCTATAGCCTTGGTGGGGGGTGCGGGCGAAGTTCGTCCGCCGGACTCGGAATGGGGCGAGACTTTGCGAGGGGCCTCAGGGTGCCCGCGGGAAGTCGCGGACACAGCCGCGTCCAAAAATAAGCGCCCGAAGGTCGTGGTGCCAAAACCCCCCAGCGGAAAAATGGCCAAAAAACGGGTGGGCTATAGCCTTGGTGGGGGGCGCGGGCGAAGTTCGTCCGCCGGACTCGGAATGGGGCGAGACTTTGCGAGGGGCCTCGGGGTGCCAAAAATAAGCCGCGGGCAAAGCTGCGCCCAAAAATAAGCGCCCGAAGGTCGTGGTGCCAAAACCCCCCAGCGGAAAAATGGCCAAAAAACGGGTGGGCTATAGCCTTGGTTGGGGGCGCGGGCGAAGTTCGTCCGCCGGACTCGGAATGGGGCGAGACTTTGCCCAGGGCCTCGGGGCGCCAAAACTAAGCCGCGGCCAAAGCCGCGCTAAAAATAAGCGCCCGAAGGTCGTGGTGCCAAAACCCGCCAGCGGAAAAATGGCCAAAAAACGGGTGGGCTATAGCCTTGGTGGGGGGCGCGGGCGAAATTCGTCCGCCGGACTCGGAATCGGGCGAGACTTTGCGAGTGGCCTCGGGGTGCCCGCGGGAAGTCGCGGGCACAGCCGCGTCCAAAAATAAGCGCCCGAAGGTCGTGGTGCCAAAACCCCCCAGCGGAAAAATGGCCAAAAAACGGGTGGGCTATAGCCTTGGTGGGGGGCGCGGGCGAAGTTCATCTGCCGGACTCGGAATGGGGCGAGAATTTTCGCGGGGCCTCGAGGTGCCCGCGGGAAGTCGCGGGCACAGCCGCGTCCAAAAATAAGCACCCGAAGGTCGTTGTGCCAAAACCCCCCAGCGGAAAAATGGCCAAAAAACGGGTGGGCTATAGCCTTGGTGGGGGGCGCGGGCGAAGTTCGTCCGCCGGACTCGGAATGGGGCGAGACTTTGCGAGGGGCCTCGGGGTGCCCGCAGGAAGTCCCGGGCACAGCCGTGCCCAAAAATAAGCGCCCGAAGGTCGTGGTGCCAAAACCCCCCAGCGGAAAAATGGCCAAAAAACGGGTGGGCTATAGCCTTGGAGGGGGCGCGGGCGAAGTTCTCCCGCCGGACTCGGAATGGGGCAAGACTTCGCGAGGGGCCTCGGGGTGCCCGCGGGAAGTCGCGGGCACAGCCACGTCCAAAAATAAGCGCCCGAAGGTCGTGGTGCCAAAACCCCCCAGCGGAAAAATGGCCAAAAAACGGGTGGGCTATAGCCTTGGTGGGGGGCGCGGGCGAAGTTCGTCCGCCAGACTCGGAATGGGGCGAGACTTTGCGAGGGGCCTCGGGGTGCCAAAAATAAGCCGCGGGCAAAGCCGCGCCCAAAAATAAGCGCCCGAAGGTCGTGGTGCCAAAACCCCCCAGCGGAAAAATGGCCAAAAAACGGGTGGGCTATAGCCTTGGTGGGGGGCGCGGGCGAAGTTCGTCCGCCGGACTCGAAATGGGGCGAGACTTTGCGAGGGGCCTCGGGGTGCCAAAAATAAGCCGCGGCAAAGCCGCGTCCAAAAATAAGCACCCGAAGGTCGTGGTGCCAAAACCCCCCAGCGGAAAAATGGCCAAAAAACGGGTGGGCTATAGCCTTGGTGGGGGGCGCGGGCGAAGTTCGTCCGCCGGACTCGGAATGGGGCGAGACTTTGCGAGGGGCCTCGGGGTGCCCGCGGGAAGTCGCGGGCACAGCCGCGTCCAAAAATAAGCGCCCGAAGGTCGTGGTGCCAAAACCCCCCAGCGGAAATATGGCCAAAAAACGGGTGGGCTATAGCCTTGGTGGGGGGCGCGGGCGAAGTTCGTCCGCCGGACTCGGAATGGGGCGAGACTTTGCGAGGGGCCTCGGGGTGCCCGCGGGAAGTCGCGGGCACAGCCGCGTCCAAAAATAAGCGCCCGAAGGTCGTGGTGCCAAAACCCCCCAGCGGAAAAATGGCCAAAAAACGGGTGGGCTATAGCCTTGGTGGGGGGCGCGGGCGAAGTTCGTCCGCCGGACTCGGAATGGGGCGAGACTTTGCGAGGGGCCTCGGGGCACCAAAAATAAGCCGCAGGCAAAGCCGCGCCCAAAAATAAGCGCCCGAAGGTCGTGGTGCCAAAACCCCCCAGCGGAAAAATGGCCAAAAAACGGGTGGGCTATAGCCTTGGTGGGGGGCGCGGGCGAAGTTCGTCCGCCGGACTCGGAATGGGGCGAGACTTTGCGCGGGGCCTCGGCGCGCCAAAAATAAGCCGCGGGCAAAGCCGCGCCCAAAAATAAGCGCCCGAAGGTCGTTGTGCCAAAACCCCCCAGCGGAAAAATGGCCAAAAAACGGGTGGGCTATAGCCTTGGTGGGGGGCGCGGGCGAAGTTCGTCCGCCGGAGTCGGAATGGGGCGAGACTTTGCGAGGGGCGTCGGGGTGACCACGGGAAGTCGCGGGCACAGCCGCGTCCAAAAATAAGCGCCTGAAGGTCGTGGTGCCAAAACCCCCAGCGGAAAAATGGCCAAAAAACGGGTGGGCTATAGCCTTGGTGGGGGGCGCGGGCGAAGTTCGTCCGCCGGACTCGGAATGGGGCGACACTTTGCGAGGGGCATCGAGGTGCCCGCGGGAAGTCGCGGGCACAGCCGCGTCCAAAAATAAGCGCCGAAGGTCGTGGTGCCAAAACCCCCCAGCGGAAAAATGGCCAAAAAACGGGTGGGCTATAGCCTTGGTGGGGGGCGCGGGCGAAGTTCGTCCGCCGGACTCGGAATGGGGCGAGACTTTGCGAGGGGCCTCGGGGTACCAAAAATAAGCCGCGGGCAAAGCCGCGCCCAAAAATAAGCGCCCGAAGGTCGTGGTGCCAAAACCCCCCAGCGGAAAAATGGCCAAAAAACGGGTGGGCTATAGCCTTGGTGGGGGGCGCGGGCGAAGTTTGTCCGCCGGACTCGGAATTGGGCAAGACTTTGCGAGGTGCCTCGGGGTGCCAAAAATAAGCCGCGGGCAAAGCCGCGCCCAAAAATAAGCGCCCGAAGGTCGTGGTGCCAAAACCCCCCAGCGGAAAAATGGCCAAAAAACGGGTGGGCTATAGCCTTGGTGGGGGGCGCGGGCGAAGTTCGTCCGCCGGACTCGGAATGGGGCGAGACTTTGCGCGGGGCCTCGGGGCACCAAAAATAAGGCGCGGGCAAAGCCGCGCCCAAAAATAAGCGCCCGAAGGTCGTGGTGCCAAAACCCCCCAGCGGAAAAACGGCCAAAAAACGGGTGGGCTATAGCCTTGGTGGGGGGCGCGGGCGAAGTTCTTCCGCCGGACTCGGAATGGGGCGAGACTTTGCGAGGGGCATCGAGGTGCCCGCGGGAAGTCGCGGGCACAGCCGCGTCCAAAAATAAGCGCCGAAGGTCGTGGTGCAAAAACCCCCCAGCGGAAAAATGGCCAAAAAACGGGTGGGCTATAGCCTTGGTGGGGGGCGCGGGCGAAGTTCGTCCGCCGGACTCGGAATGGGGCGAGACTTTGCGAGGTGCCTCGGGGTGCCAAAAATAAGCCGCGGGCAAAGCCGCGCCCAAAAATAAGCGCCCGAAGGTCGTGGTGCCAAAACCCCCCAGCGGAAAAATGGCCAAAAAACGGGTGGGCTATAGCCTTGGTGGGGGGGGCGGGCGAAGTTCTTCCGCCGGACTCGGAATGGGGCGAGACTTTGCGAGGTGCCTCGGGGTGCCAAAAATAAGCCGCGGGCAAAGCCGCGCCCAAAAATAAGCGCCCGAAGGTCGTGGTGCCAAAACCCCCCAGCGGAAAAATGGCCAAAAAACGGGTGGGCTATAGCCTTGGAGGGGGGCGCGGGCGAAGTTCGTCCGCCGGACTCGGAATGGGGCGAGACTTTGCGAGGGGCCTCGGGGTGCCAAAAATAAGCCGCGGGAAAGCCGCGCCCAAAAATAAGCGCCCAAAGGTCGTGGTGCCAAAACCTCCCAGCGGAAAAATGGCCAAAAAACGGGTGGGCTATAGCCTTGGTGGGGGGCGCGGGCGAAGTTCGTCCGCCGGACTCGGAATGGGACGACACTTTGCGAGGGGCCTCGGGGCACCAAAAATAAGCCGCGGGCAAAGCCGCGCCCAAAAATAAGCGCCCGAAGGTCGTGGTGCCAAAACCCCCCAGCGGAAAAATGGCCAAAAAACGGGTGGGCTATAGCCTTGGTCGGGGGCGCGGGCGAAGTTCGTCCGCCGGACTCGGAATGGGGCGAGACTTTGCGAGGGACCTCGGGGCACCAAAAATAAGCCGCGGGCAAAGCCGCGCCCAAAAATAAGCGCCCGAAGGTCGTGGTGCCAAAACCACCCAGCGGAAAAATGGCCAAAAAACGTGTGGGCTATAGCCTTGGTGGGGGGCGCGGGCGAAGTTCGTCCGCCGGACTCGGAATGGGGCGAGACTTTGTGAGGGGCCTCAGGGTGCCCGCGGGAAGTCGTGGGCACAGCCGCGTCCAGAAATAAGCGCCCGAAGGTCGTGGTGCCAAAACCCCCCAGCGGAAAAATGGCCAAAAAACGGGTGGGCTATAGCCTTGGTGGGGGGCGCGGGCGAAGTTCGTCCGCCGGACTCGGAATGGGGCGAGACTTTGCGAGGGGCCTCGGGGTGCCAAAAATAAGCCGCGGGCAAAGCTGCGCCCAAAAATAAGCGCCCGAAGGTCGTGGTGCCAAAACCCCCCAGCGGAAAAATGGCCAAAAAACGGGTGGGCTATAGCCTTGGTTGGGGGCGCGGGCGAAGTTCGTCCGCCGGACTCGGAATGGGGCGAGACTTTGCCCAGGGCCTCGGGGCGCCAAAACTAAGCCGCGGCCAAAGCCGCGCTAAAAATAAGCGCCCGAAGGTCGTGGTGCCAAAACCCGCCAGCGGAAAAATGGCCAAAAAACGGGTGGGCTATAGCCTTGGTGGGGGGCGCGGGCGAAATTCGTCCGCCGGACTCGGAATCGGGCGAGACTTTGCGAGTGGCCTCGGGGTGCCCGCGGGAAGTCGCGGGCACAGCCGCGTCCAAAAATAAGCGCCCGAAGGTCGTGGTGCCAAAACCCCCCAGCGGAAAAATGGCCAAAAAACGGGTGGGCTATAGCCTTGGTGGGGGGCGCGGGCGAAGTTCGTCCGCCGGACTCGGAATGGGGCGAGACTTTGCGAGGGGCCACGGGGTGCCAAAAATAAGCCGCGGGCAAAGCCGCGCCCAAAAATAAGCGCCCGAAGGTCGTGGTGCCAAAACCCCCCAGCGGAAAAATGGCCAAAAAACGGGTGGGCTATAGCCTTGGCGGGGGGCGCGGGAGAAGTTCGTCCGCCGGACTCGGAATGGGGCGAGACTTTGCGCGGGGCCTCGGGGCGCCAAAAATAAGGCGCGGGCAATGCCGCGCCCAAAAATAAGCGCCCGAAGGTCGTGGTGCCAAAACCCCCCAGCGGAAAAATGGCCAAAAAACGGGTGGGCTATAGCCTTGGTGGGGGGTGCGGGCGAAGTTCGTCCGCCGGACTCGGAATGGGGCGAGACTTTGCGAGGGGCCTCAGGGTGCCCGCGGGAAGTCGCGGACACAGCCGCGTCCAAAAATAAGCGCCCGAAGGTCGTGGTGCCAAAACCCCCCAGCGGAAAAATGGCCAAAAAACGGGTGGGCTATAGCCTTGGTGGGGGGCGCGGGCGAAGTTCGTCCGCCGGACTCGGAATGGGGCGAGACTTTGCGAGGGGCCTCGGGGTGCCAAAAATAAGCCGCGGGCAAAGCTGCGCCCAAAAATAAGCGCCCGAAGGTCGTGGTGCCAAAACCCCCCAGCGGAAAAATGGCCAAAAAACGGGTGGGCTATAGCCTTGGTTGGGGGCGCGGGCGAAGTTCGTCCGCCGGACTCGGAATGGGGCGAGACTTTGCCCAGGGCCTCGGGGCGCCAAAACTAAGCCGCGGCCAAAGCCGCGCTAAAAATAAGCGCCCGAAGGTCGTGGTGCCAAAACCCGCCAGCGGAAAAATGGCCAAAAAACGGGTGGGCTATAGCCTTGGTGGGGGGCGCGGGCGAAATTCGTCCGCCGGACTCGGAATCGGGCGAGACTTTGCGAGTGGCCTCGGGGTGCCCGCGGGAAGTCGCGGGCACAGCCGCGTCCAAAAATAAGCGCCCGAAGGTCGTGGTGCCAAAACCCCCCAGCGGAAAAATGGCCAAAAAACGGGTGGGCTATAGCCTTGGTGGGGGGCGCGGGCGAAGTTCATCTGCCGGACTCGGAATGGGGCGAGAATTTGCGCGGGGCCTCGAGGTGCCCGCGGGAAGTCGCGGGCACAGCCACGTCCAAAAATAAGCACCCGAAGGTCGTTGTGCCAAAACCCCCCAGCGGAAAAATGGCCAAAAAACGGGTGGGCTATAGCCTTGGTGGGGGGCGCGGGCGAAGTTCGTCCGCCGGACTCGGAATGGGGCGAGACTTTGCGAGGGGCCTCGGGGTGCCCGCAGGAAGTCCCGGGCACAGCCGTGCCCAAAAATAAGCGCCCGAAGGTCGTGGTGCCAAAACCCCCCAGCGGAAAAATGGCCAAAAAACGGGTGGGCTATAGCCTTGGAGGGGGCGCGGGCGAAGTTCTCCCGCCGGACTCGGAATGGGGCAAGACTTCGCGAGGGGCCTCGGGGTGCCCGCGGGAAGTCGCGGGCACAGCCACGTCCAAAAATAAGCGCCCGAAGGTCGTGGTGCCAAAACCCCCCAGCGGAAAAATGGCCAAAAAACGGGTGGGCTATAGCCTTGGTGGGGGGCGCGGGCGAAGTTCGTCCGCCAGACTCGGAATGGGGCGAGACTTTGCGAGGGGCCTCGGGGTGCCAAAAATAAGCCGCGGGCAAAGCCGCGCCCAAAAATAAGCGCCCGAAGGTCGTGGTGCCAAAACCCCCCAGCGGAAAAATGGCCAAAAAACGGGTGGGCTATAGCCTTGGTGGGGGGCGCGGGCGAAGTTCGTCCGCCGGACTCGAAATGGGGCGAGACTTTGCGAGGGGCCTCGGGGTGCCAAAAATAAGCCGCGGGCAAAGCCGCGTCCAAAAATAAGCACCCGAAGGTCGTGGTGCCAAAACCCCCCAGCGGAAAAATGGCCAAAAAACGGGTGGGCTATAGCCTTGGTGGGGGGCGCGGGCGAAGTTCGTCCGCCGGACTCGGAATGGGGCGAGACTTTGCGAGGGGCCTCGGGGTGCCCGCGGGAAGTCGCGGGCACAGCCGCGTCCAAAAATAAGCGCCCGAAGGTCGTGGTGCCAAAACCCCCCAGCGGAAATATGGCCAAAAAACGGGTGGGCTATAGCCTTGGTGGGGGGCGCGGGCGAAGTTCGTCCGCCGGACTCGGAATGGGGCGAGACTTTGCGAGGGGCCTCGGGGTGCCCGCGGGAAGTCGCGGGCACAGCCGCGTCCAAAAATAAGCGCCCGAAGGTCGTGGTGCCAAAACCCCCCAGCGGAAAAATGGCCAAAAAACGGGTGGGCTATAGCCTTGGTGGGGGGCGCGGGCGAAGTTCGTCCGCCGGACTCGGAATGGGGCGAGACTTTGCGAGGGGCCTCGGGGCACCAAAAATAAGCCGCAGGCAAAGCCGCGCCCAAAAATAAGCGCCCGAAGGTCGTGGTGCCAAAACCCCCCAGCGGAAAAATGGCCAAAAAACGGGTGGGCTATAGCCTTGGTGGGGGGGCGCGGGCGAAGTTCGTCCGCCGGACTCGGAATGGGGCGAGACTTTGCGCGGGGCCTCGGGGCGCCAAAAATAAGCCGCGGGCAAAGCCGCGCCCAAAAATAAGCGCCCGAAGGTCGTTGTGCCAAAACCCCCCAGCGGAAAAATGGCCAAAAAACGGGTGGGCTATAGCCTTGGTGGGGGGCGCGGGCGAAGTTCGTCCGCCGGACTCGGAATGGGGCGAGACTTTGCGAGGGGCCTCGGGGTGCCCGCGGGAAGTCGCGGGCACAGCCGCGTCCAAAAATAAGCGCCCGAAGGTCGTGGTGCCAAAACCCCCCAGCGGAAATATGGCCAAAAAACGGGTGGGCTATAGCCTTGGTGGGGGGCGCGGGCGAAGTTCGTCCGCCGGACTCGGAATGGGGCGAGACTTTGCGAGGGGCCTCGGGGTGCCCGCGGGAAGTCGCGGGCACAGCCGCGTCCAAAAATAAGCGCCCGAAGGTCGTGGTGCCAAAACCCCCCAGCGGAAAAATGGCCAAAAAACGGGTGGGCTATAGCCTTGGTGGGGGGCGCGGGCGAAGTTCGTCCGCCGGACTCGGAATGGGGCGAGACTTTGCGAGGGGCCTCGGGGCACCAAAAATAAGCCGCAGGCAAAGCCGCGCCCAAAAATAAGCGCCCGAAGGTCGTGGTGCCAAAACCCCCCAGCGGAAAAATGGCCAAAAAACGGGTGGGCTATAGCCTTGGTGGGGGGCGCGGGCGAAGTTCGTCCGCCGGACTCGGAATGGGGCGAGACTTTGCGCGGGGCCTCGGGGCGCCAAAAATAAGCCGCGGGCAAAGCCGCGCCCAAAAATAAGCGCCCGAAGGTCGTTGTGCCAAAACCCCCCAGCGGAAAAATGGCCAAAAAACGGGTGGGCTATAGCCTTGGTGGGGGGCGCGGGCGAAGTTCGTCCGCCGGAGTCGGAATGGGGCGAGACTTTGCGAGGGGCGTCGGGGTGACCACGGGAAGTCGCGGGCACAGCCGCGTCCAAAAATAAGCGCCGAAGGTCGTGGTGCCAAAACCCCCCAGCGGAAAAATGGCCAAAAAACGGGTGGGCTATAGCCTTGGTGGGGGGCGCGGGCGAAGTTCGTCCGCCGGACTCGGAATGGGGCGAGACTTTGCGAGGGGCCTCGGGGTACCAAAAATAAGCCGCGGGCAAAGCCGCGCCCAAAAATAAGCGCCCGAAGGTCGTGGTGCCAAAACCCCCCAGCGGAAAAATGGCCAAAAAACGGGTGGGCTATAGCCTTGGTGGGGGGCGCGGGCGAAGTTTGTCCGCCGGACTCGGAATGGGGCAAGACTTTGCGAGGTGCCTCGGGGTGCCAAAAATAAGCCGCGGGCAAAGCCGCGCCCAAAAATAAGCGCCCGAAGGTCGTGGTGCCAAAACCCCCCAGCGGAAAAATGGCCAAAAAAACGGGTGGGCTATAGCCTTGGTGGGGGGCGCGGGCGAAGTTCGTCCGCCGGACTCGGAATGGGGCGAGACTTTGCGCGGGGCCTCGGGGCACCAAAAATAAGGCGCGGGCAAAGCCGCGCCCAAAAATAAGCGCCCGAAGGTCGTGGTGCCAAAACCCCCCAGCGGAAAAATGGCCAAAAAACGGGTGGGCTATAGCCTTGGTGGGGGGCGCGGGCGAAGTTCGTCCGCCGGACTCGGAATGGGGCGAGACTTTGCGAGGTGCCTCGGGGTGCCAAAAATAAGCCGCGGGCAAAGCCGCGCCCAAAAATAAGCGCCCGAAGGTCGTGGTGCCAAAACCCCCCAGCGGAAAAATGGCCAAAAAACGGGTGGGCTATAGCCTTGGTGGGGGGCGCGGGCAAAGTTCTTCCGCCGGACTCGGAATGGGGCGAGACTTTGCGAGGTGCCTCGGGGTGGCAAAAATAAGCCGCGGGCAAAGCCGCGCCCAAAAATAAGCGCCCGAAGGTCGTGGTGCCAAAACCCCCCAGCGGAAAAATGGCCAAAAAACGGGTGGGCTATAGCCTTGGAGGGGGGCGCGGGCGAAGTTCGTCCGCCGGACTCGGAATGGGGCGAGACTTTGCGAGGGGCCTCGGGGTGCCAAAAATAAGCCGCGGGCAAAGCCGCGCCCAAAAATAAGCGCCCGAAGGTCGTGGTGCCAAAACCCCCCAGCGGAAAAATGGCCAAAAAACGGGTGGGCTATAGCCTTGGTCGGGGGCGCGGGCGAAGTTCGTCCGCCGGACTCGGAATGGGGCGAGACTTTGCGAGGGACCTCGGGGCACCAAAAATAAGCCGCGGGCAAAGCCGCGCCCAAAAATAAGCGCCCGAAGGTCGTGGTGCCAAAACCACCCAGCGGAAAAATGGCCAAAAAACGTGTGGGCTATAGCCTTGGTGGGGGGCGCGGGCGAAGTTCGTCCGCCGGACTCGGAATGGGGCGAGACTTTGTGAGGGGCCTCAGGGTGCCCGCGGGAAGTCGTGGGCACAGCCGCGTCCAGAAATAAGCGCCCGAAGGTCGTGGTGCCAAAACCCCCCAGCGGAAAAATGGCCAAAAAACGGGTGGGCTATAGCCTTGGTGGGGGGCGCGGGCGAAGTTCGTCCGCCGGACTCGGAATGGGACGAGACTTTGCGAGGGGCCTCGGGGCACCAAAAATAAGCCCCGGGCAAAGCCGCGCCCAAAAATAAGCGCCCGAAGGTCGTGGTGCCAAAACCCCCCAGCGGAAAAATGGCCAAAAAACGGGTGGGCTATAGCCTTGGTGGGGGGCGCGGGCGAAGTTCGTCCGCCGGACTCGGAATGGGGCGAGACTTTGCGCGGGGCTTCGGGGTGCCAAAAATAAGCCGCGGCAAAGCCGCGCCCAAAAATAAGCGCCCGAAGGTCGTGGTGCCAAAATCCCCCAGCGGAAAAATGGCCAAAAAACGGGTGGGCTATAGCCTTGGTGGGGGGCGCGGGCGAAGTTCGTCCGCCGGACTCGGAATGGGGCGAGACTTTGCGAGGGGCCTCGGGGCACCAAAAATAAGCCGCTGGCAAAGCCGCGCCCAAAAATAAGCGCCCGAAGGTCGTGGTGCCAAAACCCCCCAGCGGAAAAATGGCCAAAGAACAGGTGGGCTATAGCCTTGGTGGGGGACGCGGGCGAAGTTCGTCCGCCGGACTCGGAATGGGGCGAGACTTTGCGCGGGGTCTCGGGGCACCAAAAATAAGCCGCGGGCAAAGCCGCGCCCAAAAATAAGAGCCCGAAGGTCGTGGTGCCAAAACCACCCAGCGGAAAAATGGCCAAAAAACGTGTGGGCTATAGCCTTGGTGGGGGGCGCGGGCGAAGTTCGTCCGCCGGACTCGGAATGGGGCGAGACTTTGCGAGGGGCCTCAGGGTGCCCGCGGGAAGTCGTGGGCACAGCCGCGTCCAGAAATAAGCGCCCGAAGGTCGTGGTGCCAAAACCCCCCAGCGGAAAAATGGCCAAAAAACGGGTGGGCGATAGCCTTGGTGGGGGGCGCGGGCGAAGTTCGTCCGCCGGACTCGGAATGGGACGAGACTTTGCGTGGGGCCTCGGGGCACCAAAAATAAGCCCCGGGCAAAGCCGCGCCCAAAAATAAGCGCCCGAAGGTCGTGGTGCCAAAACCCCCCAGCGGAAAAATGGCCAAAAAACGGGTGGGCTATAGCCTTGGTGGGGGGCGCGGGCGAAGTTCGTCCGCCGGACTCGGAATGGGGCGAGACTTTGCGCGGGGCTTCGGGGTGCCAAAAATAAGCCGCGGCAAAGCCGCGCCCAAAAATAAGCGCCCGAAGGTCGTGGTGCCAAAACCCCCCAGCGGAAAAATGGCCAAAAAACGGGTGGGCTATAGCCTTGGTGGGGGGCGCGGGCGAAGTTCGTCCGCCGGACTCGGAATGGGGCGAGACTTTACGAGGGGCCTCGGGGCACCAAAAATAAGCCGCGGGCAAAGCCACGCCCAAAAATAAGCGCCCGAAGGTCGTGGTGCCAAAACCCCCCAGCGGAAAAATGGCCAAAGAACAGGTGGGCTATAGCCTTGGTGGGGGGCGCGGGCGAAGTTCGTCCGCCGGACTCGGAATGGGGCGAGACTTTGCGCGGGGTCTCGGGGCGCCAAAAATAAGCCGCGGGCAATGCCGCGCCCAAAAATAAGAGCCCGAAGGTCGTGGTGCCAAAACCCCCCAGCGGAAAAATGGCCAAAAAACGGGTGGGCTATAGCCTTGGTGGGGGGCGCGGGCGAAGTTCGTCCGCCGGACTCGGAATGGGGCGAGACTTTGCGAGGGGGCTCAGGGTGCCCGCGGGAAGTCGTGGGCACAGCCGCGTCCAGAAATAAGCGCCCGAAGGTCGTGGTGCCAAAACCCCCCAGCGGAAAAATGGCCAAAAAACGGGTGGGCTATAGCCTTGGTGGGGGGCGCGGGCGAAGTTCGTCCGCCGGACTCGGAATGGGGCGAGACTTTGCGAGGGGCCTCGGGGTGCCAAAAATAAGTCGCGGGCACAGCCGCGCCCAAAAATAAGCACCCGAAGGTCGTGGTGCCAAAACCCCCCAGCGGAAAAATGGCCAAAAAACGGGTGGGCTATAGCCTTGGTGGGGGGCGCGGGCGAAATTCGTCCGCCGGACTCGGAATGGGGCGAGACTTTGCGAGGGGCCTCGGGGTGCCCGCGGGAAGTCGCGGGCACAGCCGCGCCCATAAATAAGCGCCCGAAGGTCGTGGTGCCAAAACCCCCCAGCGGAAAAATGGCCAAAAAACGGGTGGGCTATAGCCTTGGTGGGGGGCGCGGGTGAAGTTCGTCCGCCGGACTCGGAATGGGGCGATACTTTGCGAGGGGCCTCGGGGTGCCCGCGGGAAGTCGCGGGCACAGTCGCGTCCAAAAATAAGCGCCCGAAGGTCGTGGTGCCAAAACCCCCCAGTGGAAAAATGGCCAAAAAACGGGTGGGCTATAGCCTTGGTGGGGGGCGCGGGCGAAGTTCGTCCGCCATACTCGGAATGGGGCGAGACTTTGCGAGGGGCCTCGGGGTGCCAAAAATAAGCCGCGGCCAAAGCTGTGCCCAAAAATAAGCGCCCAAAGGTCGTGGTGCCAAAACCCCCCAGCGGAAAAATGGCCAAAAAACGGGTGGGCTATAGCCTTGGTTGGGGGCGCGGGCGAAGTTCGTCCGCCGGACTCGAAATGGGGCGAGACTCTGCGAGGGGCCTCGGGGCACCAAAAATAAGCCGCGGGCAAAGCCGAGCCCAAAAATAAGCCGCGGGCAAAGCCGCGCCCAAAAATAAGCGCCCGAAGGTCGTGGTGCCAAAACCCCCCAGCGGAAAAATGGCCAAAAAACGGGTGGGCTATAGCCTTGGTGGGGGGCGCGGGCGAAGTTCGTCCGCCAGACTCGGAATGGGGCGAGACTTTGCGGGGGGCCTAGGGGCGCCAAAAATAAGCCGCGGGCAAAGCCGCGCCCAAAAATAAGCGACCGAAGGTCGTGGTGCCAAAACCCCCCAGCGGAAAAATGGCCAAAAAACGGGTGGGCAATAGCCTTGGTGGGGGGCGCGGGCGAAGTTCGTCCGCCGGACTCGGAATGGGGCGAGACTTTTGCGAGGGGCCTCGGGGTGCCTGCGGGAAGTCGCGGGCACAGCCCCGCCCAAAAATAAGCGCCCGAAGGTCGTGGTGCCAAAACCCCCCAGCGGAAAAATGGCCAAAAAACGGGTGGGCTATAGCCTTGGTGGGGGGCGCGGGCGAAGTTCGTCCGCCGGACTCGGAATGGGGCGAGACTTTTGCGAGGGGCCTCGGGGTGCCCGCGGGAAGTCGCGGGCACAGCCGCGTCCAAAAATAAGCGCCCGAAGGTCGTGGTGCCAAAACCCCCCAGCGGAAAAATGGCCAAAAAACGGGTGGGCTATAGCCTTGGTGGGGGGCGCGGGCGAAGTTCGTCCGCCGGACTCGGAATGGGGCGAGACTTTGCGAGGGGCCTCGGGGTGCCAAAAATAAGCCGCAGGCAAAGCCGCGTGCAAAAATAAGCGCCCGAAGGTCGTGGTGCCAAAACCCCCCAGTGGAAAAATGGCCAAAAAACGGGTGGGCTATAGCCTTGGTGGGGGGCGCGGGCGAAGTTCGTCCGCCATACTCGGAATGGGGCGAGACTTTGCGAGGGGCCTCGGGGTGCCAAAAATAAGCCGCGGCCAAAGCTGCGCCCAAAAATAAGCGCCCAAAGGTCGTGGTGCCAAAACCCCCCAGCGGAAAAATGGCCAAAAAACGGGTGGGCTATAGCCTTGGTGGGGGGCGCGGGCGAAGTTCGTCCGCCGGACTCGAAATGGGGCGAGACTCTGCGAGGGGCCTCGGGGCACCAAAAATAAGCCGCGGGCAAAGCCGCGCCCAAAAATAAGCCGCGGGCAAAGCCGCGCCCAAAAATAAGCGCCCGGAGGTCGTGGTGCCAAAACCCCCCAGCGGAAAAATGGCCAAAAAACGGGTGGGCTATAGCCTTGGTGGGGGGCGCGGGCGAAGTTCGTCCGCCGGACTCGGAATGGGGCGAGACTTTGCGAGGGGCCTCGGGGTGCCAAAAATAAGCCGCGGGCAAAGCCGCGCCCAAAAATAAGCGCCCGAAGGTCGTGGTGCCAAAACCCCCCAGCGGAAAAATGGCCAAAAAACGGGTGGGCTATAGCCTTGGTGGGGGCGCGGGCGAAGTTCGTCCGCCGGACTCGTAATGGGGCGAGACTTTGCGAGGGGCCTCGGGGTGCCCGCGGGAAGTCGCGGGCACAGCGGCGTCCAAAAATAAGCGCCCGAAGGTCGTGGTGCCAAAACCCCCCAGCGGAAAAATGGCCAAAAAACGGGTGGGCTATAGCCTTGGTGGGGGGCGGGGGCGAAGTTCGTCCGCCGGACTCGGAATGGGGCGAGACTTTGCGAGGGGCCTCGGGGTGCCAAAAATAAGCCGCGGGCAAAGCCGCGCCCAAAAATAAGCGCCCGAAGGTCGTGGTGCCAAAACGCCCCAGCGGAAAAATGGCCAAAAAACGGGTGGGCTATAGCCTTGGTGGGGGGCGCGGGCGAAGTTCGTCCGCCGGACTCGGAATGGGGCGAGACTTTGCGAGGGGCCTCGGGGCACCAAAAATAAGCCACGGGCAAAGCCGCGCCCAAAAATAAGCACCCGAAGGTCGTTGTGCCAAAACCCCCCAGCGGAAAAATGGCCAAAAAATGGGTGGGCTATAGCCTTGGTGGGGGGCACGGGCGAAGTTCGTCCGCCGGACTCGGAATGGGGCGAGACTTTGCGCAGGGCCTCGGGGCGCCAAAAATAAGCCGCGGGCAAAGCCGCGCCCAAAAATAAGCACCCGAAGGTCGTGGTGCCAAAACCCCCCAGCGAAAAAATGGCCAAAAAACGGGTGGGCTATAGCCTTGGTGGGGGGCGCGGCCGAAGTTCGTCCGCCGGACTCGGAATGGGGCGAGACTTTGCGCGGGGCCTCGGGGCGCCAAAAATAAGCCGCGGGCAAAGCCTTGCCCAAAAATAAGCGCCCGAAGGTCGTGGTGCCAAAACCCCCCAGCGGAAAAATGGCCAAAAAACGGGTGGGCTATAGCCTTGGTGGGGGGCGCGGGCGAAGTTCGTCCGCCGGACTCGGAATGGGGCGAGACTTTGCGAGGGGCCTCAGGGTGCCCGCGCGAAGTCGCGGGCACAGCCTCGTCCAAAAATAAGCGCCCGAAGGTCGTGGTGCCAAAACCCCCCAGCGGAAAAATGGCCAAAAAACGGGTGGGCTATAGCCTTGGTGGGGGGCGGGGGCGAAGTTCGTCCGCCGGACTCGGAATGGGGCGAGACTTTGCGAGGGGCCTCGGGGTGCCAAAACTAAGCCGCGGGCAAAGCCGCGCCCAAAAATAAGCGCCCGAAGGTGGTGGTGCCAAAACCCCCCAGCGGAAAAATGGCCAAAAAACGGGTGGGCTATAGCCTTGGTGGGGGGCGCGGGCGAAGTTCGTCCGCCGGACTCGGAATGGGGCGAGACTTTGCGAGGGGCTCGGGGCACCAAAAATAAGCCACGGGCAAAGCCTTGCCCAAAAATAAGCGCCCGAAGGTCGTGGTGCCAAAACCCCCCAGCGGAAAAATGGCCAAAAAACGGGTGGGCTATAGCCTTGGTGGGGGGCGCGGGCGAAGTTCGTCCGCCGGACTCGGAATGGGGCGAGACTTTGCGAGGGGCCTCGGGGTGCCCGCGCGAAGTCGCGGGCACAGCCGCGTCCAAAAATAAGCGCCCGAAGGTCGTGGTGCCAAAACACCCCAGCGGAAAAATGGCCAAAAAACGGGTGGGCTATAGCCTTGGTGGGGGGCGCGGGCGAAGTTCGTCCGCCGGACTCGAAATGGGGCGAGACTCGGCGAGGGGCCTCGGGGCACCAAGAATAAGCCGCGGGCAAAGCCGAGCCCAAAAATAAGCCGCGGGCAAAGCCGCGCCCAAAAATAAGCGCCCGAAGGTCGTGGTGCCAAAACCCCCCAGCGGAAAAATGGCCAAAAAACGGGTGGGCTATAGCCTTGGTGGGGGGCGCGGGCGAAGTTCGTCCGCCAGACTCGGAATGGGGCGAGACTTTGCGGGGGGCCTAGGGGCGCCAAAAATAAGCCGCGGGCAAAGCCGCGCCCAAAAATAAGCGACCGAAGGTCGTGGTGCCAAAACCCCCCAGCGGAAAAATGGCCAAAAAACGGGTGGGCAATAGCCTTGGTGGGGGGCGCGGGCGAAGTTCGTCCGCCGGACTCGGAATGGGGCGAGACTTTGCGAGGGGCCTCGGGGTGCCTGCGGGAAGTCGCGGGCACAGCCGCGCCCAAAAATAAGCGCCCGAAGGTCGTGGTGCCAAAACCCCCCAGCGGAAAAATGGCCAAAAAACGGGTGGGCTATAGCCTTGGTGGGGGGCGCGGGCGAAGTTCGTCCGCCGGACTTGGAATGGGGCGAGACTTTGCGAGGGGCCTCGGGGTGCCCGCGGGAAGTCGCGGGCACAGCCGCGTCCAAAAATAAGCGCCCGAAGGTCGTGGTGCCAAAACCCCCCAGCGGAAAAATGGCCAAAAAACGGGTGGGCTATAGCCTTGGTGGGGGGCGCGGGCGAAGTTCGTCCGCCGGACTCGGAATGGGGCGAGACTTTGCGAGGGGCCTCGGGGTGCCAAAAATAAGCCGCAGGCAAAGCCGCGTGCAAAAATAAGCGCCCGAAGGTCGTGGTGCCAAAACCCCCCAGTGGAAAAATGGCCAAAAAACGGGTGGGCTATAGCCTTGGTGGGGGGCGCGGGCGAAGTTCGTCCGCCATACTCGGAATGGGGCGAGACTTTGCGAGGGGCCTCGGGGTGCCAAAAATAAGCCGCGGCCAAAGCTGCGCCCAAAAATAAGCGCCCAAAGGTTGTGGTGCCAAAACCCCCCAGCGGAAAAATGGCCAAAAAACGGGTGGGCTATAGCCTTGGTGGGGGGCGCGGGCGAAGTTCGTCCGCCGGACTCGAAATGGGGCGAGACTCTGCGAGGGGCCTCGGGGCACCAAAAATAAGCCGCGGGCAAAGCCGCGCCCAAAAATAAGCCGCGGGCAAAGCCGCGCCCAAAAATAAGCGCCCGAAGGTCGTGGTGCCAAAACCCCCCAGCGGAAAAATGGCCAAAAAACGGGTGGGCTATAGCCTTGGTGGGGGGCGCGGGCGAAGTTCGTCCGCCAGACTCGGAATGGGGCGAGACTTTGCGGGGGGCCTCGGGGCGCCAAAAATAAGCCGCGGGCAAAGCCGCGCCCAAAAATAAGCGCCCGAAGGTCGTGGTGCCAAAACCCCCCAGCGGAAAAATGGCCAAAAAACGGGTGGGCTATAGCCTTGGTGGGGGCGCGGGCGAAGTTCGTCCGCCGGACTCGTAATGAGGCGAGACTTTGCGAGGGGCCTCGGGGTGCCCGCGGGAAGTCGCGGGCACAGCGGCGTCCAAAAATAAGCGCCCGAAGGTCGTGGTGCCAAAACCCCCCAGCGGAAAAATGGCCAAAAAACGGGTGGGCTATAGCCTTGGTGGGGGGCGGGGGCGAAGTTCGTCCGCCGGACTCGGAATGGCGCGAGACTTTGCGAGGGGCCTCGGGGTGCCAAAAATAAGCCGCGGGCAAAGCTGCGCCCAAAAATAAGCGCCCGAAGGTCGTGGTGCCAAAACGCCCCAGCGGAAAAATGGCCAAAAAACGGGTGGGCTATAGCCTTGGTGGGGGGCGCGGGCGAAGTTCGTCCGCCGGACTCGGAATGGGGCGAGACTTTGCGAGGGGCCTCGGGGCACCAAAAATAAGCCACGGGCAAAGCCGCGCCCAAAAATAAGCACCCGAAGGTCGTTGTGCCAAAACCCCCCAGCGGAAAAATGGCCAAAAAACGGGTGGGCTATAGCCTTGGTGGGGGGCACGGGCGAAGTTCGTCCGCCGGACTCGGAATGGGGCGAGACTTTGCGCAGGGCCTCGGGGCGCCAAAAATAAGCCGCGGGCAAAGCCGCGCCCAAAAATAAGCACCCGAAGGTCGTGGTGCCAAAACCCCCCAGCGAAAAAATGGCCAAAAAACGGGTGGGCTATAGCCTTGGTGGGGGGCGCGGCCGAAGTTCGTCCGCCGGACTCGGAATGGGGCGAGACTTTGCGCGGGGCCTCGGGGCGCCAAAAATAAGCCGCGGGCAAAGCCTTGCCCAAAAATAAGCGCCCGAAGGTCGTGGTGCCAAAACCCCCCAGCGGAAAAATGGCCAAAAAACGGGTGGGCTATAGCCTTGGTGGGGGGCGCGGGCGAAGTTCGTCCGCCGGACTCGGAATGGGGCGAGACTTTGCGAGGGGCCTCAGGGTGCCCGCGCGAAGTCGCGGGCACAGCCGCGTCCAAAAATAAGCGCCCGAAGGTCGTGGTGCCAAAACCCCCCAGCGGAAAAATGGCCAAAAAACGGGTGGGCTATAGCCTTGGTGGGGGGCGGGGGCGAAGTTCGTCCGCCGGACTCGGAATGGGGCGAGACTTTGCGAGGGGCCTCGGTGTGCCAAAACTAAGCCGCGGGCAAAGCCGCGCCCAAAAATAAGCGCCCGAAGGTGGTGGTGCCAAAACCCCCCAGCGGAAAAATGGCCAAAAAACGGGTGGGCTATAGCCTTGGTGGGGGGCGCGGGCGAAGTTCGTCCGCCGGACTCGGAATGGGGCGAGACTTTGCGAGGGGCTCGGGGCACCAAAAATAAGCCACGGGCAAAGCCTTGCCCAAAAATAAGCGCCCGAAGGTCGTGGTGCCAAAACCCCCCAGCGGAAAAATGGCCAAAAAACGGGTGGGCTATAGCCTTGGTGGGGGGCGCGGGCGAAGTTCGTCCGCCGGACTCGGAATGGGGCGAGACTTTGCGAGGGGCCTCGGGGTGCCCGCGCGAAGTCGCGGGCACAGCCGCGTCCAAAAATAAGCGCCCGAAGGTCGTGGTGCCAAAACCCCCCAGCGGAAAAATGGCCAAAAAACGGGTGGGCTATAGCCTTGGTGGGGGGCGCGGGCGAAGTTCGTCCGCCGGACTCGAAATGGGGCGAGACTCGGCGAGGGGCCTCGGGGCACCAAGAATAAGCCGCGGGCAAAGCCGAGCCCAAAAATAAGCCGCGGGCAAAGCCGCGCCCAAAAATAAGCGCCCGAAGGTCGTGGTGCCAAAACCCCCCAGCGGAAAAATGGCCAAAAAACGGGTGGGCTATAGCCTTGGTGGGGGGCGCGGGCGAAGTTCGTCCGCCAGACTCGGAATGGGGCGAGACTTTGCGGGGGGCCTAGGGGCGCCAAAAATAAGCCGCGGGCAAAGCCGCGCCCAAAAATAAGCGCCCGAAGGTCGTGGTGCCAAAACCCCCCAGCGGAAAAATGGCCAAAAAACAGGTGGGCTATAGCCTTGGTGGGGGGCGCGGGCGAAGTTCGTCCGCCGGACTCGGAATGGGGCAAGACTTTGCGAGGGGCCTCGGGGTGCCCGCGGCAAGTCGCGGGCACAGCCGCGCCCAAAAATAAGCGCCCGAAGGTCGTGGTGCCAAAACCCCCCAGCGGAAAAATGGCCAAAAAACGGGTGGGCTATAGCCTTGGTGGGGGGCGGGGCCGAAGTTCGTCCGCCGGACTCGGAATGGGGCGAGACTTTGCGAGGGGCTCGGGGCACCAAAAATAAGCCACGGGCAAAGCCGCGCCCAAAAATAAGCGCCCGAAGGTCGTGGTGCCAAAACCCCCCAGCGGAAAAATGGCCAAAAAACGGGTGGGCTATAGCCTTGGTGGGGGGCGCGGGCGAAGTTCGTCCGCCAGACTCGGAATGGGGCGAGACTTTGCGAGGGGCCTCGGGGTGCCAAAAATAAGCCGCGGGGAAAGCCTTGCCCAAAAATAAGTGCCCGAAGGTCGTGGTGCCAAAACCCCCCAGCGGAAAAATGGCCAAAAAACGGGTGGGCTATAGCCTTGGTGGGGGGCGCGGGCGAAGTTCGTCCGCCGGACTCGGAATGGGGCGAGACTTTGCGAGGGGCCTCGGGGTGCCCGCGCGAAGTTGCGGGCACAGCCGCGTCCAAAAATAAGCGCCCGAAGGTCGTGGTGCCAAAACCCCTCAGCGGAAAAATGGCCAAAAAACGGGTGGGTTATAGCCTTGGTTGGGGGCGGGGGCGAAGTTCGTCCGCCGGACTCGGAATGGGGCGAGACTTTGCGAGGGGCCTCGGGGTGCCAAAAATAAGCCGCGGGCAAAGCCGTGCCCAAAAATAAGCGCCCGAAGGTGGTGGTGCCAAAACCCCCCAGCGGAAAAATGGCCAAAAAACGGGTGGGCTATAGCCTTGGTGGGGGGCGCGGGCAAAGTTCGTCCGCCAGACTCGGAATGGGGCGAGACTTTGCGAGGGGCCTCGGGGTGCCAAAAATAAGCCGCGGGCAAAGCCGCGCCCAAAAATAAGCGCCCGAAGGTCGTGGTGCCAAAACCCCCCAGCGGAAAAATGGCCAAAAAACGGGTGGGCTATAGCCTTGGTGGGGGGCGCGGGCGAAGTTCGTCCGCCAGACTCGGAATGGGGCGAGACTTTGCGGGGGGCCTAGGGGCGCCAAAAATAAGCCGCGGGCAAAGCCGCGCCCAAAAATAAGCGCCCGAAGGTCGTGGTGCCAAAACCCCCCAGCGGAAAAATGGCCAAAAAACGGGTGGGCTATAGCCTTGGTGGGGGGCGGGGCCGAAGTTCGTCCGCCGGACTCGGAATGGGGCGAGACTTTGCGAGGGGCTCGGGGCACCAAAAATAAGCCACGGGCAAAGCCGCGCCCAAAAATAAGCGCCCGAAGGTCGTGGTGCCAAAACCCCCCAGCGGAAAAATGGCCAAAAAACGGGTGGGCTATAGCCTTGGTGGGGGGCGCGGGCGAAGTTCGTCCGCCAGACTCGGAATGGGGCGAGACTTTGCGAGGGGCCTCGGGGTGCCAAAAATAAGCCGCGGGGAAAGCCTTGCCCAAAAATAAGCGCCCGAAGGTCGTGGTGCCAAAACCCCCCAGCGGAAAAATGGCCAAAAAACGGGTGGGCTATAGCCTTGGTGGGGGGCGCGGGCGAAGTTCGTCCGCCGGACTCGGAATGGGGCGAGACTTTGCGAGGGGCCTCGGGGTGCCCGCGCGAAGTTGCGGGCACAGCCGCGTCCAAAAATAAGCGCCCAAAGGTCGTGGTGCCAAAACCCCCCAGCGGAAAAATGGCCAAAAAACGGGTGGGTTATAGCCTTGGTGGGGGGCGGGGGCGAAGTTCGTCCGCCGGACTCGGAATGGGGCGAGACTTTGCGAGGGGCCTCGGGGTGCCAAAAATAAGCCGCGGGCAAAGCCGTGCCCAAAAATAAGCGCCCGAAGGTGGTGGTGCCAAAACCCCTCAGCGGAAAAATGGCCAAAAAACGGGTGGGCTATAGCCTTGGTGGGGGGCGGGGGCGAAGTTCGTCCGCCGGACTCAGAATGGGGCGAGACTTTGCGAGGGGCCTCGGGGTGCCAAAAATAAGCCGCGGGCAAAGCTGTGCCCAAAAATAAGCGCCCGAAGGTGGTGGTGCCAAAACCCCCCAGCGGAAAAATGGCCAAAAAACGGGTGGGCTATAGCCTTGGTGGGGGCCGCGGGCGAAGTTCGTCCGCCGGACTCGGAATGGGGCGAGACTTTGCGCGGGGCCTCGGGGCGCCAAAAACAATCCGCGGGCAAAGCTGCGCCCAAAAATAAGCGCCCGAAGGTCGTGGTGCCAAAACCCCCCAGCGGAAAAATGGCCAAAAAACGGGTGGGCTATAGCCTTGGTGGGGGGCGCGGGCGAAGTTCGTCCGCCGGACTCGGAATGGGGCGAGACTTTGCGAGGGGCCTCGGGGTGCCCGCGCGAAGTTGCGGGCACAGCCGCGTCCAAAAATAGCGCCCGAAGGTCGTGGTGCCAAAACCCCTCAGCGGAAAAATGGCCAAAAAACGGGTGGGTTATAGCCTTGGTTGGGGGCGGGGGCGAAGTTCGTCCGCCGGACTCGGAATGGGGCGAGACTTTGCGAGGGGCCTCGGGGTGCCAAAAATAAGCCGCGGGCAAAGCCGTGCCCAAAAATAAGCGCCCGAAGGTGGTGGTGCCAAAACCCCCCAGCGGAAAAATGGCCAAAAAACGGGTGGGCTATAGCCTTGGTGGGGGGCGCGGGCAAAGTTCGTCCGCCAGACTCGGAATGGGGCGAGACTTTGCGAGGGGCCTCGGGGTGCCAAAAATAAGCCACGGGCAAAGCCGCGCCCAAAAATAAGCGCCCGAAGGTCGTGGTGCCAAAACCACCCAGCGGAAAAATGGCCAAAAAACGGGTGGGCTATAGCCTTGGTGGGGGCCGCGGGCGAAGTTCGTCCGCCGGACTCGGAATGGGGCGAGACTTTGCGCGGGGCCTCGGGGCGCCAAAAACAATCCGCGGGCAAAGCTGCGCCCAAAAATAAGCGCCCGAAGGTCGTGGTGCCAAAACCCCCCAGCGGAAAAATGGCCAAAAAACAGGTGGGCTATAGCCTTGGTGGGGGGCGCGGGCGATGTTCGTCCGCCGGTCTCGGAATGGGGCGAGACTTTGCGAGGGGCCTCGGGGTGCCCGCGGGAAGTCGCGCGCACAGCCGCGCCCAAAAATAAGCGCCCGAAGGTCGTGGTGCCAAAACCCCCCAGCGGAAAAATGGCCAAAAAACGG
Source organism: Citrus x limon (assembly GCA_034663535.1). NCBI lineage: Eukaryota > Viridiplantae > Streptophyta > Magnoliopsida > Sapindales > Rutaceae > Citrus > Citrus x limon. The sequence goes on along the minus strand of CM067991.1, from coordinate 2,313,499 downwards.
GTGGGCTATAGCCTTGGTGGGGGGCGCGGGCGAAGTTCGTCCGCCGGACTCGGAATGGGGCGAGTTTTTGCGAGGGGCCTCAGGGTGCCCACGGGAAGTCGCGGGCACAGCCGCGTCCAAAAATAAGTGCCCGAAGGTCGTGGTACCAAAACCCCCCAGCGGAAAAATGGCCAAAAAACGGGTGGGCTATAGCCTTGGTGGGGGGCGCGGGCGAAGTTCGTCCGCCAGACTCGGAATGGGGCGAGACTTTGCGAGGGGCCTCGGGGTGCCAAAAATAAGCCGCGGGCAAAGCCGCGCCCAAAAATAAGCGCCCGAAGGTCGTGGTGCCAAAACCCCCCAGCGGAAAAATGGCCAAAAAACGGGTGGGCTATAGCCTTGGTGGGGGGCGCGGGCGAAGTTCGTCCGCCGGACTCGAAATGGGGCGAGACTTTGCGAGGGGCCTCGGGGCACCAAAAATAAGCCGCGGGCAAAGCCGCGCCCAAAAATAAGCGCCCGAAGGTCGTGGTGCCAAAACCCCCCAGCGGAAAAATGGCCAAAAAACGGGTGGGCTATAGCCTTGGTGGGGGGCGCGGGCGAAGTTCGTCCGCCGGACTCGGAATGGGCCGAGACTTTGCGCGGGGCCTCGGGGCGCCAAAAATAAGCCGCGGGCAAAGCCGCGTCCAAAAATAAGCGCCCGAAGGTCGTGGTGCCAAAACCCCCCAGCGGAAAAATGGCCAAAAAACGGGTGGGCTATAGCCTTGGTGGGGGGCGCGGGCGAAGTTCGTCCGCCGGACTCGGAATGGGGCGAGACTTTGAGAGGGGCCTCGAGGTGCCCGCGGGAAGTCGCGGGCACAGCCGCGTCCAAAAATAAGCGCCCGAAGGTCGTGGTGCCAAAACCCCCCAGCGGAAAAATGGCCAAAAAACGGGTGGGCTATAGCCTTGGTGGGGGGCGCGGGCGAAGTTCGTCCGCCGGACTCGGAATGGGGCGAGACTTTGCGCCGGGCCTCGAGGTGCCCGCGGGAAGTCGCGGGCACAGCCGCGTCCAAAAATAAGCGCCCGAAGGTCGTGGTACCAAAACCCCCCAGCGGAAAAATGGCCAAAAAACGGGTGGGCTATAGCCTTGGTGGGGGGCGCGGGCGAAGTTCGTCTGCCAGACTCGGAATGGGGCGAGACTTTGCGAGGGGCCTCGGGGTGCCAAAAATAAGCCGCGGGCAAAGCCGCGCCCAAAAATAAGCGCCCGAAGGTCGTGGTGCCAAAACCCCCCAGCGGAAAAATGGCCAAAAAACGGGTGGGCTATAGCCTTGGTGGGGGGCGCGGGCGAAGTTCGTCCGCCGGACTCGCAATGGGGCGAGACTTTGCGAGGGGCCTCGGGGCACCAAAAATAAGCCGCGGGCAAAGCCGCGCCCAAAAATAAGCGCCCGAAGGTCGTGGTGCCAAAACCCCCCAGCGGAAAAATGGCCAAAAAACGGGTGGGCTATAGCCTTGGTGGGGGGCGCGGGCGAAGTTCGTCCGCCGGACTCGGAATGGGGCGAGACTTTGCGAGGGGCCTCAGGGTGCCCACGGGAAGTCGCGGGCACAGCCGCGTCCAAAAATAAGTGCTCGAAGGTCGTGGTACCAAAACCCCCCAGCGGAAAAATGGCCAAAAAACGGGTGGGCTATAGCCTTGGTGGGGGGCGCGGGCGAAGTTCGTCCGCCAGACTCGGAATGGGGCGAGACTTTGCGAGGGGCCTCGGGGTGCCAAAAATAAGCCGCGGGCAAAGCCGCGTCCAAAAATAAGCGCCCGAAGGTCGTGGTGCCAAAACCCCCCAGCGGAAAAATGGCCAAAAAACGGGTGGGCTATAGCCTTGGTGGGGGGCGCGGGCGAAGTTCGTCCGCCGGACTCGAAATGGGGCGAGACTTTGCGAGGGGCCTCGGGGCACCAAAAATAAGCCGCGGGCAAAGCCGCGCCCAAAAATAAGCGCCCGAAGGTCGTGGTGCCAAAACCCCCCAGCGGAAAAATGGCCAAAAAACGGGTGGGCTATAGCCTTGGTGGGGGGCGCGGGCGAAGTTCGTCCGCCGGACTCGGAATGGGCCGAGACTTTGCGCGGGGCCTCGGGGCGCCAAAAATAAGCCGCGGGCAAAGCCGCGTCCAAAAATAAGCGCCCGAAGGTCGTGGTGCCAAAACCCCCCAGCGGAAAAATGGCCAAAAAACGGGTGGGCTATAGCCTTGGTGGGGGGCGCGGGCGAAGTTCGTCCGCCGGACTCGGAATGGGGCGAGACTTTGAGAGGGGCCTCGAGGTGCCCGCGGGAAGTCGCGGGCACAGCCGCGTCCAAAAATAAGCGCCCGAAGGTCGTGGTGCCAAAACCCCCCAGCGGAAAAATGGCCAAAAAACGGGTGGGCTATAGCCTTGGTGGGGGGCGCGGGCGAAGTTCGTCCGCCGGACTCGGAATGGGGCGAGACTTTGCGCCGGGCCTCGAGGTGCCCGCGGGAAGTCGCGGGCACAGCCGCGTCCAAAAATAAGCGCCCGAAGGTCGTGGTACCAAAACCCCCCAGCGGAAAAATGGCCAAAAAACGGGTGGGCTATAGCCTTGGTGGGGGGCGCGGGCGAAGTTCGTCCGCCAGACTCGGAATGGGGCGAGACTTTGCGAGGGGCCTCGGGGTGCCAAAAATAAGCCGCGGGCAAAGCCGCGCCCAAAAATAAGCGCCCGAAGGTCGTGGTGCCAAAACCCCCCAGCGGAAAAATGGCCAAAAAACGGGTGGGCTATAGCCTTGGTGGGGGGCGCGGGCGAAGTTCGTTCGCCGGACTCGAAATGGGGCGAGACTTTGCGAGGGGCCTCGGGGCACCAAAAATAAGCCGCGGGCAAAGCCGCGCCCAAAAATAAGCGCCCGAAGGTCGTGGTGCCAAAACCCCCCAGCGGAAAAATGGCCAAAAAACGGGTGGGCTATAGCCTTGGTGGGGGGCGCGGGCGAAGTTCGTCCGCCGGACTCGGAATGGGCCGAGACTTTGCGCGGGGCCTCGGGGCGCCAAAAATAAGCCGCGGGCAAAGCCGCGTCCAAAAATAAGCGCCCGAAGGTCGTGGTGCCAAAACCCCCCAGCGGAAAAATGGCCAAAAAACGGGTGGGCTATAGCCTTGGTGGGGGGCGCGGGCGAAGTTCGTCCGCCGGACTCGGAATTGGGCGAGAATTTGCGAGGGGCCTTGGGGTGCCAAAAATAAGACGCGGGTAAAGCCGCGCCCAAAAATAAGCACCCGAAGGTCGTGGTGCCAAAACCCCCCAGCGGAAAAATGGCCAAAAAACGGGTGGGCTATAGCCTTAGTGGGGGGCGCGGGCGAAGTTCGTCCGCCGGACTCGGCATGGGGCGAGACTTTGCGCAGGGCCTCGGGGCGCCAAAAATAAGCCGCGGGCAAAGCTGCGCCCAAAAATAAGCGCCCGAAGGTCGTGGTGCCAAAACCCCCCAGCGGAAAAATGGCCAAAAAACGGGTGGACTATGGCCTTGGTGGGGGGCGCGGGCGAAGTTCGTCCGCCGGACTCGAAATGGGGCGAGACTTTGCGAGGGGCCTCGGGGCACCAAAAATAAGCCGCGGGCAAAGCCGCGCCCAAAAATAAGCGCCCGAAGGTCGTGGTGCCAAAAACCCCCAGCGGAAAAATGGCCAAAAAACGGGTGGGCTATAGCCTTGGTGGGGGACGCGGCTGAAGTTCGTCCGCCGGACTCGGAATGGGGCGAGACATTGCGCGGGGCCTCGGGGCACCAAAAATAAGCCGCGGGCAAAGCCGCACCCAAAAATAAGCGCCCGAAGGTCGTGGTGCCAAAACCTCCCAGCGGAAAAATGGTCAAAAAACGGGTGGGCTATAGCCTTGGTGGGGGGCGCGGGCGAAGTTCGTCCGCCGGACTCGGAATGGGGCGAGACTTTGCGAGGGGCCTCGGGGTGCCCGCGGGAAGTCGCGAGCACATCCGCGTCCAAAAATAAGTGCCCGAAGGTCGTGGTGCCAAAACCCCCCAGCGGAAAAATGGCCAAAAAACGGGTGGGCTATAGCCTTGGTGGGGGACGCGGGCGAAGTTCGTCCGCCGGACTCGGAATGGGGCGAGAATTTGCGAGGGGCCTCGGGGTGCCAAAAATAAGCCGCGGGTAAAGCCGCTCCCAAAAATAAGCGCCCGAAGGTCGTGGTGCCAAAACCCCCCAGCGGAAAAATGGCCAAAAAACGGGTGGGCTATAGCCTTAGTGGAGGGCGCGGGCGAAGTTCGTCCGCCGGACTCGGCATGGGGCGAGACTTTGCGCAGGGCCTCGGGGCACCAAAAATAAGCCGCGGGCAAAGCCGCGCCCAAAAATAAGCGCCCGAAGGTCGTGGTGCCAAAACCCCCCAGCGGAAAAATGGCCAAAAAACGGGTGGGCTATAGCCTTGGTGGGGGGCGGGGGCGAAGTTCGTCCGCCGGACTCGGAATGGGGCGAGACTTTGCGAGGGGCCTCCGGGTGCCCGCGGGAAGTCGCGGGCACAGCCGCGCCCAAAAATAAGCGCCCGAAGATCGTGGTGCCAAAACCCCCCAGCGGAAAAATGGCCAAAAAACGGGTGGGCTATAGCCTTGGTGGGGGGCGCGGGCGAAGTTCGTCCGCCGGACTCGGAATGAGGCGAGACTTTGTGAGGGGCCTCGGGGTGCCCGCGGGAAGTCGCGGGCACAGCCGCGTCCAAAAATAAGCGCCCGATGGTCGTGGTGCCAAAACCCTTCAGCGGAAAAATGGCCAAAAAACGGGTGGGCTATAGCCTTGGTGGGGGGCGCGGGCGAAGTTCGTCCGCCAGACTCGGAATGGGGCGAGACTTTGCGAGGGGCCTCGGGGTTCCAAAAATAGGCCACGGACAAAGCCGCGCCCAAAAATAAGCGCCCGAAGGTCGTGGTGCCAAAACCCCCCAGCGGAAAAATGGCCAAAAAACGGGTGGGCTATAGCCTTGGTGGGGGGCGTGGGCGAAGTTCGTCCGCCGGACTCGGAATGGGACGAGACTTTGAGAGGGGCCTCGGGGTGCCAAAAATAAGCCGCGGGCAAAGCCGCGCCCAAAACTAAGCGCCCGAAGGTGGTGGTGCCAAAACCCCCCAGCGGAAAAAATGGGCAAAAAACGGGTGGGCTATAGCCTTGGTGGGGGGCGCGGGCGAAGTTCGTCCGCCGGACTCGGAATGGGGCGAGACTTTGCGAGGGGCCTCGGGGTGACCGCGGGAAGTCGCGGGCACAGCCGCGTCCAAAAATAAGCGCCCGAAGGTCATGGTGCCAAAACCCCCAAGCGGAAAAATGGCCAAAAAACGGGTGGGCTATAGCCTTGGTGGGGGGCGAGGGCGAAGTTCGTCCGCCGGACTCGGAATGGGACGAGACTTTGAGAGGGGCCTCGGGGTGCCAAAAATAAGCCGCGGGCAAAGCCGCACCCAAAAATACGCGCCCGAAGGTCGTGGTGCCAAAACCCCCCAGCGGAAAAATGGGCAAAAAACGGGTGGGCTATAGCCTTGGTGGGGGGCGCGGGCGAAGTTCGTCCGCCGGACTCGGAATGGGGCGAGACTTTGCGAGGGGCCTCGGGGTGCCCGCGGGAAGTCGCGGGCACAGCCGCGTCCAAAAATAAGCGCCCGAAGGTCGTGGTACCAAAACCCCCAGCGGAAAAATGGCCAAAAAACGGGTGGGCTATAGCCTTGGTGGCGGGCGCGGGCGAAGTTCGTCTGCCGGACTCGGAATGGGCCGAGACTTTGCGAGGGGCCTCGAGGTGGCCGCGGGAAGTCGCGGGCACAGCCGCGTCCAAAAATAAGCGCCCGAAGGTCGTGGTGCCAAAACCCCCCAGCGGAAAAATGGCCAAAAAACGGGTGGGCTATAGCCTTGGTGGGGGGCGCGGGCGAAGTTCGTCCGCCGGACTCGGAATGGGGTGAGACTTTGCGAGGGGCCTCGGGGTGCCAAAAATAAGCCGCGGGCAAAGCCGCGCCCAAAGGTCGTGGTGCCAAAACCCCCCAGCAGAAAAATGGCCAAAAAACGGGTGGGCTATAGCCTTGGTGGGGGGCGCGGGCGAAGTTCGTCCGCCGGACTCGGAATGGGACGAGACTTTGCGAGGGGCCTCGGGGCACCAAAAATAAGCCGCGGGCAACGCCGCGCCCGAAGGTCGTGGTGCCAAAACCCCTCAGCGGAAAAATGGCCAAAAAACGGGTGGGCTATAGCCTTGGTGGGGGGCGCGGGCGAAGTTCGTCCGCCGGACTCGGAATGGGGCGAGACTTTGCGAGGGGCCTCGGGGTGACCGCGGGAAGTCGCGGGCACAGCCGCGTCCAAAAATAAGCGCCCGAAGGTCATGGTGCCAAAACCCCCAAGCGGAAAAATGGCCAAAAAACGGGTGGGCTATAGCCTTGGTGGGGGGCGCGGGCGAAGTTCGTCCGCCAGACTCGGAATGGGGCGAGACTTTGCGAGGGGCCTCAAGGTGCCCGCGGAAAGTCGCGGGCACAGCCGCGTCCAAAAATAAGCGCCCGAAGGTCGTGGTGCCAAAACCCCCCAGCGGAAAAATGGCCAAAAAATGGGTGGGCTATAGCCTTGGTGGGGGGCGCGGGCGAAGTTCGTCCGCCGGACTCGGAATGGGGCGAGACTTTGCGAGGGGCCTCGGGGTGCCCGCGGGAAGTCGCGGGCACAGCCGCGTCCAAAAATAAGCGCCCGAAGGTCGTGGTGCCAAAACCCCCCAGCGGAAAAATGGCCAAAAAACGGGTGGTCTATAGCCTTGGTGGGGGGCGCGGGCGAACTTCGTCCGCCGGACTCGGAATGGGGCGAGACTTTGAGAGGGGCCTTGGGGTGCCAAAAATAAGCCGCGGGCAAAGCCGCACCCAAAAATAAGCACCCGAAGGTCGTGGTGCCAAAACCCCCCAGCGGAAAAATGGGCAAAAAACGGGTGGGCTATAGCCTTGGTGGGGGGCGCGGGCGAAGTTCGTCCGCCGGACTCGGAATGGGGCGAGACTTTGCGAGGGGCCTCGGGGTGCCAAAAATAAGCCGCGGGCAAAGCCGCGCCCAAAGGTCGTGGTGCCAAAACCCCCCAGCAGAAAAATGGCCAAAAAACGGGTGGGCTATAGCCTTGGTGGGGGGCGCGGGCGAAGTTCGTCCGCCGGACTCGGAATGGGACGAGACTTTGCGAGGGGCCTCGGGGCACAAAAAATAAGCCGCGGGCAAAGCCGCGCCCGAAGGTCGTGGTGCCAAAACCCCCCAGCGGAAAAATGGCCAAAAAACGGGTGGGCTATAGCCTTGGTGGGGGGCGCGGGCGAAGTTCGTCCGCCGGACTCGGAATGGGGCGAGACTTTACGCGGGGCCACGGGGTGCCAAAAATAAGCCGCGGGCAAAGCCGCGCCCAAAAATAAGCGCCCGAAGGTCGTGGCGCAAAAACCCCCCAGCGGAAAAATGGCCAAAAAACGGGTGGGCTATAGCCTTGGTGGGGGGCGTGGGCGAAGTTCGTCCGCCGGACTCGGAATGGGACGAGACTTTGAGAGGGGCCTCGGGGTGCCAAAAATTAGCCGCGGGCAAAGCCGCGCCCAAAAATAAGCGCCCGAAGGTGGTGGTGCCAAAACCCCCCAGCGGAAAAAATGGGCAAAAAACGGGTGGGCTATAGCCTTGGTGGGGGGCGCGGGCGAAGTTCGTCCGCCGGACTCGGAATGGGGCGAGACTTTGCGAGGGGCCTCGGGGTGACCGCGGGAAGTCGCGGGCACAGCCGCGTCCAAAAATAAGCGCCCGAAGGTCATGGTGCCAAAACCCACAAGCGGAAAAATGGCCAAAAAACGGGTGGGCTATAGCCTTGGTGGGGGGCGAGGGCGAAGTTCGTCCGCCGGACTCGGAATGGGACGAGACTTTGAGAGGGGCCTCGGGGTGCCAAAAATAAGCCGCGGGCAAAGCCGCACCCAAAAATAAGCGCCCGAAGGTCGTGGTGCCAAAACCCCCCAGCGGAAAAATGGGCAAAAAACGGGTGGGCTATAGCCTTGGTGGGGGGCGCGGGCGAAGTTCGTCCGCCGGACTCGGAATGGGGCGAGACTTTGCGAGGGGCCTCGGGGTGCCCGCGGGAAGTCGCGGGCACAGCCGCGTCCAAAAATAAGCGCCCGAAGGTCGTGGTACCAAAACCCCCAGCGGAAAAATGGCCAAAAAACGGGTGGGCTATAGCCTTGGTGGGGGGCGCGGGCGAAGTTCGTCCGCCGGACTCGGAATGGGCCGAGACTTTGCGAGGGGCCTCGAGGTGGCCGCGGGAAGTCGCGGGCACAGCCGCGTCCAAAAATAACCGCCCGAAGGTCGTGGTGCCAAAACCCCCCAGCGGAAAAATGGCCAAAAAACGGGTGGGCTATAGCCTTGGTGGGGGGCGCGGGCGAAGTTCGTCCGCCGGACTCGGAATGGGGTGAGACTTTGCGAGGGGCCTCGGGGTGCCAAAAATAAGCCGCGGGCAAAGCCGCGCCCAAAGGTCGTGGTGCCAAAACCCCCCAGCAGAAAAATGGCCAAAAAACGGGTGGGCTATAGCCTTGGTGGGGGGCGCGGGCGAAGTTCGTCCGCCGGACTCGGAATGGGACGAGACTTTGCGAGGGGCCTCGGGGCACCAAAAATAAGCCGCGGGCAAAGCCGCGCCCGAAGGTCGTGGTGCCAAAACCACCCAGCGGAAAAATGGCCAAAAAACGGGTGGGCTATAGCCTTGGTGGGGGGCGCGGGCGAAGTTCGTCCGCCGGACTCGGAATGGGGCGAGACATTACGCGGGGCCTCGGGGCGCCAAAAATAAGCCGCGGGCAAAGCCGCGCCCAAAAATAAGCGCCCGAAGGTCGTGGCGCAAAAACCCCCCAGCGGAAAAATGGCCAAAAAACGGGTGGGCTATAGCCTTGGTGGGGGGCGAGGGCGAAGTTCGTCCGCCGGACTCGGAATGGGACGAGAGTTTGAGAGGGGCCTCGGGGTGCCAAAAATAAGCCGCGGGCAAAGCCGCGCCCAAAAATAAGCGCCCGAAGGTCGTGGTGCCAAAACCCCCCAGCGGAAAAAATGGGCAAAAAACGGGTAGGCTATAGCCTTGGTGGGGGGCGCGGGCGAAGTTCGTCCGCCAGACTCGGAATGGGGCGAGACTTTGCGAGGGGCCTCGGGGTGACCGCGGGAAGTCGCGGGCACAGCCGCGTCCAAAAATAAGCGCGCGAAGGTCGTGGTACCAAAACCCCCCAGCGGAAAAATGGCCAAAAAACGGGTGGGCTATAGCCTTGGTGGGGGGCGCGGGCGAAGTTCGTCCGCCGGACTCGGAATGGGCCGAGACTTTGTGAGGGGCCTCGAGGTGGCCGCAGGAAGTCGCGGGCACAGCCGCGTCCAAAAATAAGCGCCCGAAGGTCGTGGTGCCAAAACCCTTCAGCGGAAAAATGGCCAAAAAACGGGTGGGCTATAGCCTTGGTGGGTGGCGCGGGCGAAGTTCGTCCGCCAGACTCGGAATGGGCGAGACTTTGCGAGGGGCCTCAGGGTGCCAAAAATAGGCCACGGGCAAAGCCGCGCCCAAAAATAAGCGCCCGAAGGTCGTGGTGCCAAAACCCCCCAGCGGAAAAATGGCCAAAAAACGGGTGGGCTATAGCCTTGGTGGGGGGCGCGGGCGAAGTTCGTCCGCCGAACTCGGAATGGGGCGAGACTTTGCGAGGGACCTCGGGGTGCCCGCAGGCACAGCCGCGCCCAAAAATAAGCGCCCGAAGGTCGTGGTGCCAAAACCCCACAGCGGAAAAATGGCCAAAAAACGGGTGGGCTATAGCCTTGGTGGGGGGCGCGGGCGAAGTTCGTCCGCCGGACTCGGAATGGGGCGAGACTTTGCGAGGTGCCTCGGGGTGCCCGCGGGAAGTCGCGGGAACAGCCGCACCCAAAAATAAGTGCCCGAAGGTCGTGGTGCCAAAACCCCCCAGCGGAAAAATGGCCAAAAAACGGGTGGGCTATAGCCTTGGTGGGGGGCACGGGCGAAGTTCGTCCGCCGGACTTGGAATGGGGTGAGACTTTGCGAGGGGCCTCGGGGTGCCCGCGGGAAGTCGCGGGCACGGCCGCGTCCAGAAATAAGCACCCGAAGGTCGTGGTGCCAAAACCCCCCAGCGGAAAAATGGCCAAAAAACGGGTGGGCTATAGCCTTGGTGGGGGGCGCGTGCGAAGTTCGTCCGCCGGACTTGGAATGGGGTGAGACTTTGCGAGGGGCCTCGGGGTGCCCGCGGGAAGTCGCGGGCACAGCCGCGTCCAGAAATAAGCGCCCGAAGGTCGTGGTGCCAAAACCCCCCAGCGGAAAAATGGCCAAAAAACGGGTGGGCTATAGCCTTGGTGGGGGGCGCGTGCGAAGTTCGTCCGCCGGACTTGGAATGGGGTGAGACTTTGCGAGGGGCCTCGGGGTGCCCGCGGGAAGTCGCGGGCACAGCCGCGTCCAGAAATAAGCGCCCGAAGGTCGTGGTGCCAAAACCCCCCAGCGGAAAAATGGCCAAAAAACGGGTGGGCTATAGCCTTGGTGGGGGGCGCGGGCGAAGTTCGTCCGCCGGACTCGGAATGGGGCGAGACTTTGCGAGGGGCCTCGGGGTGCCCGCGGGAAGTCGCGGGCACAGCCGCGTCCAGAAATAAGCGCCCGAAGGTCGTGGTGCCAAAACCCCCCAGCGGAAAAATGGCCAAAAAACGGGTGGGCTATAGCCTTGGTGGGGGGCGCGGGCGAAGTTCGTCCGCCGGACTCGGAATGGGGCGAGACTTTGCGAGGGGCCTCGGGGTACCAAAAAATAAGCCGCGGGCAAAGCCGCGCCCAAAAATAAGCGCCCGAAGGTCGTGGTGCCAAAACCCCCCAGCGGAAAAATGGCCAAAAAACGGGTGGGCTATAGCCTTGGTGGGGGGCGCGGGCGAAGTTCGTCCACCGGACTCGGAATGGGGCGAGACTTTGCGAGGGGCCTCGGGGTGCCCGCGGGAAGTCACGGGCACAGCCGCGCCCAAAAATAAGCGCCCGAAGGTCGTGGTGCCAAAACCCCCCAGCGGAAAAATGGCCAAAAAACGGGTGGGCTATAGCCTTGGTGGGGGGCGCGTGCGAAGTTCGTCCGCCGGACTTGGAATGGGGTGAGACTTTGCGAGGGGCCTCGGGGTGCCCGCGGGAAGTCGCGGGCACAGCCGCGTCCAGAAATAAGCGCCCGAAGGTCGTGGTGCCAAAACCCCCCAGCGGAAAAATGGCCAAAAAACGGGTGGGCTATAGCCTTGGTGGGGGGCGCGGGCGAAGTTCGTCCGCCGGACTCGGAATGGGGCGAGACTTTGCGAGGGGCCTCGGGGTGCCCGCGGGAAGTCGCGGGCACAGCCGCGTCCAGAAATAAGCGCCCGAAGGTCGTGGTGCCAAAACCCCCCAGCGGAAAAATGGCCAAAAAACGGGTGGGCTATAGCCTTGGTGGGGGGCGCGGGCGAAGTTCGTCCGCCGGACTCGGAATGGGGCGAGACTTTGCGAGGGGCCTCGGGGTACCAAAAAATAAGCCGCGGGCAAAGCCGCGCCCAAAAATAAGCGCCCGAAGGTCGTGGTGCCAAAACCCCCCAGCGGAAAAATGGCCAAAAAACGGGTGGGCTATAGCCTTGGTGGGGGGCGCGGGCGAAGTTCGTCCACCGGACTCGGAATGGGGCGAGACTTTGCGAGGGGCCTCGGGGTACCAAAAATAAGCCGCGGGCAAAGCCGCGCCCAAAAATAAGCCCCCGAAGGTCGTGGTGCCAAAACCCCCCAGCGGAAAAATGGCCAAAAAACGGGTGGGCTATAGCCTTGGTGGGGGGCGCGGGCGAAGTTCGTCCGCCGGACTCGGAATGGGGCGAGACTTTGCGAGGGGCCTCGGGGTGCCTGCGGGCACAGCCGCACCCAAAAATAAGTGCCCGAAGGTCGTGGTGCCAAAACCCCCCAGCGGAAAAATGGCCAAAAAACGGGTGGGCTATAGCCTTGGTGGGGGGCGCGGGCGAAGTTCGTCCGCCGGACTCGGAATGGGGCGAGACTTTGCGAGGGGCATCGGGGTGCCCGCGGGAAGTTGCGGGCACAGCCGCGCCCAAAAATAAGTGCCCGAAGGTCGTGGTGCCAAAACCCCCCAGCGGAAAAATGGCCAAAAAACGGGTGGGCTATAGCCTTGGTGGGGGGCACGGGCGAAGTTCGTCCGCCGGACTTGGAATGGGGCGAGACTTTGCGAGGGGCCTCGGGGTGCCCGCGGGAAGTCGCGGGCACAGCCGCGTCCAGAAATAAGCGCCCGAAGGTCGTGGTGCCAAACCCCCGCAGCGGAAAAATGGCCAAAAAACGGGTGGGCTATAGCCTTGGTGGGGGGCGCGGGCGAAGTTCGTCCGCCGGACTCGGAATGGGGCGAGACTTTGCGAGGGGCCTCAGGGTGCCTGCGGGAAGTCGCGGGCACAGCCGCGTCCAGAAATAAGCGTCCAAAGGTCGTGGTGCCAAAACCCCCCAGCGGAAAAATGGCCAAAAAACGGGTGGGCTGTAGCCTTGGTGGGGGGCGCGGGCGAAGTTCGTCCGCCGGACTCGGAATGGGGTGAGACTTTGCGAGGGGCCTCGGGGTGCCAAAAATAAGCCGCGGGCAAAGCCGCGCCCAAAGGTCGTGGTGCCAAAACCCCCCAGCGGAAAAATGGCCAAAAAACGGGTGGGCTATAGCCTTGGTGGGGGGCGCGGGCGAAGTTCGTCCGCCGGACTCGGAATGGGACGAGACTTTGCGAGGGGCCTCGGGGCACCAAAAATAAGCCGCGGGCAAAGCCGCGCCCAAAAATAAGCGCCCGAAGGTCGTGGTGCCAAAACCCCCTAGCGGAAAAATGGCCAAAAAACGGGTGGGCTATAGCCTTGGTGGGGGGCGCGGGCGAAGTTCGTCCGCCGGACTCGGAATGGGGCGAGACTTTGCGCGGGGCCTCGGGGTGCCAAAAATAAGCCGCGGGCAAAGCCGCGCCCAAAAATAAGCGCCCGAAGGTCGTGGTGCCAAAACCCCCCAGCGGAAAAATGGCCAAAAAACGGGTGGGCTATAGCCTTGGTGGGGGGCGCGGGCGAAGTTCGTCCGCCGGACTCGGATTGGGGCGAGACTTTGCGAGGGGCGTTGGGGTGCCCGCGGGAAGTCGCGGGCACAGCCGCGTCCAAAAATAAGCGCCCGAAGGTCGTGGTGCCAAAACCCCCCAGCGGAAAAATGGCCAAAAAACGGGTGGGCTATATCCTTGGTGGGGGGCGCGGGCGAAGTTCGTCCGCCAGACTCGGAATGGGGCGAGACTTTGCGAGGGGCCTCAAGGTGCCCGCGGAAAGTCGCGGGCACAGCCGCGTCCAAAAATAAGCGCCCGAAGGTCGTGGTGTCAAAACCCCCCAGCGGAAAAATGGCCAAAAAATGGGTGGGCTATAGCCTTGGTGGGGGGCGCGGGCGAAGTTCGTCCGCCAGACTCGGAATGGGGCGAGACTTTGCGAGGGGCCTCGGGGTGCCAAAAATAAGCCGCGGGCAAAGCCGCGCCCAAAAATAAGCGCCCGAAGATCGTGGTGCCAAAACCCCCCAGCGGAAAAATGGCCAAAAAACGGGTGGGCTATAGCCTTGGTGGGGGGCGCGGGCGCAGTTCGTCCGCCGGACTCGGAATGGGGCGAGACTTTGCGAGGGGCCTCGGGGTGCCCGCGGGAAGTCGCGGGCACAGCCGCGTCCAAAAATAAGCGCCCGAAGGTCGTGGTGCCAAAACCCCCCAGCGGAAAAATGGCCAAAAAACGGGTGGGCTATAGCCTTGGTGGGGGGCGCGGGCGAAGTTCGTCCGCCGGACTCGGAATGGGGCGAAACTTTGCGAGCGGCCTCGGGGTGCCCGCGGGAAGTCGCGGGCACAGCCGCGTCCAGAAATAAGCGCCCGAAGGTCATGGTGCCGAAACCCCCCAGCGGAAAAATGGCCAAAAAACGGGTGGGCTATAGTCTTGGTGGGGGGCGCGGGCGAAGTTCGTCCGCCGGACTCGGAATCGGGCGAGACTTTGCGCGGGGCCTCGGGGCGCCAAAAATAAGCCACGGGCAAAGCCGCGCCCGAAGGTCGTGGTGCCAAAACCCCCCAGCGGAAAAATGGACAAAAAACGGGTGGGCTATAGCCTTGGTGGGGGGCGCGGGCGAAGTTCGTCCGCCGGACTCGGAATGGGGCGAGACTTTGCGAGGGGCCTCGGGGTGCCCGCGGGAAGTCGCGAGCACAGCCGCATCCAAAAATAAGCGCCCGAAGGTCGTGGTGCCAAAACCCCCCAGCGGAAAAATGGCCAAAAAACGGGTGGGCTATAGTCTTGGTGGGGGGCGCGGGCGAAGTTCGTCCGCCGGACTCCGAATGGAACGAGACTTTGCGAGGGGCCTCGGGGTGCCAAAAATAAGCCGCGGGCAAAGCCGTGCCCAAAAATAAGCACCCGAAGGTCGTGGTGCCAAAACCCCCCAGCGGAAAAATGGCCAAAAAACGGGTGGGCTATAGCCTTGGTGGGGCCGCGGGCGAAGTTCGTCCGCCGGATTCGGAATGGGGCGAGACTTTGCGCAGGGCCTCGGGGTGCCAAAAATAAGCCGCGGGCAAAGCCGCGCCCAAAAATAAGCGCCCGAAGGTCGTGGTGCCAAAACCCCCCAGCGGAAAAATAGCCAAAAAACGGGTGGGCTATAGCCTTGGTGGGGGGCGCGGGCGAAGTTCGTCCGCCGGACTCGGAATGGGGCGAGACTTTGCGCGGGGCCTCGGGGCGCCAAAAATAAGCCGCGGGCAAAGTCGCGCCCAAAAATAAGCGCCCGAAGGTCGTGGTGCCAAAACCCCCCAGCGGAAAAATAGCCAAAAAACGGGTGGGCTATAGCCTTGGTGGGGGGCGCGGGCAAAGTTCGTCCGCCGGACTCGGAATCGGGCGAGACTTTGCGAGGGGCCTCGGGGCACCGAAAATAAGCCGCGGGCAAAGCCGCGCCCAAAAATAAGCGACCGAAGGTCGTGGTGCCAAAACCCCCCAGCGGAAAAATGGCCAAAAAACGGGTGGGCTATAGCCTTGGTGGGGGGCGCGGGCGAAGTTCGTCCGCCGGACTCGGAATGGGGCGAGACTTTGCGCAGGGCCTCGGGGTGCCAAAAATAAGCCGCGGGCAAAGCCGCGCCCAAAAATAAGCGCCCGAAGGTCGTGGTGCCAAAACCCCCCAGCGGAAAAATGGCCAAAAAACGGGTGGGCTATAGCCTTGGTGGGGGGCGCGGGCGAAGTTCGTCCGCCGGACTCGGAATGGGGCGAGACTTTGCGAGGGGCCTCGGGGTGCCCTCGGGAAGTCGCGGGCACAGCCGCATCCAAAAATAAGCGCCCGAAGGTCGTGGTGCCAAAACCCCCCAGCGGAAAAATATCCAAAAAACGGGTGGGCTATAGCCTTGGTGGGGGGCGCGGGCGAAGTTCGTCCGCCGGACTCGGAATGGGGCGAGACTTTGCGCGGGGCCTCGGGGAGCCAAAAATAAGCCGCGGGCAAAGGCGCGCCCAAAAATAAGCGCCCGAAGGTCCTGGTGCCAAAACCCCCCAGCGGAAAAATAGCCTAAAAACGGGTGGGCTATAGCCTTGGTGGGGGGCGCGGGCAAAGTTCGTCCGCCGGACTCGGAATGGGGCGAGACTTTGCGCGGGGCCTCGGGGAGCCAAAAATAAGCCGCGGGCAAAGGCGCGCCCAAAAATAAGCGCCCGAAGGTCCTGGTGCCAAAACCCCCCAGCGGAAAAATAGCCTAAAAACGGGTGGGCTATAGCCTTGGTGGGGGGCGCGGGCAAAGTTCGTCCGCCGGACTCGGAATCGGGCGAGACTTTGCGAGGGGCCTCGGGGCACCGAAAATAAGCCGCGCGCAAAGCCGCGCCCAAAAATAAGCGCCCGAAGGTCGTGGTGCCAAAACCCCCCAGCGGAAAAATGGCCAAAAAACGGGTGGGCTATAGCCTTGGTGGGGGGCGCGGGCGAAGTTCGTCCGCCGGACTCCGAATGGGGCGAGACTTTGCGAGGGGCCTCGGGGTGCCCGCGGGAAGTCGCGGGCTTAGCCGTGTCCAAAAATAAGCGCCCGAAGGTCGTGGTGCCAAAACCCCCCAGCGGAAAAATGGCCAAAAAACGGGTGGGCTATAGCCTTGGTGGGGGGCGCGGGCGAAGTTCGTCCGCCGGACTCGGAATGGGGCGACACTTTGCGAGGGGCCTCAGGGTGCCAAAAATAAGCCGCGGGCAAAGCCGCGCCCAAAAATAAGCGCCCGAAGGTCGTGGTACCAAAACCCCCCAGCGGAAAAATGGCCAAAAAATGGGTGGGCTATAGCCTTGGTGGGGGGCGCGGGCGAAGTTCGTCCGCCGGACTCGGAATGGGGCGACACTTTGCGAGGGGCCTCAGGGTGCCAAAAATAAGCCGCGGGCAAAGCCGCGCCCAAAAATAAGCGCCCGAAGGTCGTGGTACCAAAACCCCCCAGCGGAAAAATGGCCAAAAAATGGGTGGGCTATAGCCTTGGTGGGGGGCGCGGGCGAAGTTCGTCCGCCGGACTCGGAATGGGGCGAGACTTTGCGAGGGGCCTCGAGGTGCCCGCGGGAAGTCGCGGGCACAGCCGCGTCCAAAAATAAGCGCCCGAAGGTCGTGGTGCCAAAACCCCCGAACGGAAAAATGGCCAAAAAACGGGTGGGCTATAGCCTTGGTGGGGGGCGCGGGCGAAGTTCGTCCGCCGGACTCGGAATGGGGCGAGACTTTGCGAGGGGCCTCGGGGTGCCCGCGGGAAGTCGCGGGCACAGCCGCGTCCAAAAATAAGCGCCCGAAGGTCGTGGTGCCAAAACCCCCCAGCGGAAAAATGGCCAAAAAATGGGTGGGCTATAGCCTTGGTGGGGGGCGCGGGCGAAGTTCATCCGCCGGACTCGGAACGGGGCGAGACTTTGCGAGGGGCCTCGGGGTGCCAAAAATAAGCCGCGGGCAAGGCCGCGCCCAAAAATAAGCGCCCGAAGGTCGTGGTGCCAAAACCCCCCAGCGGAAAAATGGCCAAAAAACGGGTGGGCTATAGCCTTGGTGGGGGGCGCGGGCAAAGTTCGTCCGCCGGACTCGGAATGGGGCGAGACTTTGCGAGGGGCCTCAAGGTGCCCGCGGAAAGTCGCGGGCACAGCCGCGTCCAAAAATAAGCGCCCGAAGGTCGTGGTGCCAAAACCCCCCAGCGGAAAAATGGCCAAAAAACGGGTGGGCTATAGCCTTGGTGGGGGGCGCGGGCGAAGTTCGTCCGCCGGACTCGGAATGGGGCGAGACTTTGCGCGGGGCCTCGGGGCGCCAAAAATAAGCCACGGGCAAAGCCGTACCCAAAAATAAGCGCCCGAAGGTCGTGGTGCCAAAACCCCCCAGCGGAAAAATGGCCAAAAAACGGGTGGGCTATAGCCTTGGTGGGGGGCGCGGGCGAAGTTCGTCCGCCGGACTCGGAATGGGGCGAGACTTTGCGCGGGGCCTCGGGGCGCCAAAAATAAGCCGCGGGCAAAGCCGCGCCCAAAAATAAGTGCCCGAAGGTCGTGGTGCCAAAACCCCCCAGCGGAAAAATGGCCAAAAAACGGGTGGGCTATAGCCTTGGTGGGGGGCGCGGGCGAAGTTCGTCCGCCGGACTCGGAATGGGGCGAGACTTTGCGAGGGGCCTCGGGGTGCCCGCGGGAAGTCGCGAGCACAGCCGCATCCAAAAATAAGCGCCCGAAGGTCGTGGTGCCAAAACCCCCCAGCGGAAAAATGGCCAAAAAACGGGTGGGCTATAGCCTTGGTGGGGGGCGCGGGCGAAGTTCGTCCGCCGGACTCGGAATGAGGCGAGACTTTGCGAGCGGCCTCGGGGTGCTCGCGGGAAGTCGCGGGCACAGCCGCGTCCAGAAATAAGCGCCCGAAGGTCGTGGTGCCAAAACCCCCCAGCGGAAAAATGGCCAAAAAACGGGTGGGCTATAGCCTTGGTGGGGGGCGCGGGCGAAGTTCGTCCGCCGGACTCGGAATGGGGCGAGACTTTGCGCGGGGCCTCGGGGCGCCAAAAATAAGCCGCGGGCAAAGCCGCGCCCGAAGGTCGTGGTGCCAAAACCCCCCAGCGGAAAAATGGCCAAAAAACGGGTGGGCTATAGCCTTGGTGGGGGGCGCGGGCGAAGTTCGTCCGCCGGACTCGGAATGGGGCGAGACTTTGCGAGGGGCCTCGGGGTGCCCGCGGGAAGTCGCGAGCACAGCCGCATCCAAAAATAAGCGCCCGAAGGTCGTGGTGCCAAAACCCCCCAGCGGAAAAATGGCCAAAAAACGGGTGGGCTATAGCCTTGGTGGGGGGCGCGGGCGAAGTTCGTCCGCCGGACTCGGAATGGGGCGAAACTTTGCGAGCGGCCTCGGGGTGCCCGCGGGAAGTCGCGGGCACAGCCGCGTCCAGAAATAAGCGCCCGAAGGTCGTGGTGCCGAAACCCCCCAGCGGAAAAATGGCCAAAAAACGGGTGGGCTATAGTCTTGGTGGGGGGCGCGGGCGAAGTTCGTCCGCCGGACTCGGAATCGGGCGAGACTTTGCGCGGGGCCTCGGGGCGCCAAAAATAAGCCACGGGCAAAGCCGCGCCCGAAGGTCGTGGTGCCAAAACCCCCCAGCGGAAAAATGGACAAAAAACGGGTGGGCTATAGCCTTGGTGGGGGGCGCGGGCGAAGTTCGTCCGCCGGACTCGGAATGGGGCGAGACTTTGCGAGGGGCCTCGGGGTGCCCGCGGGAAGTCGCGAGCACAGCCGCATCCAAAAATAAGCGCCCGAAGGTCGTGGTGCCAAAACCCCCCAGCGGAAAAATGGCCAAAAAACGGGTGGGCTATAGCCTTGGTGGGGGGCGCGGGCGAAGTTCGTCTGCCGGACTCGGAATGGGGCGAGACTTTGCGAGGGGCCTCAGGGTGCCCGCGGGAAGTCGCGGGCACAGCCGCGTCCAAAAATAAGCGCCCGAAGGTCGTGGTGCCAAAACCCCCCAGCGGAAAAATGGCCAAAAAACGGGTGGGCTATAGTCTTGGTGGGGGGCGCGGGCGAAGTTCGTCCGCCGGACTCCGAATGGAACGAGACTTTGCGAGGGGCCTCGGGGTGCCAAAAATAAGCCGCGGGCAAAGCCGTGCCCAAAAATAAGCACCCGAAGGTCGTGGTGCCAAAACCCCCCAGCGGAAAAATGGCCAAAAAACGGGTGGGCTATAGCCTTGGTGGGGCCGCGGGCGAAGTTCGTCCGCCGGATTCGGAATGGGGCGAGACTTTGCGCAGGGCCTCGGGGTGCCAAAAATAAGCCGCGGGCAAAGCCGCGCCCAAAAATAAGCGCCCGAAGGTCGTGGTGCCAAAACCCCCCAGCGGAAAAATAGCCAAAAAACGGGTGGGCTATAGCCTTGGTGGGGGGCGCGGGCGAAGTTCGTCCGCCGGACTCGGAATGGGGCGAGACTTTGCGCGGGGCCTCGGGGCGCCAAAAATAAGCCGCGGGCAAAGTCGCGCCCAAAAATAAGCGCCCGAAGGTCGTGGTGCCAAAACCCCCCAGCGGAAAAATAGCCAAAAAACGGGTGGGCTATAGCCTTGGTGGGGGGCGCGGGCAAAGTTCGTCCGCCGGACTCGGAATCGGGCGAGACTTTGCGAGGGGCCTCGGGGCACCGAAAATAAGCCGCGGGCAAAGCCGCGCCCAAAAATAAGCGACCGAAGGTCGTGGTGCCAAAACCCCCCAGCGGAAAAATGGCCAAAAAACGGGTGGGCTATAGCCTTGGTGGGGGGCGCGGGCGAAGTTCGTCCGCCGGACTCGGAATGGGGCGAGACTTTGCGCAGGGCCTCGGGGTGCCAAAAATAAGCCGCGGGCAAAGCCGCGCCCAAAAATAAGCGCCCGAAGGTCGTGGTGCCAAAACCCCCCAGCGGAAAAATGGCCAAAAAACGGGTGGGCTATAGCCTTGGTGGGGGGCGCGGGCGAAGTTCGTCCGCCGGACTCGGAATGGGGCGAGACTTTGCGAGGGGCCTCGGGGTGCCCTCGGGAAGTCGCGGGCACAGCCGCATCCAAAAATAAGCGCCCGAAGGTCGTGGTGCCAAAACCCCCCAGCGGAAAAATATCCAAAAAACGGGTGGGCTATAGCCTTGGTGGGGGGCGCGGGCGAAGTTCGTCCGCCGGACTCGGAATGGGGCGAGACTTTGCGCGGGGCCTCGGGGAGCCAAAAATAAGCCGCGGGCAAAGGCGCGCCCAAAAATAAGCGCCCGAAGGTCCTGGTGCCAAAACCCCCCAGCGGAAAAATAGCCTAAAAACGGGTGGGCTATAGCCTTGGTGGGGGGCGCGGGCAAAGTTCGTCCGCCGGACTCGGAATGGGGCGAGACTTTGCGCGGGGCCTCGGGGAGCCAAAAATAAGCCGCGGGCAAAGGCGCGCCCAAAAATAAGCGCCCGAAGGTCCTGGTGCCAAAACCCCCCAGCGGAAAAATAGCCTAAAAACGGGTGGGCTATAGCCTTGGTGGGGGGCGCGGGCAAAGTTCGTCCGCCGGACTCGGAATCGGGCGAGACTTTGCGAGGGGCCTCGGGGCACCGAAAATAAGCCGCGGGCAAAGCCGCGCCCAAAAATAAGCGCCCGAAGGTCGTGGTGCCAAAACCCCCCAGCGGAAAAATGGCCAAAAAACGGGTGGGCTATAGCCTTGGTGGGGGGCGCGGGCGAAGTTCGTCCGCCGGACTCCGAATGGGGCGAGACTTTGCGAGGGGCCTCGGGGTGCCCGCGGGAAGTCGCGGGCTTAGCCGTGTCCAAAAATAAGCGCCCGAAGGTCGTGGTGCCAAAACCCCCCAGCGGAAAAATGGCCAAAAAACGGGTGGGCTATAGCCTTGGTGGGGGGCGCGGGCGAAGTTCGTCCGCCGGACTCGGAATGGGGCGACACTTTGCGAGGGGCCTCAGGGTGCCAAAAATAAGCCGCGGGCAAAGCCGCGCCCAAAAATAAGCGCCCGAAGGTCGTGGTACCAAAACCCCCCAGCGGAAAAATGGCCAAAAAATGGGTGGGCTATAGCCTTGGTGGGGGGCGCGGGCGAAGTTCGTCCGCCGGACTCGGAATGGGGCGAGACTTTGCGAGGGGCCTCGAGGTGCCCGCGGGAAGTCGCGGGCACAGCCGCGTCCAAAAATAAGCGCCCGAAGGTCGTGGTGCCAAAACCCCCCAGCGGAAAAATGGCCAAAAAACGGGTGGGCTATAGCCTTGGTGGGGGGCGCGGGCGAAGTTCGTCTGCCGGACTCGGAATGGGGCGAGACTTTGCAAGGTGCCCCGGGGTGCCAAAAATAAGCCGCGGGCAAAGCCGCACCCAAAAATAAGCACCCGAAGGTCGTGGTGCCAAAACCCCCCAGCGGAAAAATGGCCAAAAAACGGGTGGGCTATAGCCTTGGTGGGGGGCGCGGGCGAAGTTCGTCCGCCGGACTCGGAATGGGGCGAGACTTTGCGAGGTGCCTCGGGTTGCCAAAAATAAGCCGCGGGCAAAGCCGCGCCCAAAAATAAGCGCCCGAAGGTCGTGGTGCCAAAACCCCCCAGCGGAAAAATGGCCAAAAAATGGGTGGGCTATAGCCTTGGTGGGGGGCGCGGGCGAAGTTCGTCCGCCGGACTCGGAACGGGGCGAGACTTTGCGAGGGGCCTCGGGGTGCCAAAAATAAGCCGCGGGCAAGGCCGCGCCCAAAAATAAGAGCCCGAAGGTCGTGGTGCCAAAACCCCCCAGCGGAAAAATGGCCAAAAAACGGGTGGGCTATAGCCTTGGTGGGGGGCGCGGGCGAAGTTCGTCCACCGGACTCGGAATGGGGCGAGACTTTGCGAGGGGCCTCGGGGTGCCCGCGGGAAGTCGCGAGCACAGCCGCATCCAAAAATAAGCGCCCGAAGGTCGTTGTGCCAAAACCCCCCAGCGGAAAAATGGCCAAAAAATGGGTGGGCTATAGCCTTGGTGGGGGGCGCGGGCGAAGTTCGTCCGCCGGACTCGGAATGGGGCGAGACTTTGCGAGCGGCCTCGGGGTGCCCGCGGGAAGTCGCGGGCACAGCCGCGTCCAGAAATAAGTGCCCGAAGGTCGTGGTGCCAAAACCCCAAAGCGGAAAAATGGCCAAAAAACGGGTGGGCTATAGCCTTGGTGGGGGGCGGGGGCGAAGTTCGTCTGCCGGACTCGGAATGGGGCGAGACTTTGCGAGGGGCCTCGGGGTGCCCGTGGGAAGTCGCGGGCACAGCCGCGTCCAAAAATAAGCGCCCGAAGGTCGTGGTGCGAAAACCCCCCAGCGGAAAAATGGCCAAAAAACGGGTGGGCTATAGCCTTGGTGGGGGGCGCGGGCGAA
The DNA here is from genome assembly GCA_034663535.1 of Citrus x limon. Classification (NCBI taxonomy): domain Eukaryota; kingdom Viridiplantae; phylum Streptophyta; class Magnoliopsida; order Sapindales; family Rutaceae; genus Citrus; species Citrus x limon. Next base: position 2,291,362 of record CM067991.1, on the reverse strand, counting down.
GTTCGTCCGCCGGACTCGGAATGGGACGAGACTTTGCGAGGGGCCTCGGGGTGCCAAAAATAAGCCGCGGGCAAAGCCGTGCCCAAAAATAAGCGCCCGAAGGTCGTGGTGCCAAAACCCCCCAGCGGAAAAATGGCCAAAAAACGGGTGGGCTATAGCCTTGGTGGGGCCGCGGGCGAAGTTCGTCCGCCGGACTCGGAATGGGGCGAGACTTTGCGCAGGGCCTCGGGGTGCCAAAAATAAGCCCCGGGCAAAGCCGCGCCCAAAAATAAGCGCCCGAAGGTCGTGGTGCCAAAACCCCCCAGCGGAAAAATAGCCAAAAAACGGGTGGGCTATAGCCTTGGTGGGGGGCGCGGGCGAAGTTCGTCCGCCGGACTCGGAATGGGGCGAGACTTTGCGCGGGGCCTCGGGGCGTCAAAAATAAGACGCGGGCAAAGTCGCGCCCAAAAATAAGCGCCCGAAGGTCGTGGTGCCAAAACCCCCCAGCGGAAAAATGGCCAAAAAACGGGTGGGCTATAGCCTTGGTGGGGGGCGCGGGCGAAGTTCGTCTGCAGGACTCGGAATGGGGCGAGACTTTGCAAGGTGCCTCGGGGTGCCAAAAATAAGCCGCGGGCAAAGCCGCACCCAAAAATTAGCCGTGGGCAAAACCGCGCCCGAAGGTCGTGGTGCCAAAACCCCCCAGCGGAAAAATGGCCAAAAAACGGGTGGGCTATAGCCTTGGTGGGGGGCGCGGGCGAAGTTCATCCGCCGGACTCGGAATGGGGCGAGACTTTGCGCAGGGCCTCGGGGTGCCAAAAATAAGCCGCGGACAAAGCCGCGCCCAAAAATAAGCGCCCGAAGGTCGTGGTGCCAAAACCCCCCAGCGGAAAAATGGCCAAAAAACGGGTGGGCTATAGCCTTGGTGGGGGGCGCGGGCGAAGTTCGTCCACCGGACTCGGAATGGGGCGAGACTTTGCGAGGGGCCTCGGGGTGCCCGCGGGAAGTCGCGAGCACAGCCGCATCCAAAAATAAGCGCCCGAAGGTCGTGGTGCCAAAACCCCCCAGCGGAAAAATGGCCAAAAAACGGGTGGGCTATAGCCTTGGTGGGGGGCGCGGGCGAAGTTCGTCCGCCGGACTCGGAATGGGGCGAGACTTTGCGAGCGGCCTCGGGGTGCCCGCGGGAAGTCGCGGGCACAGCCGCGTCCAGAAATAAGCGCCCGAAGGTCGTGGTGCCAAAACCCCCCAGCGGAAAAATGGCCAAAAAACGGGTGGGCTATAGCCTTGGTGGGGGGCGCGGGCGAAGTTCGTCTGCCGGACTCGGAATGGGGCGAGACTTTGCGAGGGGCCTCGGGGTGCCCGTGGGAAGTCGCGGGCACAGCCGCGTCCAAAAATAAGCGCCCGAAGGTCGTGGTGCGAAAACCCCCCAGCGGAAAAATGGCCAAAAAACGGGTGGGCTATAGCCTTGGTGGGGGGCGCGGGCGAAGTTCGTCCGCCGGACTCGGAATGGGACGAGACTTTGCGAGGGGCCTCGGGGTGCCAAAAATAAGCCGCGGGCAAAGCCGTGCCCAAAAATAAGCGCCCGAAGGTCGTGGTGCCAAAACCCCCCAGCGGAAAAATGGCCAAAAAACGGGTGGGCTATAGCCTTGGTGGGGCCGCGGGCGAAGTTCGTCCGCCGGACTCGGAATGGGGCGAGACTTTGCGCAGGGCCTCGGGGTGCCAAAAATAAGCCGCGGGCAAAGCCGCGCCCAAAAATAAGCGCCCGAAGGTCGTGGTGCCAAAACCCCCCAGCGGAAAAATAGCCAAAAAACGGGTGGGCTATAGCCTTGGTGGGGTCGCGGGCGAAGTTCGTCCGCCGGACTCGGAATGGGGCGAGACTTTGCGCGGGGCCTCGGGGCGTCAAAAATAAGCCGCGGGCAAAGTCGCGCCCAAAAATAAGCGCCCGAAGGTCGTGGTACCAAAACCCCCCAGCGGAAAAATAGCCAAAAAACGGGTGGGCTATAGCCTTGGTGGGGGGCGCGGGCAAAGTTCGTCCGCCGGACTCGGAATCGGGCGAGACTTTGCGAGGGGCCTCGGGGCACCGAAAATAAGCCGCGGGCAAAGCCGCGCACAAAAATAAGCGCCCGAAGGTCGTGGTGCCAAAACCCCCCAGCGGAAAAATGGCCAAAAAACGGGTGGGCTATAGCCTTGGTGGGGGGCGCGGGCGAAGTTCTTCTGCCGGACTCGGAATGGGGCGAGACTTTGCAAGGTGCCTCGGGGTGCCAAAAATAAGCCGCGGGCAAAGCCGCGCCCAAAAATTAGCCGTGGGCAAAAGCGCGCCCAAAAATACGCGCCCGAAGGTCGTGGTGCCAAAACCCCCCAGCGGAAAAATGGCCAAAAAACGGGTGGGCTATAGCCTTGGTGGGGGGCGCGGGCGAAGTTCGTCCGCCGGACTCGGAATGGGGCGAGACTTTGCGCAGGGCCTCGGGGTGCCAAAAATAAGCCGCGGGCAAAGCCGCGCCCAAAAATAAGCGCCCGAAGGTCGTGGTGCCAAAACCCCCCAGCGGAAAAATGGCCAAAAACGGGTGGGCTATAGCCTTGGTGGGGGGCGCGGGCGAAGTTCGTCCGCCGGACTCGGAATGGGGTGAGACTTTGCGAGGGGCCTCGAGGTGCCCGCGGGAAGTCGCGGGCACAGCCGCGTCCAAAAATAAGCGCCCGAAGGTCGTGGTGCCAAAACCCCCGAACGGAAAAATGGCCAAAAAACGGGTGGGCTATAGCCTTGGTGGGGGGCGCGGGCGAAGTTCGTCCGCCAGACTCGGAATGGGGCGAGACTTTACGAGGGGCCTCGGGGTGCCAAGAATAAGCCACGGGCAAAGCCGCGCCCAAAAATAAGCGCCCGAAGGTCGTGGTGCCAAAACCCCCCAGCGGAAAAATGGCCAAAAAACGGGTGGGCTATAGCCTTGGTGGGGGGCGCGGGCGAAGTTCGTCCGCCGGACTCGGAATGGGGCGAGACTTTGCGCGGGGCCTCGGGCGCCAAAAATAAGCCGCGGGCAAAGCCGCGCCCGAAGGTCGTGGTGCCAAAACCCCCCAGCGGAAAAATGGCCAAAAAACCGGTGGGCTATAGCCTTGGTGGGGGGCGCGGGCGAAGTTCGTCCGCCGGACTCGGAATGGGGCGAGACTTTGCGAGGGGCCTCAAGGTACCCGCGGAAAGTCGCGGGCACAGCCGCGTCCAAAAATAAGCGCCCGAAGGTCGTGGTGCCAAAACCCCCCAGCGGAAAAATGGCCAAAAAACGGGTGGGCTATAGCCTTGGTGGGGGGCGCGGGCGAAGTTCGTCCGCCGGACTCGGAATGGGGCGAGACTTTGCGCGGGGCCTCGGGGCGCCAAAAATAAGCCACGGGCAAAGCCGTACCCAAAAATAAGCGCCCGAAGGTCGTGGTGCCAAAACCCCCCAGCGGAAAAATGGCCAAAAAACGGGTGGGCTATAGCCTTGGTGGGGGGCGCGGGCGAAGTTCGTCCGCCGGACTCGGAATGGGGCGAGACTTTGCGCGGGGCCTCGGGGCGCCAAAAATAAGCCGCGGGCAAAGCCGCGCCCAAAAATAAGTGCCCGAAGGTTGTGGTGCCAAAACCCCCCAGCGGAAAAATGGCCAAAAAACGGGTGGGCTATAGCCTTGGTGGGGGGCGCGGGCGAAGTTCGTCCGCCGGACTCGGAATGGGGCGAGACTTTGCGAGGGACCTCGGGGTGCCCGCGGGAAGTCGCGAGCACAGCCGCATCCAAAAATAAGCGCCCGAAGGTCGTGGTGCCAAAACCCCCCAGCGGAAAAATGGCCAAAAAACGGGTGGGCTACAGCCTTGGTGGGGGGCGCGGGCGAAGTTCGTCCGCCGGACTCGGAATGGGGCGAGACTTTGCGAGCGGCCTCGGGGTGCTCGCGGGAAGTCGCGGGCACAGCCGCGTCCAGAAATAAGCGCCCGAAGGTCGTGGTGCCAAAACCCCCCAGCGGAAAAATGGCCAAAAAACGGGTGGGCTATAGCCTTGGTGGGGGGCGCGGGCGAAGTTCGTCCGCCGGACTCGGAATGGGGCGAGACTTTGCGCGGGGCCTCGGGGCGCCAAAAATAAGCCGCGGGCAAAGCCGCGCCCAAAAATAAGCGCCCGAAGGTCGTGGTGCCAAAACCCCCCAGCGGAAAAATGGCCAAAAAACGGGTGGGCTATAGCCTTGGTGGGGGGCGCGGGCGAAGTTCGTCCGCCGGACTCGGAATGGGGCGAGACTTTGCGAGGGCCTCGGGGTGCCCGCGGGAAGTCGCGAGCACAGCCGCATCCAAAAATAAGCGCCCGAAGGTCGTGGTGCCAAAACCCCCCAGCGGAAAAATGGCCAAAAAACGGGTGGGCTATAGCCTTGGTGGGGGGCGCGGGCGAAGTTCGTCCGCCGGACTCGGAATGGGGCGAAACTTTGCGAGCGGCCTCGGGGTGCCCGCGGGAAGTCGCGGGCACAGCCGCGTCCAGAAATAAGCGCCCGAAGGTCGTGGTGCCGAAACCCCCCAGCGGAAAAATGGCCAAAAAACGGGTGGGCTATAGCCTTGGTGGGGGGCGCGGGCGAAGTTCGTCTGCCGGACTCGGAATGGGGCGAGACTTTGCGAGGGGCCTCGGGGTGCCCGCGGGAAGTCGCGGGCACAGCCGCGTCCAAAAATAAACGCCCGAAGGTCGTGGTGCCAAAACCCCCCAGCGGAAAAATGGCCAAAAAACGGGTGGGCTATAGCCTTGGTGGGGGGCGCGGGCGAAGTTCGTCCGCCGGACTCGGAATGGGACGAGACTTTGCGAGGGGCCTCGGGGTGCCAAAAATAAGCCGTGGGCAAAGCCGTGCCCAAAAATAAGCACCCGAAGGTCGTGGTGCCAAAACCCCCCAGCGGAAAAATGGCCAAAAAACGGGTGGGCTATAGCCTTGGTGGGGCCGCGGGCGAAGTTCGTCCGCCGGACTCGGAATGGGGCGAGACTTTGCGCAGGGCCTCGGGGTGACAAAAATAAGCCGCGGGCAAAGCCGCGCCCAAGAATAAGCGCCCGAAGGTCGTGGTGCCAAAACCCCCCAGCGGAAAAATAGCCAAAAAACGGGTGGGCTATAGCCTTGGTGGGGGGCGCGGGCGAAGTTCGTCCGCCGGACTCGGAATGGGGCGAGACTTTGCGCGGGGCCTCGGGGCGCCAAAAATAAGCCGCGGGCAAAGTCGCGCCCAAAAATAAGCGCCCGAAGGTCGTGGTGCCAAAACCCCCCAGCGGAAAAATAGCCAAAAAACGGGTGGGCTATAGCCTTGGTGGGGGGCGCGGGCAAAGTTCGTCCGCCGGACTCGGAATCGGGCGAGACTTTGCGAGGGGCCTCGGGGCACCGAAAATAAGCCGCGGGCAAAGCCGCGCCCAAAAATAAGCGACCGAAGGTCGTGGTGCCAAAACCCCCCAGCGGAAAAATGGCCAAAAAACGGGTGGGCTATAGCCTTGGTGGGGGGCGCGGGCGAAGTTCGTCCGCCGGACTCGGAATGGGGCGAGACTTTGCGCAGGGCCTCGGGGTGCCAAAAATAAGCCGCGGGCAAAGCCGCGCCCAAAAATAAGCGCCCGAAGGTCGTGGTGCCAAAACCCCCCAGCGGAAAAATGGCCAAAAAACGGGTGGGCTATAGCCTTGGTGGGGGGCGCGGGCGAAGTTCGTCCGCCGGACTCGGAATGGGGCGAGACTTTGCGAGGGGCCTCGGGGTGCCCTCGGGAAGTCGCGGGCACAGCCGCATCCAAAAATAAGCGCCCGAAGGTCGTGGTGCCAAAACCCCCCAGCGGAAAAATAGCCAAAAAACGGGTGGGCTATAGCCTTGGTGGGGGGCGCGGGCGAAGTTCGTCCGCCGGACTCGGAATGGGGCGAGACTTTGCGCGGGGCCTCGGGGAGCCAAAAATAAGCCGCGGGCAAAGTCGCGCCCAAAAATAAGCGCCCGAAGGTCCTGGTGCCAAAACCCCCCAGCGGAAAAATAGCCAAAAAACGGGTGGGCTATAGCCTTGGTGGGGGGCGCGGGCAAAGTTCGTCCGCCGGACTCGGAATCGGGCGAGACTTTGCGAGGGGCCTCGGGGCACCGAAAATAAGCCGCGGGCAAAGCCGCGCCCAAAAATAAGCGCCCGAAGGTCGTGGTGCCAAAACCCCCCAGCGGAAAAATGGCCAAAAAACGGGTGGGCTATAGCCTTGGTGGGGGGCGCGGGCGAAGTTCGTCTGCCGGACTCGGAATGGGGCGAGACTTTGCAAGGTGCCTCGGGGTGCCAAAAATAAGCCGCGGGAAAAGCCGCGCCCAAAAATAAGCCGTGGGCAAAACCGCGCCCAAAAATAAGCGCCCGAAGGTCGTGGTGCCAAAACCCCCCAGCGGAAAAATGGCCAAAAAACGGGTGGGCTATAGCCTTGGTGGGGGGCGCGGGCAAAGTTCGTCCGCCGGACTCGGAATCGGGCGAGACTTTGCGAGGGGCCTCGGGGCACCGAAAATAAGCCGCGGGCAAAGCCGCGCCCAAAAATAAGCGCCCGAAGGTCGTGGTGCCAAAACCCCCCAGCGGAAAAATGGCCAAAAAACGGGTGGGCTATAGCCTTGGTGGGGGGCGCGGGCGAAGTTCGTCTGCCGGACTCGGAATGGGGCGAGACTTTGCAAGGTGCCTCGGGGTGCCAAAAATAAGCCGCGGGAAAAGCCGCGCCCAAAAATAAGCCGTGGGCAAAACCGCGCCCGAAGGTCGTGGTGCCAAAACCCCCCAGCGGAAAAATGGCCAAAAAACGGGTGGGCTATAGCCTTGGTGGGAGGCGCGGGCGAAGTTCGTCCGCCGGACTCGGAATGGGGCGAGACTTTGCGCAGGGCCTCGGGGTGCCAAAAATAAGCCGCGGGCAAAGCCGCGCCCAAAAATAAGCGCCCGAAGGTCGTGGTGCCAAAACCCCCCAGCGGAAAAATGGCCAAAAAACGGGTGGGCTATAGCCTTGGTGGGGGGCGCGGGCGAAGTTCGTCCGCCGGACTCGGAATGGGGCGAGACTTTGCGAGGGGCCTCGGGGTGCCCTCGGGAAGTCGCGGGCACAGCCGCATCCAAAAATAAGCGCCCGAAGGTCGTGGTGCCAAAACCCCCCAGCGGAAAAATAGCCAAAAAACGGGTGGGCTATAGCCTTGGTGGGGGGCGCGGGCAAAGTTCGTCCGCCGGACTCGGAATCGGGCGAGACTTTGCGAGGGGCCTCGGGGCACCGAAAATAAGCCGCGGGCAAAGCCGCGCCCAAAAATAAGTGCCCGAAAGTCGTGGTGCCAAAACCCCCCCAGCGGAAAAATGGCCAAAAAACGGGTGGGCTATAGCCTTGGTGGGGGGCGCGGGCGAAGTTTGTCTGCCGGACTCGGAATGGGGCGAGACTTTGCAAGGTGCCTCGGGGTGCCAAAAATAAGCCGCGGGCAAAGCCGCGCCAAAAAATAAGTCGTGGGCAAAACCGCGCCCAAAAATAAGCGCCCGAAGGTCGTGGTGCCAAAACCCCCCAGCGGAAAAATGGCCAAAAAACGGGTGGGCTATAGCCTTGGTGGGGGGCGCGGGCGAAGTTCGTCCGCCGGACTCGGAATGGGGCAAGACTTTGCGCAGGGCCTCGGGGTGCCAAAAATAAGCCGCGGGCAAAGCCGCGCCCAAAAATAAGCGCCCGAAGGTCGTGGTGCCAAAACCCCCCAGCGGAAAAATGGCCAAAAAACGGGTGGGCTATAGCCTTGGTGGGGGGCGCGGGCGAAGTTCGTCCGCCGGACTCGGAATGGGGCGAGACTTTGCGCAGGGCCTCGGGGTGCCAAAAATAAGCCGCGGGCAAAGCCGCGCCCAAAAATAAGCGCCCGAAGGTCGTGGTGCCAAAACCCCCCAGCGGAAAAATGGCCAAAAAACGGGTGGGCTATAGCCTTGGTGGGGGGCGCGGGCGAAGTTCGTCCGCCGGACTCGGAATGGGGCGAGACTTTGCGAGGGGCCTCGGGGTGCCCTCGGGAAGTCGCGGGCACAGCCGCATCCAAAAATAAGCGCCCGAAGGTCGTGGTGCCAAAACCCCCCAGCGGAAAAATAGCCAAAAAACGGGTGGGCTATAGCCTTGGTGGGGGGCGCGGGCGAAGTTCGTCCGCCGGACTCGGAATGGGGCGAGACTTTGCGCGGGGCCTCGGGGAGCCAAAAATAAGCCGCGGGCAAAGTCGCGCCCAAAAATAAGCGCCCGAAGGTCCTGGTGCCAAAACCCCCCAGCGGAAAAATAGCCAAAAAACGGGTGGGCTATAGCCTTGGTGGGGGGGCGCGGGCAAAGTTCGTCCGCCGGACTCGGAATCGGGCGGACTTTGCGAGGGGCCTCGGGGCACCGAAAATAAGCCGCGGGCAAAGCCGCACCCAAAAATAAGCGCCCGAAGGTCGTGGTGCCAAAACCCCCCAGCGGAAAAATGGCCAAAAAACGGGTGGGCTATAGCCTTGGTGGGGGGCGCGGGCGAAGTTCGTCTGCCGGACTCGGAATGGGGCGAGACTTTGCAAGGTGCCTCGGGGTGCCAAAAATAAGCCGCGGGAAAAGCCGCACCCAAAAATAAGCCGTGGGCAAAACCGCGCCCAAAAATAAGCGCCCGAAGGTCGTGGTGCCAAAACCCCCCAGCGGAAAAATGGCCAAAAAACGGGTGGGCTATAGCCTTGGTGGGAGGCGCGGGCGAAGTTCGTCCGCCGGACTCGGAATGGGGCGAGACTTTGCGCAGGGCCTCGGGGGTGCCAAAAATAAGCCGCGGGCAAAGCCGCGCCCAAAAATAAGCACCCGAAGGTCGTGGTGCCAAAACCCCCCAGCGGAAAAATGGCCAAAAACGGGTGGGCTATAGCCTTGGTGGGGGGCGCGGGCGAAGTTCGTCCGCCGGACTCGGAATGGGGCGAGACTTTGCGAGGGGCCTCGGGGTGCCCTCGGGAAGTCGCGGGCACAGCCGCATCCAAAAATAAGCGCCCGAAGGTCGTGGTGCCAAAACTCCCCAGTGGAAAAATAGCCAAAAAACGGGTGGGCTATAGCCTTGGTGGGGGGCGCGGGCAAAGTTCGTCCGCCGGAGTCGGAATCGGGCGAGACTTTGCGAGGGGCCTCGGGCACCGAAAATAAGCCGCGGGCAAAGCCGCGCCCAAAAATAAGCGCCCGAAAGTCGTGGTGCCAAAACCCCCCCAGCGGAAAAATGGCCAAAAAACGGGTGGGCTATAGCCTTGGTGGGGGGGCGCGGGCGAAGTTCGTCTGCCGGACTCGGAATGGGGCGAGACTTTGCAAGGTGCCTCGGGGTGCCAAAAATAAGCCGCGGGCAAAGCCGCGCCAAAAAATAAGCCGTGGGCAAAACCGCGCCCAAAAATAAGCGCCCGAAGGTCGTGGTGCCAAAACCCCCCAGCGGAAAAATGGCCAAAAAACGGGTGGGCTATAGCCTTGGTGGGGGGGCGCGGGCGAAGTTCGTCCGCCGGACTCGGAATGGGGCGAGACTTTGCGCAGGGCCTCGGGGTGCCAAAAATAAGCCGCGGGCAAAGCCGCGGCCAAAAATAAGCGCCCGAAGGTCGTGGTGCCAAAACCCCCCAGCGGAAAAATGGCCAAAAAACGGGTGGGCTATAGCCTTGGTGGGGGGCGCGGGCGAAGTTCGTCCGCCGGACTCGGAATGGGGCGAGACTTTGCGAGCGGCCTCGGGGTGCCCGCGGGAAGTCGCGGGCACAGCCGCGTCCAGAAATAAGCGCCCGAAGGTCGTGGTGCCAAAACCCCCCCAGCGGAAAAATGGCCAAAAACGGGTGGGCTATAGCCTTGGTGGGGGGCGCGGGCGAAGTTTCGTCTGCCGGACTCGGATTGGGGCGAGACTTTGCGAGGGACCTCGGGGTGCCCGCGGGAAGTCGCGGGCACAGCCGTGTCCAAAAATAAGCGCCCGAAGGTCGTGGTGCCAAAACCCCCCAGCGGAAAAATGGCCAAAAAACGGGTGGGCTATAGCCTTGGTGGGGGCGCGGGCGAAGTTCGTCCGCCGGACTCGGAATGGGACGAGACTTTGCGAGGGGCCTCGGGGTGCCAAAAATAAGCCGCGGCAAAGCCGTGCCCAAAACATAAGCGCCCGAAGGTCGTGGTGCCAAAACCCCCCAGCGGAAAAATGGCCAAAAAACGGGTGGGCTATAGCCTTGGTGGGGCCGCGGGCGAAGTTCGTCCGCCGGACTCTCGGAATGGGGCGAGACTTTGCGCAGGGCCTCGGGGTGCCAAAAATAAGCCGCGGGCAAAGCCGCGCCCAAAAATAAGCGCCCGAAGGTCGTGGTGCCAAAACCCCCAGCGGAAAAAATAGCCAAAAAACGGGTGGGCTATAGCCTTGGTGGGGGGCGCGGGCGAAGTTCGTCCGCCGGACTCGGAATGGGGCGAGTCTTTGCGAGGGGACTCGAGGTGCCCGCGGGAAGTTGCGGGCACAGCCGCGTCCAAAAATAAGCGCCCGAAGGTCGTGGGTGCCAAAACCCCCCAGCGGAAAAATGGCCAAAAAACGGGTGGGCTATAGCCTTGGTGGGGGGCGCGGGCGATGTTCGTCCGCCGGACTCGGAATGGGGCGAGGACTTTGCGAGGGGCCTCGGGGTGGCAAAAATCAGCCGCGGGCAAAGCCGCGCTCAAAAATAAGCGCCCGAAGGTCGTGGTGCCAAAACCCCCCAGCGGAAAAATGGCCAAAAAACGGTTGGGCTATAGCCTTGGTGGGGGGCGCGGGCGAAGTTCGTCCGCCGGACTCGGAATGGGGCGAGACTTTGCGAGGGGCCTCGGGGTGCCCACGGGAAGTCGTGGGCACAGCCGCGTCCAGAAATAAGCGCCCGAAGGTCGTGGTGCTAAAACCCCCCAGCGGAAAAATGGCCAAAAAACGGGTGGGCTATAGCCTTGGTGGGGGGCGCGGTCGAAGTTCGTCCGCCGGACTCGGAATGGGGCGAGACTTTGCGAGGGGCCTCGGGGTGGCAAAAATCAGCCGCGGGCAAAGCCGCGCCCAAAAATAAGCGCCCGAAGGTCGTGGTGCCAAAACCCCCCAGCGGAAAAATGGGCAAAAAACGGGTGGGCTATAGCCTTGGTGGGGGGCACGGGCGAAGTTCGTCCGCCGGACTTGGAATGGGGCGAGACTTTGCGAGGGGCCTCGGGGTGCCCGCGGGAAGTCACGGGCACAGCCGCGTCCAGAAATAAGCGCCCGAAGGTCGTGGTGCCAAAACCCCCCAGCGGAAAAATGGCCAAAAAACGGTTGGGCTATAGCCTTGGTGGGGGGCGCGGGCGAAGTTCGTCCGCCGGACTCGGAATGGGGCGAGACTTTGCGAGGGGCCTCGGGGTGCCCACGGGAAGTCGCGGGCACAGCCGCGTCCAGAAATAAGCGCCCGAAGGTCGTGGTGCTAAAACCCCCCAGCGGAAAAATGGCCAAAAAACGGGTGGGCTATAGCCTTGGTGGGGGGCGCGGGCGTAGTTCGTCCGCCGGACTCGGAATGGGGCCAGACTTTGCGAGGGGCCTCGAGGTGCCCGCGGGAAGTTACGGGCACAGCCGCGTCCAAAAATAAGCACCCGAAGGTCGTGGTGCCAAAACCCCCCAGCGGAAAAATGGCCAAAAAACGGGTGGGCTATAGCCTTGGTGGGGGGCGCGGGCGAAGTTCGTCCGCCGGACTCGGAATGGGGCGAGACTTTGCGAGGGGCCTCGGGGTGGCAAAAATCAGCCGCGGGCAAAGCCGCGCCCAAAAATAAGCGCCCGAAGGTCGTGGTGCCAAAACCCCCCAGCGGAAAAATGGCCAAAAAACGGGTGGGCTATAGCCTTGGTGGGGGGCACGGGCGAAGTTCGTCCGCCGGACTTGGAATGGGGCGAGACTTTGCGAGGGGCCTCGGGGGTACCTGCGGGAAGTCGCGGGCACAGCCACGTCCAAAAATAAGCGCCCGAAGGTCGTGGTGCCAAAACCCCCCAGCGGAAAAATGGCCAAAAAACGGGTGGGCTATAGCCTTGGTGGGGGGGCGCGGGCGAAGTTCGGTCCGCCGGACCTCGGAATGGGGCGAGACTTTGCGCGGGGCCTCGGGGCGCCAAAAATAAGCCGCGGGCAAAGCCGCGCCCAAAAATAAGCGCCCGAAGGTCGTGGTGCCAAAACCCCCCAGCGGAAAAATGGCCAAAAAACGGGTGGGCTATAGCCTTGGTGGGGAGCGCGGGCGAAGTTCGTCCGCCGGACTCGGGAATGGGGCGAGACTTTGCGAGGGGCCTCGGGGTGCCCGCGGGAAGTCGCGGGCACAGCCGCGTCCAAAATAAGCGCCTGAAGGTCGTGGTGCCAAAACCCCCCAGCGGAAAAATGGCCAAAAAACGGGTGGGCTATAGCCGTGGTCGGGGGGCGCGGGCGAAGTTCGTCGCCGGATTCGGAATGGGGCGAGACTTTGCGAGGGGCCTCTGGTTGCCAAAAATAAGCCGCGGGCAAAGCCGCGCCCAAAAATAAGTGCCCGAAGGTCTTGGTGCCAAAACCCCCGGGCGGAAAAATGGCCAAAAAACGGGTGGGCTATAGCCTTGGTGGGGGGCGCGGGCGAAGTTCGTCCGCCGGACTCGGAATGGGGCGAGACTTTGCGAGGGGCCTCGGGGTGCCCGCGGGAAGTCGCGGGCACAGCCGCGTCCAAAAATAAGCGCCCGAAGGTCGTGGTGCCAAAACCCCCAGCGGAAAAATGGCCAAAAAACGGGTGGGCTATAGCCTTGGTGGGGGGCGCGGGCGAAGTTCGTCCGCCGGACTCGGAATGGGGCGAGACTTTGCGAGGGGCCTCGAGGTGCCCGCGGGAAGTCGCGGCACAGCCGCATCCAAAAATAAGTGCCCGAAGGTCGTGGTGCCAAAAGCCCCCAGCGGAAAAATAGCCAAAAAACGGGTGGGCTATAGCCTTGGTGGGGGGCGCGGGCGAAATTCGTCCGCCGGACTCGGAATGGGGCGAGACTTTGCGAGGGGCCCTCGGGGTGCCAAAAATAAGCCGCGGGCAAAGCCGCGCCCAAAAATAAGCGCCCAAAGGTCGTGGTGCCAAAACCCCCCAGCGGAAAAAATGGCCAAAAAACGGGTGGGCTATAGCCTTGGTGGGGGGCGCGGGCGAAGTTCGACCGCCGGACTTGGAATGGGGCGAGACTTTGCAAGGGGCCTCGGGGCACCAAAAATAAGCCGCGGGCAAAGCCGCGCCCAAAAATAAGCGCCCGAAGGTTGTGGTGCCAAAACCCCCCAGCGGAAAAATGGCCAAAAAACGGGTGGGCTATAGCCTTGGTGGGGGGCGGCGGGCGAAGTTCGTCCGCCGGACTCGGAATGGGGCGAGACTTTCCGTGGGGCCTTGGGGCGCCAAAAAATAAGCCGCGGGCAAAGCCGCGCCCAAAAATAAGCGCCCGAAGGTCGTTGGTGCCAAAACCCCCCAGCGGAAAAATGGCCAAAAAACGGGTGGGCTATAGCCTTGGTGGGGGGCGCGGGCGAAGTTCGTCCGCCGGACTCGGAATGGGGCGAGACTTTGCGAGGGGCCTCGGGGTGCCCGCGGGAAGTCGTGGGCACAGCCGCGTCCAAAAATAAGCGCCCGAAGGTCGTGGTGCCAAAACCCCCCAACGGAAAAATGGCCAAAAAACGGGTGGGCTATAGCCTTGGTGGGGGGCGTGGGCGAAGTTCGTCCGCCGGACTCGGAATGGGGCGAGACTTTGCGAGGGGCCTCGGGGGTGCCAAAAATAAGCCGCGGGCAAAGCCGCGCCCAAAAATAAGCGCCCAAAGATCGTGGTGCCAAAACCCCCCAGCGGAAAAATGGCCAAAAAACGGGTGGGCTATAGCCTTGGTGGGGGGCGCGGGCGAAGTTCGACCGCCGGACTCGGAATGGGGCGAGACTTTGCAAGGGGCCTCGGGGCACCAAAAATAAGCCGCGGGCAAAGCCGCGCCCAAAAATAAGCGCCCGAAGGTCGTGGTGCCAAAACCCCCCAGCGGAAAAATGGCCAAAAAACGGGTGGGCTATAGCCTTGGTGGGGGGCGCGGGCGAAGTTCGTCCGCCGGACTCGGAATGGGGCGAGACTTTGCGAGGGGCCTCGGGGTGCCCGCGGGAAGTCGCGGGCACAGCCGCGTCCAAAAATAAGCGCCCGAAGGTCGTGGTGCCAAAACCCCCCAGCGGAAAAATGGCCAAAAAACGGGTGGGCTATAGCCTTGGTGGGGGGCGCGGGCGAAGTTCGTCCGCCGGACTCGGAATGGGGCGAGACTTTGCGAGGGGCCTCGAGGTGCCCGCGGGAAGTCGCGGGCACAGCCGCATCCAAAAATAAGTGCCCGAAGGTCGTGGTGCCAAAAGCCCCCAGCGGAAAAATAGCCAAAAAACGGGTGGGCTATAGCCTTGGTGGGGGGCGCGGGCGAAGTTCGTCCGCCGGACTCGGAATGGGGCGAGACTTTGCGAGGGGCCTCGGGGTGCCAAAAATAAGCCGCGGGCAAAGCCGCGCCCAAAAATAAGCGCCCAAAGGTCGTGGTGCCAAAACCCCCCAGCGGAAAAATGGCCAAAAAACGGGTGGGCTATAGCCTTGGTGGGGGGCGCGGGCGAAGTTCGACCGCCGGACTCGGAATGGGGCGAGACTTTGCAAGGGGCCTCGGGGCACCAAAAATAAGCGCCCAAAGGTCGTGGTGCCAAAACCCCCCAGCGGAAAAATAGCCAAAAAACGGGTGGGCTATAGCCTTGGTGGGGGGCGCGGGCGAAGTTCATCCGCCGGACTCGGAATGGGGCGAGACTTTGCGAGGGGCCTCTGGGTACCAAAAATAAGCCGCGGGCAAAGCCGCGCCCAAAAATAAGCACCCGAAGGTCGTGGTGCCAAAACCCCCCAGCGGAAAAATGGCCAAAAAACGGGTGGGCTATAGCCTCGGTGGGGGGCGCGGGCGAAGTTCGTCCGCCGGACTCGGAATGGGGCGAGACTTTGCGAGGGGGCTCGGGGTACCAAAAATAAGCCGCGGGCAAAGCCGCGCCCAAAAATAAGCACCCGAAGGTCGTGGTGCCAAAACCCCCCAGCGGAAAAATGGCCAAAAAACGGGTGGGCTATAGCCTCGGTGGGGGGCGCGGGCGAAGTTCGTCCGCCGGACTCGGAATGGGGCGGGACTTTGCGAGGGGCCTCGGGGTGCCAAAAATAAGCCGCGGGCAAAGCCGCGCCCAAAAATAAGCGCCAAAAGATTGTGGTGCCAAAACCCCCCAGCGGAAAAATGGCCAAAAAACGGGTGGGCTATAGCCTTGGTGGGGGGCGCGGGCGAAGTTCGACCGCCGGACTCGGAATGGGGTGAGACTTTGCAAGGTGCCTCGGGGTGCCAAAAATAAGCCGCGGGAAAAGCCGCACCCAAAAATAAGCCGCGGGCAAAGCCGCGCCCAAAAATAAGCGCCAAAAGATTGTGGTGCCAAAACCCCCCAGCGGAAAAATGGCCAAAAAACGGGTGGGCTATAGCCTTGGTGGGGGGCGCGGGCGAAGTTCGTCCGCCGGACTCGGAATGGGGCGAGACTTTCCGTGGGGCCTTGGGGCACCAAAAATATGCCGCGGGCAAAGCCGCGCCCAAAAATAAGCGCCCGAAGGTCGTGGTGCCAAAACCCCCCAGCGGAAAAGTGGCCAAAAAACGGGTGGGCTAT
This sequence comes from Citrus x limon, assembly GCA_034663535.1. NCBI lineage: Eukaryota > Viridiplantae > Streptophyta > Magnoliopsida > Sapindales > Rutaceae > Citrus > Citrus x limon. Next base: position 2,275,834 of record CM067991.1, on the reverse strand, counting down.
AGCCTTGGTGGGGGGCGCGGGCGAAGTTCGTCCGCCGGACTCGGAATGGGGCGAGACTTTGCGAGGGGCCTCGGGGTGCCCGCGGGAAGTCGCGGGCACAGCCGCGTCCAAAAATAAGCGCCCGAAGGTCGTGGTGCCAAAACCCCCCAACGGAAAAATGGCCAAAAAACGGGTGGGCTATAGCCTTGGTGGGGGGCGTGGGCGAAGTTCGTCCGCCGGACTCGGAATGGGGCGAGACTTTGCGAGGGGCCTCGGGGTGCCAAAAATAAGCCGCGGTCAAAGCCGCGCCCAAAAATAAGCTCCCGAAGGTCGTGTTGCCAAAACCCCCCAGCGGAAAAATGGCCAAAAAACGGGTGGGCTATAGCCTTGGTGGGGGGCGCGGGCGGAGTTCGTCCGCCGGACTCGGAATGGGGCGAGACTTTGCGAGGGGCCTCGGGGTGCCCGCGGGAAGTCGCGGGCACAGCCGCGTCCAAAAATAAGCGCCCGAAGGTCGTGGTGCCAAAACCCCCCAGCGGAAAAATGGCCAAAAAACGGGTGGGCTATAGCCTTGGTGGGGGGCGCGGGCGAAGTTCGTCCGCCGGACTCGGAATGGGGCGAGACTTTGCGAGGGGCCTCGAGGTGCCCGCGGGAAGTCGCGGGCACAGCCGCGTCCAAAAATAAGCGCCCGAAGGTCGTAGTGCCAAAACCCCCCAGCGGAAAAATGGCCAAAAAACGGGTGGGCTATAGCCTTGGTGGGGGGCGCGGGCGAAGTTCGTCCGCCGGACTCGGAATAGGGCGAGACTTTGCGAGGGGCCTCGGGGTACCAAAAATAAGCCGCGGGCAAAGCCGCGCCCAAAAATAAGCACCCGAAGGTCGTGGTGCCAAAACCCCCCAGCGGAAAAATGGCCAAAAAACGGGTGGGCTATAGCCTTGGTGGGGGGCGCGGGCGAAGTTCGTCCGCCGGACTCGGAATGGGGCGAGACTTTGCGAGGGGCCTCGGGGTGCCCGCGGGAAGTCGCGGGCACAGCCGCGTCCAAAAATAAGCGCCCGAAGGTCGTGGTGCCAAAACCCCCCAGCGGAAAAATAGCCAAAAAACGGGTGGGCTATAGCCTTGGTGGGGGGCGCGGGCGAAGTTCGTCCGCCGGACTCGGAATGGGGCGAGACTTTGCGAGGGGCCTCGGGGTGCCCGCGGGAAGTCGTGGGCACAGCCGCGTCCAAAAATAAGCGCCCGAAGGTCGTGGTGCCAAAACCCCCCAACGGAAAAATGGCCAAAAAACGGGTGGGCTATAGCCTTGGTGGGGGGCGCGGGCGAAGTTCGACCGCCGGACTTGGAATGGGGCGAGACTTTGCAAGGGGCCTCGGGGCACCAAAAATAAGCCGCGGGCAAAGCCGCGCCCAAAAATAAGCGCCCGAAGGTTGTGGTGCCAAAACCCCCCAGCGGAAAAATGGCCAAAAAACGGGTGGGCTATAGCCTTGGTGGGGGGCGCGGGCGAAGTTCGTCCGCCGGACTCGGAATGGGGCGAGACTTTCCGTGGGGCCTTGGGGCGCCAAAAATAAGCCGCGGGCAAAGCCGCGCCCAAAAATAAGCGCCCGAAGGTCGTGGTGCCAAAACCCCCCAGCGGAAAAATGGCCAAAAAACGGGTGGGCTATAGCCTTGGTGGGGGGCGCGGGCGAAGTTCGTCCGCCGGACTCGGAATGGGGCGAGACTTTGCGAGGGGCCTCGGGGTGCCCGCGGGAAGTCGTGGGCACAGCCGCGTCCAAAAATAAGCGCCCGAAGGTCGTGGTGCCAAAACCCCCCAACGGAAAAATGGCCAAAAAACGGGTGGGCTATAGCCTTGGTGGGGGGCGTGGGCGAAGTTCGTCCGCCGGACTCGGAATGGGGCGAGACTTTGCGAGGGGCCTCGGGGTGCCAAAAATAAGCCGCGGGCAAAGCCGCGCCCAAAAATAAGCGCCCAAAGATCGTGGTGCCAAAACCCCCCAGCGGAAAAATGGCCAAAAAACGGGTGGGCTATAGCCTTGGTGGGGGGCGCGGGCGAAGTTCGACCGCCGGACTCGGAATGGGGCGAGACTTTGCAAGGGGCCTCGGGGCACCAAAAATAAGCCGCGGGCAAAGCCGCGCCCAAAAATAAGCGCCCGAAGGTCGTGGTGCCAAAACCCCCCAGCGGAAAAATGGCCAAAAAACGGGTGGGCTATAGCCTTGGTGGGGGGCGCGGGCGAAGTTCGTCCGCCGGACTCGGAATGGGGCGAGACTTTGCGAGGGGCCTCGAGGTGCCCGCGGGAAGTCGCGGGCACAGCCGCGTCCAAAAATAAGCGCCCGAAGGTCGTAGTGCCAAAACCCCCCAGCGGAAAAATGGCCAAAAAACGGGTGGGCTATAGCCTTGGTGGGGGGCGTGGGCGAAGTTCGTCCGCCGGACTCGGAATGGGGCGAGACTTTCCGTGGGGCCTTGGGGCGCCAAAAATAAGCCGCGGGCAAAGCCGCGCCCAAAAATAAGCGCCCGAAGGTCGTGGTGCCAAAACCCCCCAGCGGAAAAATGGCCAAAAAACGGGTGGGCTATAGCCTTGGTGGGGGGCGCGGGCGAAGTTCGTCCGCCGGACTCGGAATGGGGCGAGACTTTGCGAGGGGCCTCGAGGTGCCCGCGGGAAGTCGCGGGCTCAGGCGCGTCCAAAAATAAGCGCCCGAAGGTCGTAGTGCCAAAACCCCCCAGCGGAAAAATGGCCAAAAAACGGGTGGGCTATAGCCTTGGTGGGGGGCGCGGGCGAAGTTCGTCCGCCGGACTCGGAATGGGGCGAGACTTTCCGTGGGGCCTTGGGGCGCCAAAAATAAGCCGCGGGCAAAGCCGCGCCCAAAAATAAGCGCCCGAAGGTCGTGGTGCCAAAACCCCCCAGCGGAAAAATGGCCAAAAAACGGGTGGGCTATAGCCTTGGTGGGGGGCGCGGGCGAAGTTCGTCCGCCGGACTCGGAATGGGGCGAGACTTTGCGAGGGGCCTCGGGGTGCCCGCGGGAAGTCGTGGGCACAGCCGCGTCCAAAAATAAGCGCCCGAAGGTCGTGGTGCCAAAACCCCCCAACGGAAAAATGGCCAAAAAACGGGTGGGCTATAGCCTTGGTGGGGGGCGTGGGCGAAGTTCGTCCGCCGGACTCGGAATGGGGCGAGACTTTGCGAGGGGCCTCGGGGTGCCAAAAATAAGCCGCGGTCAAAGCCGCGCCCAAAAATAAGCGCCCGAAGGTCGTGTTGCCAAAACCCCCCAGCGGAAAAATGGCCAAAAAACGGGTGGGCTATAGCCTTGGTTGGGGGCGCGGGCGGAGTTCGTCCGCCGGACTCGGAATGGGGCGAGACTTTGCGAGGGGCCTCGGGGTGCCCGCGGGAAGTCGCGGGCACAGCCGCGTCCAAAAATAAGCGCCCGAAGGTCGTGGTGCCAAAACCCCCCAGCGGAAAAATGGCCAAAAAACGGGTGGGCTATAGCCTTGGTGGGGGGCGCGGGCGAAGTTCGTCCGCCGGACTCGGAATGGGGCGAGACTTTGCGAGGGGCCTCGAGGTGCCCGCGGGAAGTCGCGGGCACAGCCGCGTCCAAAAATAAGCGCCCGAAGGTCGTAGTGCCAAAACCCCCCAGCGGAAAAATGGCCAAAAAACGGGTGGGCTATACCCTTGGTGGGGGGCGCGGGCGAAGTTCGTCCGCCGGACTCGGAATAGGGCGAGACTTTGCGAGGGGCCTCGGGGTACCAAAAATAAGCCGCGGGCAAAGCCGCGCCCAAAAATAAGCACCCGAAGGTCGTGGTGCCAAAACCCCCCAGCGGAAAAATGGCCAAAAAACGGGTGGGTTATAGCCTCGGTGGGGGGCGCGGGCGAAGTTCGTCCGCCGGACTCGGAATGGGGCGAGACTTTGCGAGGGGCCTCGGGGTGCCCGCGGGAAGTCGCGGGCACAGCCGCGTACAAAAATAAGCGCCCGAAGGTCGTGGTGCCAAAACCCCCCAGCGGAAAAATGGCCAAAAAACGGGTGGGCTATAGCCTTGGTGGGGGGCGCGGGTGAAGTTCGTCCGCCGGACTCGAAATGGGGCGAGACTTTGCGAGGGGCCTCGGGGCACCAAAAATAAGCCGCGGGCAAAGCCGCGCCCAAAAATAAGCGCCCAAAGGTCGTGGTGCCAAAACCCCCCAGCGGAAAAATGGCCAAAAAACGGGTGGGCTATAGCCTTGGTGGGGGGCGCGGGCGAAGTTCGTCCGCCGGACTCGGAATGGGGCGAGACTTTGCGAGGGGCCTCGGGGTGCCCGCGGGAAGTCGCGGGCACAGCCGCGTCCAAAAATAAGCGCCCGAAGGTCGTGGTGCCAAAACCCCCCAGCGGAAAAATGGCCAAAAAACGGGCGGGCTATAGCCTTGGTGGGGGGCGCGGGCGAAGTTCGTCCGCCGGACTCGGAATGGGGCGAGACTTTGCGAGGGGCCGAGGGGTGCCAAAAATAAGCCGCGGGCAAAGCCGCGCCCAAAAATAAGCGCCCGAAGGTCGTGGTGCCAAAACCCCCCAGCGGAAAAATGGCCAAAAAACGGGTGGGCTATAGCCTTGGTGGGGGGGCGCGGGCGAAGTTCGTCCGCCGGACTCGGAATGGGGCGAGACATTGCGAGGGGCCTCGGGGTGCCAAAAATAAGCCGCGGGCAAAGCCGCACCCAAAAATAAGCGCCCGAAGGTCGTGGTGCCAAAACCCCCCAGCGGAAAAATGGCCAAAAAACGGGTGGGCTATAGCCTTGGTGGGGGGCGCGGGTGAAGTTCGTCCGCCGGACTCGGAATGGGGCGAGACTTTGCGAGGGGCCTCGGGGTGCCCGCGGGAAGTCGCGGGCACAGCCGCGTCCAAAAATAAGCGCCCGAAGGTCGTGGTGCCAAAACCCCCCAGCGGAAAAATGGCCAAAAAACGGGTGGGCTATAGCCTTGGTGGGGGGCGCGGGCGAAGTTCGTCCGCCGGACTCGAAATGGGGCGAGACTTTGCGAGGGGCCTCGGGGCACCAAAAATAAGCCGCGGGCAAAGCCGCGCCCAAAAATAAGCGCCCAAAGGTCGTGGTGCCAAAACCCCCCAGCGGAAAAATGGCCAAAAAACGGGTGGGCTATAGCCTTGGTGGGGGGCGCGGGCGAAGTTCGTCCGCCGGACTCGGAATGGGGCGAGACTTTGCGAGGGGCCTCGGGGTGCCCGCGGGAAGTCGCGGGCACAGCCGCGTCCAAAAATAAGCGCCCGAAGGTCGTGGTGCCAAAACCCCCCAGCGGAAAAATGGCCAAAAAACGGGCGGGCTATAGCCTTGGTGGGGGGCGCGGGCGAAGTTCGTCCGCCGGACTCGGAATGGGGCGAGACTTTGCGAGGGGCCGAGGGGTGCCAAAAATAAGCCGCGGGCAAAGCCGCGCCCAAAAATAAGCGCCCGAAGGTCGTGGTGCCAAAACCCCCCAGCGGAAAAATGGCCAAAAAACGGGTGGGCTATAGCCTTGGTGGGGGGCGCGGGCGAAGTTCGTCCGCCGGACTCGGAATGGGGCGAGACATTGGGAGGGGCCTCGGGGTGCCAAAAATAAGCCGCGGGCAAAGCCGCGCCCAAAAATAAGCGCCCGAAGGTCGTGGTGCCAAAACCCCCCAGCGGAAAAATGGCCAAAAAACGGGTGGGCTATAGCCTTGGTGGGGGGCGCGGGCGAAGTTCGTCCGCCGGACTCGGAATGAGGCGAGACTTTGCGCGGGCCCTCGGGGAGCCAAAAATAAGCCGCGGGCAAAGCCGTGCCCAAAAATAAGTGCCCGAAGGTCGTGGTGCCAAAACCCCCCAGCGGAAAAATGGCCAAAAAACGGGTGGGCTATAGCCTTGGTGGGGGGCGCGGGTGAAGTTCGTCCGCCGGACTCGGAATGGGGCGAGACTTTGCGAGGGGCCTCGGGGTGCCAAAAATAAGCCGCGGGCAAAGCTGCGCCCAAAAATAAGCGCCCGAAGGTCGTGGTGCCAAAACCCCCCAGCGGAAAAATGGCCAAAAAACGGGTGGGCAATAGCCTTGGTGGGGGGCGCGGGCGAAGTTCGTCCGCCGGACTCGGAATGGGGCGAGACTTTGCGCGGGGCCTCGGAGAGCCAAAAATAAGCCGCGGGCAAAGCCGCGCCCAAAAATAAGCGCCCGAAGGTCGTGGTGCCAAAACCCCCCAGCGGAAAAATGGCCAAAAAACGGGTGGGCTATAGCCTTGGTGGGGGCCGCGGGCGAAGTTCGTCCGCCGGACTCGGAATGGGGCGAGACTTTGCGAGGGCCTTAGGGTGCCCGCGGGAAGTCGCGGGCACAGCCGCATCCAAAAATAAGCGCCCGAAGGTCGTGGTGCCAAAACCCCCCAGCGGAAAAATGGCCAAAAAACGGGTGGGCTATAGCCTTGGTGGGGGGCGCGGGCGAAGTTCGTCCGCCGGACTCGGAATGGGGCGAGACTTTGCGAGGGGCCTCGGGGTGCCAAAAATAAGCCGCGGGCAAAGCTGCGCCCAAAAATAAGCGCCCGAAGGTCGTGGTGCCAAAACCCCCAAGCGGAAAAATGGCCAAAAAACGGGTGGGCTATAGCCTTGGTGGGGGGCGCGGGCGAAGTTCGTCCGCCGGACTCGGAATGGGGCGAGACTTTGCGCGGGGCCTCGGGGAGCCAAAAATAAGCCGCGGGCAAAGCTGCGCCCAAAAATAAGCGCCCGAAGGTCGTGGTGCCAAAACCCCCCAGCGGAAAAATGGCCAAAAAACGGGTGGGCTATAGCCTTGGTGGGGGCCGCGGGCGAAGTTCGTCCGCCGGACTCGGAATGGGGCGATACTTTGCGAGGGGCCTCGGGGTGCCCGCGGGAAGTCGCGGGCACAGCCGCGTCCAAAAATAAGCGCCCGAAGGTCGTGGTGCCAAAACCCCCCAGCGGAAAAATGGCCAAAAAACGGGTGGGCTATAGCCTTGGTGGGGGGCGCGGGCGAAGTTCGTCCGCCGGACTCGGAATGGGGCGAGACTTTGCGAGGGGCCTCGGGGTGCCAAAAATAAGCCGCGGGCAAAGCCGCGCCCAAAAATAAGCGCCCGAAGGTCGTGGTACGAAAACCCCCCAGCGGAAAAATGGCCAAAAAACGGGTGGGCTATAGCCTTGGTGGGGGGCGCGGGCGAAGTTCGTCCGCCGGACTCGGAATGGGGCGAGACTTTGCGAGGGGCCTATGGGTGCCAAAAATAAGCCGCGGGCAAAGCCGCGCCCAAAAATAAGCGCCCGAAGGTCGTGGTGCCAAAACCCCCCAGCGGAAAAATGGCCAAAAAACGGGTGGGCTATAGCCTTGGTGGGGGGCGCGGGTGAAGTTCGTCCGCCGGACTCGGAATGGGGCGAGACTTTGCGAGGGGCCTCGGGGTGCCAAAAATAAGCCGCGGGCAAAGCCGCGCCCAAAAATAAGCGCCCGAAGGTCGTGGTGCCAAAACCCCCCAGCGGAAAAATGGCCAAAAAACGGGTGGGCTATAGCCTTGGTGGGGGGCGCGGGCGAAGTTCGTCCGCCGGACTCGGAATGAGGCGAGACTTTGCGCGGGCCCTCGGGGAGCCAAAAATAAGCCGCGGGCAAAGCCGTGCCCAAAAATAAGCGCCCGAAGGTCGTGGTGCCAAAACCCCCCAGCGGAAAAATGGCCAAAAAACGGGTGGGCTATAGCCTTGGTGGGGGCCGCGGGCGAAGTTCGTCCGCCGGACTCGGAATGGGGCGAGACTTTGCGAGGGGCCTCGGGGTGCCCGCGGCAAGTTGCGGGCACAGCCGTATCCAAAAATAAGCGCTCGAAGGTCGTGGTGCCAAAACCCCCCAGCGGAAAAATGGCCAAAAAACGGGTGGGCTATAGCCTTGGTGGGGGCCGCGGGCGAAGTTCGTCCGCCGGACTCGGAATGGGGCGAGACTTTGCGAGGGGCCTCGGGGTGCCCGCGGCAAGTTGCGGGCACAGCCGCATCCAAAAATAAGCGCTCGAAGGTCGTGGTGCCAAAACCCCCCAGCGGAAAAATGGCCAAAAAACGGGTGGGCTATAGCCTTGGTGGGGGGCGCGGGGGAAGTTCGTCCGCCGGACTCGGAATGGGGCGAGACTTTGCGAGGGGCCTCGGGGTGCCCGCGGGAAGTCGTGGGCACAGCCGCGTCCAAAAATAAGCACCCGAAGGTCGTGGTGCCAAAACCCCCCAACGGAAAAATGGCCAAAAAACGGGTGGGCTATAGCCTTGGTGGGGGGCGCGGGCGAAGTTCGACCGCCGGACTCGGAATGGGGTGAGACTTTGCAAGGGGCCTCGGGGCACCAAAAATAAGCCGCGGGCAAAGCCGCGCCCAAAAATAAGCGCCCGAAGGTTGTGGTGCCAAAACCCCCCAGCGGAAAAATGGCCAAAAAACGGGTGGGCTATAGCCTTGGTGGGGGGCGCGGGCGAAGTTCGTCCGCCGGACTCGGAATGGGGCGAGACTTTGCGAGGGGCCTCGGGGTGCCAAAAATAAGCCGCGGGCAAAGCCGCGCCCAAAAATAAGCGCCCGAAGGTCGTGGTGCGAAAACCCCCCAGCGGAAAAATGGCCAAAAAACGGGTGGGCTATAGCCTTGGTGGGGGGCGCGGGCGAAGTTCGTCCGCCGGACTCGGAATGGGGCGAGACTTTGCGAGGGGCCTATGGGTGCCAAAAATAAGCCGCGGGCAAAGCCGCGCCCAAAAATAAGCGCCCGAAGGTCGTGGTGCCAAAACCCCCCAGCGGAAAAATGGCCAAAAAACGGGTGGGCTATAGCCTTGGTGGGGGGCGCGGGCGAAGTTCGTCCGCCGGACTCGGAATAGGGCGAGACTTTGCGAGGGGCCTCGGGGTACCAAAAATAAGCCGCGGGCAAAGCCGCGCCCAAAAATAAGCACCCGAAGGTCGTGGTGCCAAAACCCCCCAGCGGAAAAATGGCCAAAAAACGGGTGGGCTATAGCCTCGGTGGGGGGCGCGGGCGAAGTTCGTCCGCCGGACTCGGAATGGGGCGAGACTTTGCGAGGGGCCTCGGGGTACCCGCGGGAAGTCGCGGGCACAGCCGCGTCCAAAAATAAGCGCCCGAAGGTCGTGGTGCCAAAACCCCCCAGCGGAAAAATGGCCAAAAAACGGGTGGGCTATAGCCTTGGTGGGGGGCGCGGGCGAAGTTCGTCCGCCGGACTCGAAATGGGGCGAGACTTTGCGAGGGGCCTCGGGGCACCAAAAATAAGCCGCGGGCAAAGCCGCGCCCAAAAATAAGCGCCCAAAGGTCGTGGTGCCAAAACCCCCCAGCGGAAAAATGGCCAAAAAACGGGTGGGCTATAGCCTTGGTGGGGGGCGCGGGCGAAGTTCGTCCGCCGGACTCGGAATGGGGCGAGACTTTGCGAGGGGCCTCGGGGTGCCCGCGGGAAGTCGCGGGCACAGCCGCGTCCAAAAATAAGCGCCCGAAGGTCGTGGTGCCAAAACCCCCCAGCGGAAAAATGGCCAAAAAACGGGCGGGCTATAGCCTTGGTGGGGGGCGCGGGCGAAGTTCGTCCGCCGGACTCGGAATGGGGCGAGACTTTGCGAGGGGCCTCGGGGTGCCAAAAATAAGCCGCGGGCAAAGCCGCGCCCAAAAATAAGCGCCCGAAGGTCGTGGTGCCAAAACCCCCCAGCGGAAAAATGGCCAAAAAACGGGTGGGCTATAGCCTTGGTGGGGGGCGCGGGCGAAGTTCGTCCGCCGGACTCGGAATGGGGCGAGACTTTGCGAGGGGCCTCGGGGTGCCAAAAATAAGCCGCGGGCAAAGCCGCGCCCAAAAATAAGCGCCCGAAGGTCGTGGTGCGAAAACCCCCCAGCGGAAAAATGGCCAAAAAACGGGTGGGCTATAGCCTTGGTGGGGGGCGCGGGCGAAGTTCGTCCGCCGGACTCGGAATGGGGCGAGACTTTGCGAGGGGCCTATGGGTGCCAAAAATAAGCCGCGGGCAAAGCCGCGCCCAAAAATAAGCGCCCGAAGGTCGTGGTGCCAAAACCCCCCAGCGGAAAAATGGCCAAAAAACGGGTGGGCTATAGCCTTGGTGGGGGGCGCGGGCGAAGTTCGTCCGCCGGACTCGGAATAGGGCGAGACTTTGCGAGGGGCCTCGGGGTACCAAAAATAAGCCGCGGGCAAAGCCGCGCCCAAAAATAAGCACCCGAAGGTCGTGGTGCCAAAACCCCCCAGCGGAAAAATGGCCAAAAAACGGGTGGGCTATAGCCTCGGTGGGGGGCGCGGGCGAAGTTCGTCCGCCGGACTCGGAATGGGGCGAGACTTTGTGAGGGGCCTCGGGGTACCCGCGGGAAGTCGCGGGCACAGCCGCGTCCAAAAATAAGCGCCCGAAGGTCGTGGTGCCAAAACCCCCCAGCGGAAAAATGGCCAAAAAACGGGTGGGCTATAGCCTTGGTGGGGGGCGCGGGCGAAGTTCGTCCGCCGGACTCGAAATGGGGCGAGACTTTGCGAGGGGCCTCGGGGCACCAAAAATAAGCCGCGGGCAAAGCCGCGCCCAAAAATAAGCGCCCAAAGGTCGTGGTGCCAAAACCCCCCAGCGGAAAAATGGCCAAAAAACGGGTGGGCTATAGCCTTGGTGGGGGGCGCGGGCGAAGTTCGTCCGCCGGACTCGGAATGGGGCGAGACTTTGCGAGGGGCCTCAGGGTGCCCGCGGGAAGTCGCGGGCACAGCCGCGTCCAAAAATAAGCGCCCGAAGGTCGTGGTGCCAAAACCCCCCAGCGGAAAAATGGCCAAAAAACGGGCGGGCTATAGCCTTGGTGGGGGGCGCGGGCGAAGTTCGTCCGCCGGACTCGGAATGGGGCGAGACTTTGCGAGGGGCCTCGGGGTGCCAAAAATAAGCCGCGGGCAAAGCCGCGCCCAAAAATAAGCGCCCGAAGGTCGTGGTGCCAAAACCCCCCAGCGGAAAAATGGCCAAAAAACGGGTGGGCTATAGCCTTGGTGGGGGCCGCGGGCGAAGTTCGTCCGCCGGACTCGGAATGGGGCGAGACTTTGCGAGGGCCTTAGGGTGCCCGCGGGAAGTCGCGGGCACAGCCGCATCCAAAAATAAGCGCCCGAAGGTCGTGGTGCCAAAACCCCCCAGCGGAAAAATGGCCAAAAAACGGGTGGGCTATAGCCTTGGTGGGGGGCGCGGGCGAAGTTCGTCCGCCGGACTCGGAATGGGGCGAGACTTTGCGAGGGGCCTCGGGGTGCCAAAAATAAGCCGCGGGCAAAGCTGCGCCCAAAAATAAGCGCCCGAAGGTCGTGGTGCCAAAACCCCCAAGCGGAAAAATGGCCAAAAAACGGGTGGGCTATAGCCTTGGTGGGGGGCGCGGGCGAAGTTCGTCCGCCGGACTCGGAATGGGGCGAGACTTTGCGCGGGGCCTCGGGGAGCCAAAAATAAGCCGCGGGCAAAGCTGCGCCCAAAAATAAGCGCCCGAAGGTCGTGGTGCCAAAACCCCCCAGCGGAAAAATGGCCAAAAAACGGGTGGGCTATAGCCTTGGTGGGGGCCGCGGGCGAAGTTCGTCCGCCGGACTCGGAATGGGGCGATACTTTGCGAGGGGCCTCGGGGTGCCCGCGGGAAGTCGCGGTCACAGCCGCGTCCAAAAATAAGCGCCCGAAGGTCGTGGTGCCAAAACCCCCCAGCGGAAAAATGGCCAAAAAACGGGTGGGCTATAGCCTTGGTGGGGGGCGCGGGCGAAGTTCGTCCGCCGGACTCGGAATGGGGCGAGACTTTGCGAGGGGCCTCGGGGTGCCAAAAATAAGCCGCGGGCACAGCCGGGCCCAAAAATAAGCGCCCGAAGGTCGTGGTGCGAAAACCCCCCAGCGGAAAAATGGCCAAAAAACGGGTGGGCTATAGCCTTGGTGGGGGGCGCGGGCGAAGTTCGTCCGCCGGACTCGGAATGGGGCGAGACTTTGCGAGGGGCCTATGGGTGCCAAAAATAAGCCGCGGGCAAAGCCGCGCCCAAAAATAAGCGCCCGAAGGTCTTGGTGCCAAAACCCCCCAGCGGAAAAATGGCCAAAAAACGGGTGGGCTATAGCCTTGGTGGGGGGCGCGGGTGAAGTTCGTCCGCCGGACTCGGAATGGGGCGAGACTTTGCGAGGGGCCTCGGGGTGCCAAAAATAAGCCGCGGGCAAAGCCGCGCCCAAAAATAAGCGCCCGAAGGTCGTGGTGCCAAAACCCCCCAGCGGAAAAATGGCCAAAAAACGGGTGGGCTATAGCCTTGGTGGGGGGCGCGGGCGAAGTTCGTCCGCCGGACTCGGAATGAGGCGAGACTTTGCGCGGGCCCTCGGGGAGCCAAAAATAAGCCGCGGGCAAAGCCGTGCCCAAAAATAAGCGCCCGAAGGTCGTGGTGCCAAAACCCCCCAGCGGAAAAATGGCCAAAAAACGGGTGGGCTATAGCCTTGGTGGGGGCCGCGGGCGAAGTTCGTCCGCCGGACTCGGAATGGGGCGAGACTTTGCGAGGGGCCTCGGGGTGCCCGCGGGAAGTTGCGGGCACAGCCGCATCCAAAAATAAGCGCCCGAAGGTCGTGGTGCCAAAACCCCCCAGCGGAAAAATGGCCAAAAAACGGGTGGGCTATAGCCTTGGTGGGGGGCGCGGGTGAAGTTCGTCCGCCGGACTCGGAATGGGGCGAGACTTTGCGAGGGGCCTCGGGGTGCCAAAAATAAGCCGCGGGCAAAGCTGCGCCCAAAAATAAGCGCCCGAAGGTCGTGGTGCCAAAACCCCCCAGCGGAAAAATGGCCAAAAAACGGGTGGGCTATAGCCTTGGTGGGGGGCGCGGGCGAAGTTCGTCCGCCGGACTCGGAATGGGGCGAGACTTTGCGAGGGGCCTCGGGGTGCCCGCGGGAAGTTGCGGGCACAGCCGCATCCAAAAATAAGCGCCCGAAGGTCGTGGTGCCAAAACCCCCCAGCGGAAAAATGGCCAAAAAACGGGTGGGCTATAGCCTTGGTGGGGGCCGCGGGCGAAGTTCGTCCGCCGGACTCGGAATGGGGCGAGACTTTGCGAGGGGCCTCGGGGTGCCCGCGGGAAGTTGCGGGCACAGCCGCATCCAAAAATAAGCTCCCGAAGGTCGTGGTGCCAAAACCCCCCAGCGGAAAAATGGCCAAAAAACGGGTGGGCTATAGCCTTGGTGGGGGGCGCGGGTGAAGTTCGTCCGCCGGACTCGGAATGGGGCGAGACTTTGCGAGGGGCCTCGGGGTGCCAAAAATAAGCCGCGGGCAAAGCTGCGCCCAAAAATAAGCGCCCGAAGGTCGTGGTGCCAAAACCCCCCAGCGGAAAAATGGCCAAAAAACGGGTGGGCTATAGCCTTGGTGGGGGGCGCGGGCGAAGTTCGTCCGCCGGACTCGGAATGGGGCGAGACTTTGCGAGGGGCCTATGGGTGCCAAAAATAAGCCGCGGGCAAAGCCGCGCCCAAAAATAAGCGCCCGAAGGTCGTGGTGCCAAAACCCCCCAGCGGAAAAATGGCCAAAAAACGGGTGGGCTATAGCCTTGGTGGGGGGCGCGGGTGAAGTTCGTCCGCCGGACTCGGAATGGGGCGAGACTTTGCGAGGGGCCTCGGGGTGCCAAAAATAAGCCGCGGGCAAAGCTGCGCCCAAAAATAAGCGCCCGAAGGTCGTGGTGCCAAAACCCCCCAGCGGAAAAATGGCCAAAAAACGGGTGGGCTATAGCCTTGGTGGGGGGCGCGGGCGAAGTTCGTCCGCCGGACTCGGAATGAGGCGAGACTTTGCGCGGGCCCTCGGGGAGCCAAAAATAACCCGCGGGCAAAGCCGCGCCCAAAAATAAGCGCCCGAAGGTCGTGGTGCCAAAACCCCCCAGCGGAAAAATGGCCAAAAAACGGGTGGGCTATAGCCTTGGTGGGGGCCGCGGGCGAAGTTCGTCCGCCGGACTCGGAATGGGGCGAGACTTTGTGAGGGGCCTCGGGGTGCCCGCGGGAAGTTGCGGGCACAGCCGCATCCAAAAATAAGCGCCCGAAGGTCGTGGTGCCAAAACCCCCCAGCGGAAAAATGGCCAAAAAACGGGTGGGTTATAGCCTTGGTGGGGGGCGCGGGTGAAGTTCGTCCGCCGGACTCGGAATGGGGCGAGACTTTGCGAGGGGCCTCGGGGTGCCAAAAATAAGCCGCGGGCAAAGCTGCGCCCAAAAATAAGCGCCCGAAGGTCGTGGTGCCAAAACCCCCCAGCGGAAAAAGGGCCAAAAAACGGGTGGGCTATAGCCTTGGTGGGGGCCGCGGGCGAAGTTCGTCCGCCGGACTCGGAATGGGGCGAGACTTTGCGAGGGGCCTCGGGGTGCCCACGGGAAGTCACGGGCACAGCCGCGTCCAAAAATAAGCGCCCGAAGGTCGTGGTGCCAAAACCCCCCAGCGGAAAAATGGCCAAAAAACGGGTGGGCTATAGCCTTGGTGGGGGGCGCGGGCGAAGTTCGTCCGCCGGACTCGGAATGGGGCGAGACTTTGCGCGGGGCCTCGGGGAGCCAAAAATTAGCCGCGGGCAAAGCCGCGCCCAAAAATAAGCGCCCGAAGGTCGTGGTGCCAAAACCCCCCAGCGGAAAAATGGCCAAAAAACGGGTGGGCTATATCCTTGGTGGGGGGCGCGGGCGAAGTTCGTCCGCCGGACTCGGAATGGGGCGAGACTTTGCGAGGGGCCTCGGGGTTCCCGCGGAAAGTCGCGTGCACAGCCGCGTCCAAAAATAAGCGCCCGAAGGTCGTGGTGCCAAAACCCCCCAGCGGAAAAATGGCCAAAAAACGGGTGGGCTATAGCCTTGGTGGGGGGCGCGGGCGAAGTTCGTCCACCGGACTCGGAATGTGGCGAGACTTTGTGAGGCACCTCGGCGTGCCCGCGGGAAGTCGTGGGCACAGCCGCGTCCAGAAATAAGCGCCCGAAGGTCGTGGTGCCAAAACCCCCCAGCGGAAAAATGGCCAAAAAACGGGTGGGCTATAGCCTTGGAGGGGGGCGCGGGCGAAGTTCGTCCGCCGGACTCTGAATGGGGCGAGACTTTGCGAGGGGCCTCGGGGTGCCCGCGGGAAGTCGCGGGCACAGCCGCGTCCAAAAATAAGCGCCCGAAGGTCATGGTGCCAAAACCCCCCAGCGGAAAAATGGCCAAAAAACGGGTGGGCTATAGCCTTGGTGGGGGGCGCGGGCGAAGTTCGTCCGCCGGACTCGGAATGGGGCGAGACTTTACGAGGGGCCTCGGGGAGCCCGCGGGAAGTCGCGGGCACAGCCGCGTCCAAAAATAAGCGCCCGAAGGTCGTGGTGCCAAAACCCCCCAGCGGAAAAATGGCCAAAAAACGGGTGGGCTATAGCCTTGGTGGGGGGCGCGGGCGAAGTTCGTCCGCCGGACTCGGAATGGGGCGAGACTTTACGTGGGGCCTCGGGGAGCCCGCGGGAAGTCGCGGGCACAGCCGCGTCCAAAAATAAGCGCCCGAAGGTCGTGGTGCCAAAACCCCCCAGCGGAAAATTGGCCAAAAAACGGGTGGGCTATAGCCTTGGTGGGGGGCGCGGGCGAAGTTCGTCCGCCGGACTCGGAATGGGGCGAGACTTTACGAGGGGCCTCGGGGAGCCCGCGGGAAGTCGCGGGCACAGCCGCGTCCAAAAATAAGCGCCCGAAGGTCGTGGTGCCAAAACCCCCCAGCGGAAAAATGGCCAAAAAACGGGTGGGCTATAGCCTTGGTGGGGGGCGCGGGCGAAGTTCGTCCGCCGGACTCAGAATGGGGCGAGACTTTGCGAGGGGCCTCGGGGTGCCAAAAATAAGCCGCGGGCAAAGCCGCGCCCAAAAATAAGTGCCCGAAGGTCGTGGGGCCAAAACCCCCCAGCGGAAAAATGGCCAAAAAACGGGTGGGCTATAGCCTTGGTGGGGGCCGCGGGCGAAGTTCGTCCGCCGGACTCGGAATGGGGCGAGACTTTGCGAGGGGCCTCGGGGTGCCCGCGGGAAGTCGCGGGCACAGCCGCGTCCAAAAATAAGCGCCCGAAGGTCGTGGTGCCAAAACCCCCCAGCAGAAAAATGGCCAAAAAACGGGTGGGCTATAGCCTTGTTGGGGGGCGCGGGCAAAGTTCGTCCGCCGGACTAGGAATGGGGCGAGACTTTGCGAGGGGCCTCGGGGTGCCAAAAATAAGCCGCGGGCAAAGCCGCGCCCAAAAATAAGCGCCCGAAGGTCGTGGTGCCAAAACCCCCCAGCGGAAAAATGGCCAAAAAGCGGGTGGGCTATAGCCTTGGCGGGGGGCGCGGGCGAAGTTCGTCCGCCGGACTCGGAATGGGGCGAGACTTTGCGAGGGGCCTCGGGGTGCCCGCGGGAAGTCGTGGGCACAGCCGCGTCCAAAAATAAGCGCCCGAAGGTCGTGGTGCCAAAACCCCCCAGCAGAAAAATGGCCAAAAAACGGGTGGGCTATAGCCTTGGTGGGGGGGCGCGGGCGAAGTTCGTCCGCCGGACTCGGAATGGGGCGAGACTTTGCGAGGGGCCTCGAGGTGCCTGCGGAAAATCGCGGGCACAGCCGCGTCCATAAATAAGCACCCGAAGGTCGTGGTGCCAAAACCCCCCAGCGGAAAAATGGCCAAAAAACGGGTGGGCTATAGCCTTGGTGGGGGGCGCGGGCGAAGTTCGTCCGCCGGACTCGGAATGGGGCGAGACTTTGCGAGGGGCCTCGGGGTGCCAAAAATAAGCTGCGGGCAAAGCCGCGCCCAAAAATAAGCGCCCGAAGGTCGTGGTGCCAAAACCCCCCAGCGGAAAAATGGCCAAAAAGCGGGTGGGCTATAGCCTTGGTAGGGGGCGCGGGCGAAGTTCGTCCGCCGGACTCGGAATGGGGCGAGACTTTGCGAGGGGCCTCGGGGTGCCCGCGGGAAGTCGTGGGCACAGCCGCGTCCAAAAATAAGCGCCCGAAGGTCGTGGTGCCAAAACCCCCCAGCGGAAAAATGGCCAAAAAACGGGTGGGCTATAGCCTTGGTGGGGGGCGCGGGCGAAGTTCGTCCGCCGGACTCGGAATGGGGCGAGACTTTGCGAGGGGCCTCGAGGTGCCTGCGGAAAATCGCGGGCACAGCCGCGTCCATAAATAAGCACCCGAAGGTCGTGGTGCCAAAACCCCCCAGCGGAAAAATGGCCAAAAAACGGGTGGGCTATAGCCTTGGCGGGGGGCGCGGGCGAAGTTCGTCCGCCGGACTCGGAATGGGGCGAGACTTTGCGAGGGGCCTCGGGGTACCAAAAATAAGCCACGGGCAAAGCCGCGCCCAAAAATAAGCGCCCGAAGGTCGTGGTGCCAAAACCCCCCAGCGGAAAATTGGCCAAAAAACGGGTGGGCTATAGCCTTGGTGGGGGGCGCGGGCGAAGTTCGTCCGCCGGACTCGGAATGGGGCGAGACTTTGCGAGGGGCCTCGGGGTGCCAAAAATAAGCCACGGGCAAAGCCGCGCCCAAAAATAAGCGCCCGAAGGTCGTGGTGCCAAAACCCCCCAGCGGAAAAATGGCCAAAAAACGGGTGGGCTATAGCCTTGGTGGGGGGCGCGGGCGAAGTTCGTCCGCCGGACTCGGAATGGGGCGAGACTTTACGAGGGGCCTCGGGGTGCCCGCGGGAAGTCGTGGGCACACCCGCGCCCAAAAATAAGCGCCCGAAGGTCGTGGTGCCAAAACCCCCCAGCGGAAAAATGGCCAAAAAACGGGTGGGCTATAGCCTTGGTGGGGGGCGCGGGCGAAGTTCGTCCGCCGGACTCGGAATGGGGCGAGACTTTGCGAGGGGCCTCGGGGTGCCCGCGGGAAGTCGCAGGCACAGCCGCGTCCAAAAATAAGCGCCCGAAGGTCGTGGTGCCAAAACCCCCCAGCGGAAAAATGGCCAAAAAGCGGGTGGGCTATAGCCTTGGTAGGGGGCGCGGGCGAAGTTCGTCCGCCGGACTCGGAATGGGGCGAGACTTTGCGAGGAGCCTCGGGGTGCCAAAAATAAGCCGCGGGCAAAGCCGCGCCCAAAAATAAGCGCCCGAAGGTCGTGGTGCCAAAACCCCCCAGCGGAAAAATGGCCAAAAAACGGGTGGGCTATAGCCTTGGTGGGGGGCGCGGGCGAAGTTCGTCCGCCGGACTCGGAATGGGGCGAGACTTTGCGAGGGGCCTCGGGGTGCCCGCGGGAAGTCGCAGGCACAGCCGCGTCCAAAAATAAGCGCCCGAAGGTCGTGGTGCCAAAACCCCCCAGCGGAAAAATGGCCAAAAAACGGGTGGGCTATAGCCTTGGTGGGGGGCGCGGGCGAAGTTCGTCCGCCGGACTCGGAATGGGGCGAGACTTTGCGAGGGGCATCGGGGTGCCCGCGGGAAGTCGTGGGCACAGCCGCGTCCAAAAATAAGCACCCGAAGGTCGTGGTGCCAAAACCCCCGAGCGGAAAAATGGCGAAAAAACGGGTGGGCTATAGCCTTGGTGGGGGGCGCGGGCGAAGTTCGTCCGCCGGACTCGGAATGGGGCGAGACTTTGCGAGGGGCCTCGGGGTGCCAAAAATAAGCTGCGGGCAAAGCCGCGCCCAAAAATAAGCGCCCGAAGGTCGTGGTGCCAAAACCCCCCAGCGGAAAAATGGCCAAAAAGCGGGTGGGCTATAGCCTTGGTAGGGGGCGCGGGCGAAGTTCGTCCGCCGGACTCGGAATGGGGCGAGACTTTGCGAGGGGCCTCGGGGTGCCCGCGGGAAGTCGTGGGCACAGCCGCGTCCAAAAATAAGCGCCCGAAGGTCGTGGTGCCAAAACCCCCCAGCGGAAAAATGGCCAAAAAACGGGTGGGCTATAGCCTTGGTGGGGGGCGCGGGCGAAGTTCGTCCGCCGGACTCGGAATGGGGCGAGACTTTGCGAGGGGCCTCGAGGTGCCTGCGGAAAATCGCGGGCACAGCCGCGTCCATAAATAAGCACCCGAAGGTCGTGGTGCCAAAACCCCCCAGCGGAAAAATGGCCAAAAAACGGGTGGGCTATAGCCTTGGCGGGGGGCGCGGGCGAAGTTCGTCCGCCGGACTCGGAATGGGGCGAGACTTTGCGAGGGGCCTCGGGGTACCAAAAATAAGCCACGGGCAAAGCCGCGCCCAAAAATAAGCGCCCGAAGGTCGTGGTGCCAAAACCCCCCAGCGGAAAATTGGCCAAAAAACGGGTGGGCTATAGCCTTGGTGGGGGGCGCGGGCGAAGTTCGTCCGCCGAACTCGGAATGGGGCGAGACTTTGCGAGGGGCCTCGGGGTGCCAAAAATAAGCCACGGGCAAAGCCGCGCCCAAAAATAAGCGCCCGAAGGTCGTGGTGCCAAAACCCCCCAGCGGAAAAATGGCCAAAAAACGGGTGGGCTATAGCCTTGGTGGGGGGCGCGGGCGAAGTTCGTCCGCCGGACTCGGAATGGGGCGAGACTTTACGAGGGGCCTCGGGGTGCCCGCGGGAAGTCGTGGGCACACCCGCGCCCAAAAATAAGCGCCCGAAGGTCGTGGTTCCAAAACCCCCCAGCGGAAAAATGGCCAAAAAACGGGTGGGCTATAGCCTTGGTGGGGGGCGCGGGCGAAGTTCGTCCGCCGGACTCGGAATGGGGCGAGACTTTGCGAGGGGCCTCGGGGTGCCCGCGGGAAGTCGCAGGCACAGCCGCGTCCAAAAATAAGCGCCCGAAGGTCGTGGTGCCAAAACCCCCCAGCGGAAAAATGGCCAAAAAGCGGGGTGGGCTATAGCCTTGGTAGGGGGCGCGGGCGAAGTTCGTCCGCCGGACTCGGAATGGGGCGAGACTTTGCGAGGAGCCTCGGGGTGCCAAAAATAAGCCGCGGGCAAAGCCGCGCCCAAAAATAAGCGCCCGAAGGTCGTGGTGCCAAAACCCCCCAGCGGAAAAATGGCCAAAAAACGGGTGGGCTATAGCCTTGGTGGGGGGCGCGGGCGAAGTTCGTCCGCCGGACTCGGAATGGGGCGAGACTTTGCGAGGGGCCTCGGGGTGCCCGCGGGAAGTCGCAGGCACAGCCGCGTCCAAAAATAAGCGCCCGAAGGTCGTGGTGCCAAAACCCCCCAGCGGAAAAATGGCCAAAAAACGGGTGGGCTATAGCCTTGGTGGGGGGCGCGGGCGAAGTTCGTCCGCCGGACTCGGAATGGGGCGAGACTTTGCGAGGGGCATCGGGGTGCCCGCGGGAAGTCGTGGGCACAGCCGCGTCCAAAAATAAGCACCCGAAGGTCGTGGTGCCAAAACCCCCGAGCGGAAAAATGGCGAAAAAACGGGTGGGCTATAGCCTTGGTGGGGGGCGCGGGCGAAGTTCGTCCGCCGGACTCGGAATGGGGCGAGACTTTGCGAGGGGCCTCGAGGTGCCTGCGGGAAATCTCGGGCACAGCCGCGTCCAAAAATAAGCACCCGAAGGTCGTGGTGCCAAAACCCCCCAGCGGAAAAATGGCCAAAAAACGGGTGGGCTATAGCCTTGGCGGGGGGCGCGGGGCGAAGTTCGTCCGCCGGACTCGGAATGGGGCGAGACTTTGCGAGGGGCCTCGGGGTACCAAAAATAAGCCGTGGGCAAAGCCGCGCCCAAAAATAAGCGCCCGAAGGTCGTGGTGCCAAAACCCCCCAGCGGAAAATTGGCCAAAAAACGGGTGGGCTATAGCCTTGGTGGGGGGGCGCGGGCGAAGTTCGTCCGCCGGACTCGGAATGGGGCGAGACTTTGCGAGGGGCCTCAGGGTGCCAAAAATAAGCCGCGGGCAAAGCCGCGCCCAAAAATAAGCGCCCGAAGGTCGTGGTGCCAAAACCCCCCACCGGGAAAATGGCCAAAAAACGGGTGGGCTATAGCCTTGGTGGGGGGCGCGGGCGAAGTTCGTCCGCCGGACTCGGAATGGGGCGAGACTTTGCGAGGGGCCTTGGGGTTCCCGCGGGAAGTCGCGGGCACAGCCGCGTCCAAAAATAAGCCCCCGAAGGTCGTGGTGCCAAAACCCCCCAGCGGAAAAATGGCCAAAAAACGGGTGGGCTATAGCCTTGGTGGGGGGCGCGGGCGAAGTTCGTCCGCCGGACTCGGAATGGGGCGAGACTTTGCGAGGGGCCTCGGGGTGCCCGCGGGAAGTCGCGGCACAGCCGCGTCCAAAAATAAGCGCCCGAAGGTCGTGGTGCCAAAACCCCCCAGCGGAAAAATAGCCAAAAAAACGGGTGGGCTATAGCCTTGGTGGGGGGCGCGGGCGAAGTTCGTCCGCCGGACTCGGAATGGGGCGAGACTTTGCGAGGGGCCTCGGGGTGCCAAAAATAAGCCGCGGGCAAAGCCGCGCCCAAAAATAAGCGCCCGAAGGTCGTGGTGCCAAAACCCCCCAGCGGAAAAATGGCCAAAAAACGGGTGGGCTATAGCCTTGGTTGGGGGCGCGGGCGAAGTTCGTCCGCCGGACTCGGAATGGGGCGGGACTTTGCGAGGGGCCTCGGGGTGCCCGCGGGAAGTCGTGGGCACACCCGCGCCCAAAAATAAGCGCCCGAAGGTCGTGGTGCCAAAACCCCACAGCGGAAAAATGGCCAAAAAACGGGTGGGCTATAGCCTTGGTGGGGGGCGCGGGCGAAGTTCGTCCGCCGGACTCGGAATGGGGCGAGACTTTGCGAGGGGCCTCGGGGTGCCCGCGGGAAGTCGTGGGCACACCCGCGCCCAAAAATAAGCGCCCGAAGGTCGTGGTGCCAAAACCCCCCAGCGGAAAAATGGCCAAAAAAACGGGTGGGCTATAGCCTTGGTGGGGGGCGCGGGCGAAGTTCGTCCGCCGGACTCAGAATGGGGCGAGACTTTGCGAGTGGCCTCGGGGTGCCCGCGGAAAGTCGCGGGCAGAGCCGCGTCCAAAAATAAGCGCCCGAAGGTCGTGGTGCCAAAACCCCCCAGCGGAAAAATGGCCAAAAAACGGGTGGGCTATAGCCTTGGTGGGGGGCGCGGGCGAAGTTTGTCCGCCAGACTCGGAATGGGGCGAGACTTTGCGAGGGGCCTCGGGGTACCAAAAATAAGCCGCGGGCAAAGCCGCACCCAAAAATAAGCGCCCGAAGGTCGTGGTGCCAAAACCCCCCAGCGGAAAAATGGCCAAAAAACGGGTGGGCTATAGCCTTGGTGGGGGGCGCGGGCGAAGTTCGTCCGCCGGACTCGAAATGGGGCGAGACTTTGCGAGGGGCCTCGGGGCACCAAAAATAAGCTGCGGACAAAGCCGCGCCCAAAAATAAGCGCCCGAAGGTCGTGGTACCAAAACCCCCCAGCAGAAAAATGGCCAAAAAACGGGTGGGCTATAGCCTTGGTGGGGGGCGCGGGCGAAGTTCGTCCGCCGGACTCGGAATGGGGCGAGACTTTGCGAGGGGCCTCGGGTTGCCAAAAATAAGCCGCGGGCAAAGCCGCGCCCAAAAATAAGCGCCCGAAGGTCGTGGTGCCAAAACCCCCCAGCGGAGAAATGGCCAAAAAACGGGTGGGCTATAGCCTTGGTGGGGGGCGCGGGCGAAGTTCGTCCGCCGGACTCGGAATGGGGCGAGACTTTGCGAGGGGCCTCGGGGTGCCCGCGGGAAGTCGCGGGCACAGCCGCGTCCAAAAATAAGCGCCGCCCGAAGGTCGTGATGCCAAAACCCCCCAGCGGAAAAATGGCAAAAAACGGGTGGGCTATAGACTTGGTGGGGGGCGCGGGCGAAGTTCGTCCGCCGGACTCGGAATGGGGCGAGACTTTGCGAGGGGCCTCGGGTTGCCAAAAATAAGCCGCGGGCAAAGCCGCACCCAAAAATAAGCGTCCGAAGGTCGTGGTGCCAAAACCCCCCAGCGGAAAAATGGCCAAAAAACGGGTGGGCTATAGCCTTGGTGGGGGGCGCGGGCGAAGTTCGTCCGCCGGACTCGGAATGGGGCGAAACTTTGCGAGGGGCCTCGGGGTGCCCGCGGGAAGTCGTGGGCACAGCCGCGTCCAGAAATAAGCGCCCGAAGGTCGTGGTGCCAAAACCCCCCAGCGGAAAAATGGCCAAAAAACGGGTGGGCTATAGCCTTGGTGGGGGGCGCGGGCGAAGTTCGTCCGCCGGACTCGGAATGGGGCGAGACTTTGCGAGGGGCCTCGGGGTGGCAAAAATAAGCCGCGGGCAAAGCCGCGCCCAAAAATAAGCGCCCTAAGGTCATGGTGCCAAAACCCCCCAGCAGAAAAATGGCCAAAAAACGGGTGGGCTATAGCCTTGGTGGGGGGCGCGGGCGAAGTTCGTTCGCCAGACTCGGAATGGGGCGAGACTTTGCGAGGGGCCTCGGGGCACCAAAAATAAGCCACGGGCAAAGCCGCACCCAAAAATAAGCGCCCGAAGGTCGTGGTGCCAAAACCCCCCAGCGGAAAAATGGCCAAAAAACGGGTGGGCTATAGCCTTGGTGGGGGGGCGCGGGCGAAGATCGCCCGCCGGACTCGGAATGGGGCGAGACTTTGCGCGGGGCCTCGGGGCGCCAAAAATAAGCCACGGGCAAAGCCGCGCCCAAAAATAAGCGACCGAAGGTCGTGGTGCCAAAACCCCCCAGCGGAAAATGGCCAAAAAATGGGTGGGCTATAGCCTTGGTGGGGGGCGCGGGCGAAGTTCGTCCGCCGGACTCGGAATGGGGCGAGACTTTGCGAGGGGCCTCGGGGTGCCAAAAATAAGCCGCGGGCAAAGCCGCGCCCAAAAATAAGCGCCCGAAGGTCGTGGTGCCAAAACCCCCCAGCGGAAAAATGGCCAAAAAACGGGTGGGCTATAGCCTTGGTGGGGGGGCGCGGGCGAAGTTCGTCCGCCGGACTCGGAATGGGGCGAGACTTTGCGAGGGGCCTCGGAGTGCCCGCGGGAAGTCGCGGGCACAGCCGCGTCCAAAAATAAGCACCCGAAGGTCGTGGTGCCAAAACCCCCCAGCAGAAAAATGGCCAAAAAACAGGTGGGCTATAGCCTTGCTGGGGGGCGCGGGCGAAGTTCGTCCGCCGGACTCGGAATGGGGCGAGACTTTGCGAGGGGCCCTAGGGGTGCCAAAAATAAGCCGCGGGCAAAGCCGCGCCCAAAAATAAGCGCCCGAAGGTCGTGGTGCCAAAACCCCCCAGCGGAAAAATGGCCAAAAAAACGGGTGGGCTATAGCCTTGGTGGGGGGCGCGGGCGAAGTTCATCCGCCGGACTCGGAATGGGGCTAGAATTTGCGAGGGGCCTCGGGGTGCCCGCGGGAAGTCACGGGCACAGCCGCGACCAAAAATAAGCGCCCGAAGGTTGTGGTGCCAAAACCCCCCAGCAGAAAAATGGCCAAAAAACGGGTGGGCTATAGCCTTGGTGGGGGGCGCGGGCGAAGTTCGTCCGCCGGACTCGGAATGGGGCGAGACTTTGCGAGGGGCCTCGGGGTGCCCGCGGGAAGTCGTGGGCACACCCGCGCCCAAAAATAAGCGCCCGAAGGTCGTGGTGCCAGAACCCCCCAGCGGAAAAATGGCCAAAGAACGGGTGGGCTATAGCCTTGGTGGGGGTCGCGGGCGAAGTTCGTCCGCCGGACTCAGAATGGGGCGAGACTTTGCGAGTGGCCTCGGGGTGCCCAGCGGGAAGTCGCGAGCACAGCCGCGTCCAAAAATAAGTGCCCGAAGGTCGTGGTGCCAAAACCCCCCAGCGGAAAAATGGCCAAAAAACGGGTGGGCTATAGCCTTGGTGGGGGGCGCGGGCGAAGTTCGTCCGCCAGACTCGGAATGGGGCGAGACTTTGCGAGGGGCCTCGGGGTACCAAAAATAAGCCGCGGGCAAAGCCGCGCCCAAAAATAAGCGCCCGAAGGTCGTGGTGCCAAAACCCCCCAGCGGAAAAATGGCCAAAAAACGGGTGGGCTATAGCCTTGGTGGGGGGCGCGGGCGAAGTTCGTCCGCCGGACTCGAAATGGGGCGAGACTTTGCGAGGGGCCTCGGGGCACCAAAAATAAGCCGCGGGCAAAGCCGCGCCCAAAATAAGCGCCCGAAGGTCGTGGTACCAAAACCCCCCAGCGGAAAAATGGCCAAAAAACGGGGTGGGCTATAGCCTTGGTGGGGGGCGCGGGCGAAGTTCGTCCGCCGGACTCGGAATGGGGCGAGACTTTGCGCAGGGCGTCGGGGCGCCAAAAATAAGCCACGGGCAAAGCCGCGCCCAAAAATAAGTGCCCGAAGGTCGTGGTGCCAAAACCCCCCAGCGGAAAAATCGCCAAAAAACGGGTGGGCTATAGCCTTGGTGGGGGGGCGCGGGCGAAGTTCGTCCGCCGGACTCGGAATGGGGCGAGACTTTGCGAGGGGCCTCGGGGTACCCGCGGGAAGTCGCGGGCACAGCCGCGTCCAAAAATAAGCGCCCGAAGGTCGTGGTGCCAAAACCCCCCAGCGGAAAAATGGCCAAAAAACGGGTGGGCTATAGCCTTGGTGGGGGGCGCGGGCGAAGTTCGTCCGCCGGACTCGGAATGGGGCGAGACTTTGCGAGGGGCCTCGGGGTGCCCGCGGGAAGTCGCGGGCACAGCCGCGTCCAAAAATAAGCGCCCGAAGGTCGTGGTGCCAAAACCCCCCAGCGGAAAAATGGCCAAAAAACGGGTGGGCTATAGCCTTGGTGGGGGGCGCGGGCGAAGTTCGTCCGCCGGACTCGGAATGGGGCGAGACTTTGCGAGGGGCCTCGGGGTGCCCGCGGGAAGTCGCGGGCACAGCCGCGTCCAGAAATAAGCGCCCGAAGGTTGTGGTGCCAAAACCCCCCAGCGGAAAAATGGCCAAAAAACGGGTGGGCTATAGCCTTGGTGGGGGGCGCGGGCGAAGTTCGTCCGCCGGACTCGGAATGGGGCGAGACTTTGCGAGGGGCCTCGGGGCACCAAAAATAAGCCGCGGGCAAAGTCGCGCCCAAAAATAAGCGCCCGAAGGTCGTGGTGCCAAAACCCCCCAGCGGAAAAATGGCCAAAAAACGGGTGGGCTATAGCCTTGGAGGGGGGCGCGGGCGAAGTTCGTCCGCCGGGCTCGGAATGGGGCGAGACATTGCGAGGGGCCTCGGGGTGCCAAAAATAAGCCGCGGGCAAAGCCGCGCCCAAAAATAAGCGCCCAAAGGTCGTGGTGCCAAAACCCCCCAGCGGAAAAATGGCCAAAAAACGGGTGGGCTATAGCCTTGGTGGGGGGCGCGGGCGAAGTTCGTCCGCCGGACTCGGAATGGGGCGAGACTTTGCGAGGGGTCTCGGGGTGCCCGCGGGAAGTCGCGGGCACAGCCGCGTCCAGAAATAAGCGCCCGAAGGTCGTGCTGCCAAAACCCCCCTGCGGAAAAATGGCCAAAAAATGGGTGGGCTATAGCCTTGGTGGGGGGCGCGGGCGAAGTTCGTCCGCCGGACTCGGAATGGGGCGAGACTTTGCGAGGGGCCTCGGGGTGCCAAAAATAAGCCGCGGGCAAAGCCGCGCCCAAAAATAAGCGCCCAAAGGTCGTGGTGCCAAAACCCCCCAGCGGGAAAATGGCCAAAAAACGGGTGGGCTATAGCCTTGGTGGGGGGCGCGGGCGAAGTTCGTCCGCCGGACTCGGAATGGGGCGAGACTTTGCGAGGGGCCTCGGGGTGCCCGCGGGAAGTCGCGGGCACAGCCGCGTCCAAAAATAAGTGCCCAAAGGTCGTGGTGCCAAAACACCCCAGCGGAAAAATGGCCAAAAAACGGGTGGGCTATAGACTTGGTGGGGGGCACGGGCGAAGTTCGTCCGCCGGACTCTGAATGGGGCGAGACTTTGCGAGGGGCCTCGGGGTGCCCGCGGGAAGTCGCGGGCACAGCCGCGTCCAAAAATAAGCGCCCGAAGGTCGTGGTGCCAAAACCCCCCAGCGGAAAAATGGCCAAAAAACGGGTGGGCTAAAGCCTTGGTGGGGGGCGCGGGCGAAGTTCGTCCGCCGGACTCGGAATGGGGCGAGACTTTGCAAGGGGCCTCGGGGTGCCCGCGGGAAGTCACGGGCACAGCCGCGTCCAGAAATAAGCGCCCGAAGGTCGTGGTGCCAAAACCCCCCAGCGGAAAAATGGCCAAAAAACGGGTGGGCTATAGCCCTGGTGGGGGGCGGGGGCGAAGTTCGTCCGCCGGACTCGGAATGGGGCGAGACTTTGCGTAGGGCCTCGGGGCGCCAAAAATAAGCCGCGGCAAAGCCGCGCCAAAAAATAAGCGCCCGAAGGTCGTGGTGCCAAAACCCCCCAGCGGAAAAATGGCCAAAAAACGGGTGGGCTATAGCCTTGGTGGGGGGCGCGGGCGAAGTTCGTCCGCCGGACTCGGAATGGGGCGAGACTTTGCGAGGGGCCTCGGGGTGCCCGCGGGAAGTCGCGGGCACAGCCGCGTCCAAAAATAAGGGCCCGAAGGTCGTGGTGCCAAAACCCCCCAGCGGAAAAATGGCCAAAAAACGGGTGGGCTATAGCCTTGGTGGGGGCGCGGGCGAAGTTCGTCCGCCGGACTTGGAATGGGGCGAGACTTTGCGAGGGGCCTCGGGGTGCCCGCGGGAAGTCGCGGGCACAGCCGCGTCCAGAAATAAGTGCCCGAAGGTCGTGGTGCCAAAACCCCCCAGCGGAAAAATGGCCAAAAAACGGGTGGGCTATAGCCTTGGTGGGCGGCGCGGGCGAAGTTCGTCCGCCGGACTCGGAATGGGGCGAGACTTTGCGAGGGGCCTCGGGGCGCCAAAAATAAGCCACGGGCAAAGCCGCGCCCAAAAATAAGTGCCCGAAGGTCGTGGTGCCAAAACCCCCCAGCGGAAAAATCGCCAAAAAACGGGTGGGCTATAGCCTTGGTGGGGGGGCGCGGGCGAAGTTCGTCCGCCGGACTCGGAATGGGGCGAGACTTTGCGAGGGGCCTCGGGGTGCCCGCGGGAAGTCGCGGGCACAGCCGCGTCCAGAAATAAGTGCCCGAAGGTCGTGGTGCCAAAACCCCCCAGCGGAAAAATGGCCAAAAAACGGGTGGGCTATAGCCTTGGTGGGGGGCGCGGGCGAAGTTCGTCCGCCGGACTCGGAATGGGGCGAGACTTTGCGAGGGGCCTCGGGGTGCCCGCGGGAAGTCGTGGGCACACCCGCGCCCAAAAATAAGCGCCCGAAGGTCGTGGTGCCAAAACCCCCCAGCGGAAAAATGGCCAAAAAACGGGTGGGCTATAGCCTTGGTGGGGGGCGCGGGCGAAGTTCGTCCGCCGGACTCGGAATGGGGCGAGACATTGCGAGGGGCCTCGGGGTGCCAAAAATAAGCCGCGGGCAAAGCCGCGCCCAAAAATAAGCGCCCAAAGGTCGTGGTGCCAAAACCCCCCAGCGGAAAAATGGCCAAAAAACGGGTGGGCTATAGCCTTGGTGGGGGGCGCGGGCGAAGTTCGTCCGCCGGACTCGGAATCGGGCGAGACTTTGCGAGGGGCCTCGGGGTGCCCGCGGGAAGTCGCGGGCACAGCCGCGTCCAGAAATAAGCGCCCGAAGGTCGTGGTGCCAAAACCCCCCAGCGGAAAAATGGCCAAAAAATGGGTGGGCTATAGCCTTGGTGGGGGGCGCGGGCGAAGTTCGTCCGCCGGACTCGGAATGGGGCGAGACTTTGCGAGGGGCCTCGGGGTGCCAAAAATAAGCCGCGGGCAAAGCCGCGCCCAAAAATAAGCGCCCAAAGGTCGTGGTGCCAAAACCCCCCAGCGGGAAAATGGCCAAAAAACGGGTGGGCTATAGCCTTGGTGGGGGGCGCGGGCGAAGTTCGTCCGCCGGACTCGGAATGGGGCGAGACTTTGCGAGGGGCCTCGGGGTGCCCGTGGGAAGTCGCGGGCACAGCCGCGTCCAAAAATAAGTGCCCGAAGGTCGTGGTGCCAAAACACCCCAGCGGAAAAATGGCCAAAAAACGGGTGGGCTATAGACTTGGTAGGGGGCACGGGCGAAGTTCGTCCGCCGGACTCGGAATGGGGCGAGACTTTGCGAGGGGCCTCGGGGTGCCCGCGGGAAGTC
Source organism: Citrus x limon (assembly GCA_034663535.1). NCBI lineage: Eukaryota > Viridiplantae > Streptophyta > Magnoliopsida > Sapindales > Rutaceae > Citrus > Citrus x limon. Next base: position 2,247,135 of record CM067991.1, on the reverse strand, counting down.
GCGGGCACAGCCGCGTCCAAAAATAAGCGCCCGAAGGTCGTGGTGCCAAAACCCCCCAGCGGAAAAATGGCCAAAAAACGGGTGGGCTAAAGCCTTGGTGGGGGGCGCGGGCGAAGTTCGTCCGCCGGACTCGGAATGGGGCGAGACTTTGCGAGGGGCCTCGGGGTGCCCGCGGGAAGTCGCGGGCACAGCCGCGTCCAGAAATAAGCGCCCGAAGGTCGTGGTGCCAAAACCCCCCAGCGGAAAAATGGCCAAAAAACGGGTGGGCTATAGCCTTGGTGGGGGGCGCGGGCGAAGTTCGTCCGCCGGACTCGGAATGGGGCGAGACATTGCGAGGGGCCTCGGGGTGCCAAAAATAAGCCGCGGGCAAAGCCGCGCCCAAAAATAAGCGCCCAAAGGTCGTGGTGCCAAAACCCCCCAGCGGAAAAATGGCCAAAAAACGGGTGGGCTATAGCCTTGGTGGGGGGCGCGGGCGAAGTTCGTCCGCCGGACTCGGAATGGGGCGAGACTTTGCGAGGGGCCTCGGGGTGCCCGCGGGAAGTCGCGGGCACAGCCGCGTCCAGAAATAAGCGCCCGAAGGTCGTGGTGCCAAAACCCCCCAGCGGAAAAATGGCCAAAAAATGGGTGGGCTATAGCCTTGGTGGGGGGCGCGGGCGAAGTTCGTCCGCCGGACTCGGAATGGGGCGAGACTTTGCGAGGGGCCTCGGGGTGCCAAAAATAAGCCGCGGGCAAAGCCGCGCCCAAAAATAAGCGCCCAAAGGTCGTGGTGCCAAAACCCCCCAGCGGGAAAATGGCCAAAAAACGGGTGGGCTATAGCCTTGGTGGGGGGCGCGGGCGAAGTTCGTCCGCCGGACTCGGAATGGGGCGAGACTTTGCGAGGGGCCTCGGGGTGCCCGTGGGAAGTCGCGGGCACAGCCGCGTCCAAAAATAAGTGCCCGAAGGTCGTGGTGCCAAAACACCCCAGCGGAAAAATGGCCAAAAAACGGGTGGGCTATAGACTTGGTGGGGGGCACGGGCGAAGTTCGTCCGCCGGACTCGGAATGGGGCGAGACTTTGCGAGGGGCCTCGGGGTGCCCGCGGGAAGTCGCGGGCACAGCCGCGTCCAAAAATAAGCGCCCGAAGGTCGTGGTGCAAAAACCCCCCAGCGGAAAAATGGCCAAAAAACGGGTGGGCTAAAGCCTTGGTGGGGGGCGCGGGCGAAGTTCGTCCGCCGGACTCGGAATGGGGAGAGACTTTGCGAGGGGCCTCGGGGTGCCCGCGGGAAGTCGCGGGCACAGCCGCGTCCAGAAATAAGCGGCCGAAGGTCGTGGTGCCAAAACCCCCCAGCGGAAAAATGGCCAAAAAACGGGTGGGCTATAGCCCTGGTGGGGGGCGTGGGCGAAGTTCGTCCGCCGGACTCGGAATGGGGCGAGACTTTGCGTAGGGCCTCGGGGCACCAAAAATAAGCCGTGGCAAAGCCGCGCCAAAAAATAAGCGCCCGAAGGTCGTGGTGCCAAAACCCCCCAGCGGAAAAATGGCCAAAAAACGGGTGGGCTATAGCCTTGGTGGGGGGCGCGGGCGAAGTTCGTCCGCCGGACTCGGAATGGGGCGAGACTTTGCGAGGGGCCTCGGGGTGCCCGCGGAAAGTCGCGGGCACAGCCACGTCCAAAAATAAGCGCCCGAAGGTCGTGGTGCCAAAACCCCCCAGCGGAAAAATGGCCAAAAAACGGGTGGGCTATAGCCTTGGTGGGGGGCGCGGGCGAAGTTCGTCCGCCGGACTCGGAATGGGGCGAGACTTTGCGAGGGGCCTCGGGGTACCCGCGGGAAGTCGCGGGCACAGCCGCATCCAAAAATAAGCGCCCGAAGGTCGTGGTGCCAAAACCCCCCAGCGGAAAAATGGCCAAAAAACGGGTGGGCTATAGACTTGGTGGGGGGCGCGGGCGAAGTTCGTCCGCCGGACTCGGAATGGGGCGAGACTTTGCGAGGGGCCTCGGGGTGCCCGCGGGAAGTCGCGGGCACAGCCGCGTCCAAAAATAAGCGCCCGAAGGTCGTGGTGCCAAAACCCCCCAGCGGAAAAATGGCCAAAAAACGGGTGGGCTATAGCCTTGGTGGGGGGCGCGGGCGAAGTTCGTCCGCCGGACTTGGAATGGGGCGAGACTTTGCGAGGGGCCTCGGGGTGCCCGCGGGAAGTCGCGGGCACAGCCGCGTCCAGAAATAAGTGCCCGAAGGTCGTGGTGCCAAAACCCCCCAGCGGAAAAATGGCCAAAAAATGGGTGGGCTATAGCCTTGGTGGGGGGCGCGGGCGAAGTTCGTCCGCCGGACTCGGAATGGGGCGAGACTTTGCGAGGGGCCTCGGGGTGCCAAAAATAAGCCGCGGGCAAAGCCGCGCCCAAAAATAAGCGCCCAAAGGTCGTGGTGCCAAAACCCCCCAGCGGGAAAATGGCCAAAAAACGGGTGGGCTATAGCCTTGGTGGGGGGCGCGGGCGAAGTTCGTCCGCCGGACTCGGAATGGGGCGAGACTTTGCGAGGGGCCTCGGGGTGCCCGTGGGAAGTCGCGGGCACAGCCGCGTCCAAAAATAAGTGCCCGAAGGTCGTGGTGCCAAAACACCCCAGCGGAAAAATGGCCAAAAAACGGGTGGGCTATAGACTTGGTGGGGGGCACGGGCGAAGTTCGTCCGCCGGACTCGGAATGGGGCGAGACTTTGCGAGGGGCCTCGGGGTGCCCGCGGGAAGTCGCGGGCACAGCCGCGTCCAAAAATAAGCGCCCGAAGGTCGTGGTGCCAAAACCCCCCAGCGGAAAAATGGCCAAAAAACGGGTGGGCTAAAGCCTTGGTGGGGGGCGCGGGCGAAGTTCGTCCGCCGGACTCGGAATGGGGCGAGACTTTGCGAGGGGCCTCGGGGTGCCCGCGGGAAGTCGCGGGCACAGCCGCGTCCAGAAATAAGCGCCCGAAGGTCGTGGTGCCAAAACCCCCCAGCGGAAAAATGGCCAAAAAACGGGTGGGCTATAGCCTTGGTGGGGGGCGCGGGCGAAGTTCGTCCGCCGGACTCGGAATGGGGCGAGACTTTGCGAGGGGCCTCGGGGTGCCAAAAATAAGCCGCGGGCAAAGCCGAGCCCAAAAATAAGCGCCCAAAGGTCGTGGTGCCAAAACCCCCCAGCGGAAAAATGGCCAAAAAACGGGTGGGCTATAGCCTTGGTGGGGGGCGCGGGCGAAGTTCGTCCGCCGGACTCGGAATGGGGCGAGACTTTGCGAGGGGCCTCGGGGTGCCCGCGGGAAGTCGCGGGCACAGCCGCGTCCAGAAATAAGCGCCCGAAGGTCGTGGTGCCAAAACCCCCCAGCGGAAAAATGGCCAAAAAATGGGTGGGCTATAGCCTTGGTGGGGGGCGCGGGCGAAGTTCGTCCGCCGGACTCGGAATGGGGCGAGACTTTGCGAGGGGCCTCGGGGTGCCAAAAATAAGCCGCGGGCAAAGCCGCGCCCAAAAATAAGCGCCCAAAGGTCGTGGTGCCAAAACCCCCCAGCGGGAAAATGGCCAAAAAACGGGTGGGCTATAGCCTTGGTGGGGGGCGCGGGCGAAGTTCGTCCGCCGGACTCGGAATGGGGCGAGACTTTGCGAGGGGCCTCGGGGTGCCCGTGGGAAGTCGCGGGCACAGCCGCGTCCAAAAATAAGTGCCCGAAGGTCGTGGTGCCAAAACACCCCAGCGGAAAAATGGCCAAAAAACGGGTGGGCTATAGACTTGGTGGGGGGCACGGGCGAAGTTCGTCCGCCGGACTCGGAATGGGGCGAGACTTTGCGAGGGGCCTCGGGGTGCCCGCGGAAAGTCGCGGGCACAGCCACGTCCAAAAATAAGCGCCCGAAGGTCGTGGTGCCAAAACCCCCCAGCGGAAAAATGGCCAAAAAACGGGTGGGCTATAGCCTTGGTGGGGGGCGCGGGCGAAGTTCGTCCGCCGGACTCGGAATGGGGCGAGACTTTGCGAGGGGCCTCGGGGTACCCGCGGGAAGTCGCGGGCACAGCCGCATCCAAAAATAAGCGCCCGAAGGTCGTGGTGCCAAAACCCCCCAGCGGAAAAATGGCCAAAAAACGGGTGGGCTATAGACTTGGTGGGGGGCGCGGGCGAAGTTCGTCCGCCGGACTCGGAATGGGGCGAGACTTTGCGAGGGGCCTCGGGGTGCCCGCGGGAAGTCGCGGGCACAGCCGCGTCCAAAAATAAGCGCCCGAAGGTCGTGGTGCCAAAACCCCCCAGCGGAAAAATGGCCAAAAAACGGGTGGGCTATAGCCTTGGTGGGGGGCGCGGGCGAAGTTCGTCCGCCGGACTTGGAATGGGGCGAGACTTTGCGAGGGGCCTCGGGGTGCCCGCGGGAAGTCGCGGGCACAGCCGCGTCCAGAAATAAGTGCCCGAAGGTCATGGTGCCAAAACCCCCCAGCGGAAAAATGGCCAAAAAACGGGTGGGCTATAGCCTTGGTGGGGGGCGCGGGCGAAGTTCGTCCGCCGGACTCGGAATGGAGCGAGACTTTGCGAGGGGCCTCGGGGTGCCCGCGGGAAGTCGTGGGCACACCCGCGCCCAAAAATAAGCGCCCGAAGGTCGTGGTGCCAAAACCCCCCAGCGGAAAAATGGCCAAAAAACGGCTGGGCTATAGCCTTGGTGGGGGGCGCGGGCGAAGTTCGTCCGCCGGACTCGGAATGGGGCGAGACTTTGCGAGGGGCCTCGGGGTGCCAAAAATAAGCCGCGGGCAAAGCCGCGCCCAAAAATAAGCGCCCGAAGGTCGTGGTGCCAAAACCCCCCAGCGGAAAAATGGCCAAAAAACGGGTGGGCTATAGCCTTGGTGGGGGGCGCGGGCGAAGTTCGTCCGCCGGACTCGGAATGGGGCGAGACTTTGCGAGGGGCCTTGGGGTGCCAAAAATAAGCCGCGGGCAAAGCCGCGCCCAAAGGTCGTGGTACCAAAACCCCCCAGCGGAAAAATGGCCAAAAAACGGGTGGGCTATAGCCTTGGTGGGGGGCGCGGGCGAAGTTCGTCCGCCGGACTCGGAATGGGGCGAGACTTTGCGAGGGGCCTCGGGGTGCCAAAAATAAGACGCGGGCAAAGCCGCGCCCAAAGGTCGTGGTGCCAAAACCCCCCAGCGGAAAAATGGCCAAAAAACGGGTGGGCTATCGCCTTGGTGGGGGGCGCGGGCGAAGTTCGTCCGCCGGACTCGGAATGGGACGAGACTTTGCGAGGGGCCTCGGGGCACCAAAAATAAGCCGCGGGCAAAGCCGCGCCCAAAAATAAGCGCCCGAAGGTCGTGGTGCCAAAACCCCCCAGCGGAAAAATGGCCAAAAAACGGGTGGGCTATAGCCTTGGTGGGGGGCGCGGGCGAAGTTCGTCCGCCGGACTCGGAATGGGGCGAGACTTTGCGAGGGGCCTCGGGGTGCCAAAAATAAGCCACGGGCAAAGCCGCGCCCAAAAATAAGCGCCCAAAGGTCGTGGTGCCAAAACCCCCCAGCGGAAAAATGGCCAAAAAACGGGTGGGCTATAGCCTTGGTGGGGGGCGCGTGCGAAGTTCGTCCGCCGGACTCGGAATGGGGCGAGACTTTGCGAGGGGCCTCGGGGTGCCCGCGGGAAGTCGCGGGCACAGCCGCGTCTAGAAATAAGCGCCCGAAGGTCGTGGTGCCAAAACCCCCCAGTGGAAAAATGGCCAAAAAACGGGTGGGCTATAGCCTTGGTGGGGGGCGCGGACGAAGTACGTCCGCCGGACTCGGAATGGGGCGAGACTTTGCGCGGGGCCTCGGGGCGCCAAAAATAAGCCGCGGGCAAAGCCGCGCCCAAAAATAAGCGCCCGAAGGTCGTTGTGCCAAAACCCCCCAGCGAAAAAATGGCCAAAAAACGGGTGGGCTATAGCCTTGGAGGGGGGCGCGGGCGAAGTTCGTCCGCCGGACTCGGAATGGGGCGAGACTTTGCGAGGGGCCTCGGGGTGCCCGCGGGAAGTCGCGGGCACAGCCGCGTCCAGAAATAAGCGCCCGAAGGTCGTGGTGCCAAAACCCCCCAGCGGAAAAATGGCCAAAAAACGGGTGGGCTATAGCCTTGGTGGGGGGCGCGGGCGAAGTTCGTCCGCCGGACTCGGAATGGGGCGAGACTTTGCGAGGGGCCTCGGGGTGCCAAAAATAAGCCGCGGGCAAAGCCGCGCCCAAAAATAAGCGCCCAAAGGTCGTGGTGCCAAAACCCCCCAGCGGAAAAATGGCCAAAAAACGGGTGGGCTATAGCCTTGGTGGGGGGCGCGGGAGAAGTTCGTCCGCCGGACTCGGAATGGGGCGAGACTTTGCGAGGGGCCTCGGGGTGCCAAAAATAAACCGCGGGCAAAGCCGCGCCCAAAAATAAGCGCCCAAAGGTCGTGGTGCCAAAACCCCCCAGCGGAAAAATGGCCAAAAAACGGGTGGGCTATAGCCTTGGTGGGGGGCGCGGGCGAAGTTCGTCCGCCGGACTCGGAATGGGGCGAGACTTTGCGAGGGGCCTCGGGGTGCCCGCGGGAAGTCGCGGGCACAGCCGCGTCCAGAAATAAGCGCCCGAAGGTCGTGGTGCCAAAACCCCCCAGTGGAAAAATGGCCAAAAAACGGGTGGGCTATAGCCTTGGTGGGGGGCGCGGGCGAAGTACGTCCGCCGGACTCGGAATGGGGCGAGACTTTGCGCGGGGCCTCGGGGCGCCAACAATAAGCCGCGGGCAAAGCCGCGCCCAAAAATAAGCGCCCGAAGGTCGTGGTGCCAAAACCCCCCAGCGGAAAAATGGCCAAAAAACGGGTGGGCTATAGCCTTGGAGGGGGGCGCGGGCGAAGTTCGTCCGCCGGACTCGGAATGGGGCGAGACTTTGCGAGGGGCCTCGGGGTGCCCGCGGGAAGTCGCGGGCACAGCCGCGTCCAGAAATAAGCACCCGATGGTCGTGGTGCCAAAACCCCCCAGCGGAAAAATGGCCAAAAAACGGGTGGGCTATAGCCTTGGTGGGGGGCGCGGGCGAAGTTCGTCCGCCGGACTCGGAATGGGGCGAGACTTTGCGAGGGGCCTCGGGGTGCCAAAAATAAGCCGTGGGCAAAGCCGCGCCCAAAGGTCGTGGTGCCAAAACCCCCCAGCGGAAAAATGGCCAAAAAACGGGTGGGCTATAGCCTTGGTGGGGGGCGCGGGCGAAGTTCGTCCGCCGGACTCGGAATGGGGCGAGACTTTGCGAGGGGCCTCGGGGTGCCAAAAATAAGCCGCGGGCAAAGGCGCGCCCAAAAATAAGCGCCCAAAGGTCGTGGTGCCAAAACCCCCCAGCGGAAAAATGGCCAAAAAACGGGTGGGCTATAGCCTTGGTGGGGGGCGCGGGCGAAGTTCGTCCGCCGGACTCGGAATGGGACGAGACTTTGCGAGGGGCCTCGGGGCACCAAAAATAAGCCGCGGGCAAAGCCGCGCCCAAAAATAAGCGCCCGAAGGTCGTGGTGCCAAAACCCCCCAGCGGAAAAATGGCCAAAAAACGGGTGGGCTATAGCATTGGTGGGGGGCGCGGGCGAAGTTCGTCCGCCGGACTCGGAATGGGGCGAGACTTTGCGAGGGGCCTCGGGGTGCCAAAAATAAGCCGCGGGCAAAGCCGCACCCAAAAATAAGCGCCCAAAGGTCGTGGTGCCAAAACCCCCCAGCGGAAAAATGGCCAAAAAACGGGTGGGCTATAGCCTTGGTGGGGGGCGCGGGCGAAGTTCGTCCGCCGGACTCGGAATGGGGCGAGACTTTGCGAGGGGCCTCGGGGTGCCCGCGGGAAGTCGCGGGCACAGCCGCGTCCAGAAATAAGCGCCCGAAGGTCGTGGATTCAAAACCCCCCAGTGGAAAAATGGCCAAAAAACGGGTGGGCTATAGCCTTGGTAGGGGGCGCGGGCGAAGTACGTCCGCCGGACTCGGAATGGGGCGAGACTTTGCGCGGGGCGTCGGGACGCCAAAAATAAGCCGCGGGCAAAGCCGCGCCCAAAAATAAGCGCCCGAAGGTCGTGGTACCAAAATCCCCCAGCGGAAAAATGGCCAGAAAACGGGTGGGCTATAGCCTTGGTGGGGGGCGCGGGCGAAGTTCGTCTGCCGGACTCGGAATGGGACGAGACTTTGCGAGGGGCCTCGGGGCACCAAAAATAAGCCACGGGCAAAGCCGCGCCCAAAAATAAGTGCCCGAAGGTCGTGGTGCTAAAACCCCCCAGCGGAAAAATGGCCAAAAAACGGGTGGGCTATAGCCTTGGAGGGGGGCGCGGGCGAAGTTCGTCCGCCGGACTCGGAATGGGGCGAGACTTTGCGAGGGGCCTCGGGGTGCCCGCGGGAAGTCGCGGGCACAGCCGCGTCCAGAAATAAGCACCCGAAGGTCGTGGTGCCAAAACCCCCCAGCGGAAAAATGGCCAAAAAACGGGTGGGCTATAGCCTTGGTGGGGGGCGCGGGCGAAGTTCGTCCGCCGGACTCGGAATGGGGCGAGACTTTGCGAGGGGCCTCGGGGTGCCAAAAATAAGCCGTGGGCAAAGCCGCGCCCAAAGGTCGTGGTGCCAAAACCCCCCAGCGGAAAAATGGCCAAAAAACGGGTGGGCTATAGCCTTGGTGGGGGGCGCGGGCGAAGTTCGTCCGCCGGACTCGGAATGGGGCGAGACTTTGCGAGGGGCCTCGGGGTGCCAAAAATAAGCCGCGGGCAAAGGCGCGCCCAAAGGTCGTGGTGCCAAAACCCCCCAGCGGAAAAATGGCCAAAAAACGGGTGGGCTATAGCCTTGGTGGGGGGCGCGGGCGAAGTTCGTCCGCCGGACTCGGAATGGGACGAGACTTTGCGAGGGGCCTCGGGGCACCAAAAATAAGCCGCGGGCAAAGCCGCGCCCAAAAATAAGCGCCCGAAGGTCGTGGTGCCAAAACCCCCCAGCGGAAAAATGGCCAAAAAACGGGTGGGCTATAGCCTTGGTGGGGGGCGCGGGCGAAGTTCGTCCGCCGGACTCGGAATGGGGCGAGACTTTGCGAGGGGCCTCGGGGTGCCAAAAATAAGCCGCGGGCAAAGCCGTACCCAAAAATAAGCGCCCAAAGGTCGTGGTGCCAAAACCCCCCAGCGGAAAAATGGCCAAAAAACGGGTGGGCTATAGCCTTGGTGGGGGGCGCGGGCGAAGTTCGTCCGCCGGACTCGGAATGGGGCGAGACTTTGCGAGGGGCCTCGGGGTGCCCGCGGGAAGTCGCGGGCACAGCCGCGTCCAGAAATAAGCGCCCGAAGGTCGTGGATTCAAAACCCCCCAGTGGAAAAATGGCCAAAAAACGGGTGGGCTATAGCCTTGGTAGGGGGCGCGGGCGAAGTACGTCCGCCGGACTCGGAATGGGGCGAGACTTTGCGCGGGGCGTCGGGGCGCCAAAAATAAGCCGCGGGCAAAGCCGCGCCCAAAAATAAGCGCCCGAAGGTCGTGGTACCAAAATCCCCCAGCGGAAAAATGGCCAGAAAACGGGTGGGCTATAGCCTTGGAGGGGGGCGCGGGCGAAGTTCGTCCGCCGGACTCGGAATGGGGCGAGACTTTGCGAGGGGCCTCGGGGTGCCCGCGGGAAGTCGCGGGCACAGCCGCGTCCAGAAATAAGCGCCCGAAGGTCGTGGTGCCAAAACCCCCCAGCGGAAAAATGGCCAAAAAACGGGTGGGCTATAGCCTTGGTGGGGGGCGCGGGCGAAGTTCGTCCGCCGGACTCGGAATGGGGCGAGACTTTGCGAGGGGCCTCGGGGTGCCAAAAATAAGCCGCGGGCAATGCCGCGCCCAAAAATAAGCGCCCAAAGGTCGTGGTGCCAAAACCCCCCAGCGGAAAAATGGCCAAAAAACGGGTGGGCTATAGCCTTGGTGGGGGGCGCGGGAGAAGTTCGTCCGCCGGACTCGGAATGGGGCGAGACTTTGCGAGGGGCCTCGGGGTGCCAAAAATAAGCCGCGGGCAAAGCCGCGCCCAAAAATAAGCGCCCAAAGGTCGTGGTGCCAAAACCCCCCAGCGGAAAAATGGCCAAAAAACGGGTGGGCTATAGCCTTGGTGGGGGGCGCGGGCGAAGTTCGTCCGCCGGACTCGGAATGGGGCGAGACTTTGCGAGGGGCCTCGGGGTGCTCGCGGGAAGTCGCGGGCACAGCCGCGTCCAGAAATAAGCGCCCGAAGGTCGTGGTGCCAAAACCCCCCAGTGGAAAAATGGCCAAAAAACGGGTGGGCTATAGCCTTGGTGGGGGGCGCGGGCGAAGTACGTCCGCCGGACTCGGAATGGGGCGAGACTTTGCGCGGGGCCTCGGGGCGCCAACAATAAGCCGCGGGCAAAGCCGCGCCCAAAAATAAGCGCCCGAAGGTCGTGGTGCCAAAACCCCCCAGCGGAAAAATGGCCAAAAAACGGGTGGGCTATAGCCTTGGAGGGGGGCGCGGGCGAAGTTCGTCCGCCGGACTCGGAATGGGGCGAGACTTTGCGAGGGGCCTCGGGGTGCCCGCGGGAAGTCGCGGGCACAGCCGCGTCCAGAAATAAGCACCCGAAGGTCGTGGTGCCAAAACCCCCCAGCGGAAAAATGGCCAAAAAACGGGTGGGCTATAGCCTTGGTGGGGGGCGCGGGCGAAGTTCGTCCGCCGGACTCGGAATGGGGCGAGACTTTGCGAGGGGCCTCGGGGTGCCAAAAATAAGCCGTGGGCAAAGCCGCGCCCAAAGGTCGTGGTGCCAAAACCCCCCAGCGGAAAAATGGCCAAAAAACGGGTGGGCTATAGCCTTGGTGGGGGGCGCGGGCGAAGTTCGTCCGCCGGACTCGGAATGGGGCGAGACTTTGCGAGGGGCCTCGGGGTGCCAAAAATAAGCCGCGGGCAAAGGCGCGCCCAAAAATAAGCGCCCAAAGGTCGTGGTGCCAAAACCCCCCAGCGGAAAAATGGCCAAAAAATGGGTGGGCTATAGCCTTGGTGGGGGGCGCGGGCGAAGTTCGTCCGCCGGACTCGGAATGGGACGAGACTTTGCGAGGGGCCTCGGGGCACCAAAAATAAGCCGCGGGCAAAGCCGCGCCCAAAAATAAGCACCCGAAGGTCGTGGTGCCAAAACCCCCCAGCGGAAAAATGGCCAAAAAACGGGTGGGCTATAGCCTTGGTGGGGGGCGCGGGCGAAGTTCGTCCGCCGGACTCGGAATGGGGCGAGACTTTGCGAGGGGCCTCGGGGTGCCAAAAAATAAGCCGCGGGCAAAGCCGCACCCAAAAATAAGCGCCCAAAGGTCGTGGTGCCAAAACCCCCCAGCGGAAAAATGGCCAAAAAACGGGTGGGCTATAGCCTTGGTGGGGGGCGCGGGCGAAGTTCGTCCGCCGGACTCGGAATGGGGCGAGACTTTGCGCGGGGCCTCGGGGCGCCAAAAATAAGCCGTGGAAAAAGCCGCGCCCAAAAATAAGTGCCCGAAGGTCGTGGTGCCAAAACCCCCCAGCGGAAAAATGGCCAAAAAACGGGTGGGCTATAGCCTTGGTGGGGGGCGCGGGCGAAGTTCGTCCGCCGGACTCGGAATGGGGCGAGACTTTGCGAGGGGCCTCGGGGTGCCCGCGGGAAGTCGCGGGCACAGCCGCGCCCAAAAATAAGCGCCTGAAGGTCGTGGTGACAAAACCCCCCAGCGGAAAAATGGCCAAAAAACGGGTGGGCTATAGCCTTGGTGGGGGGCGCGGGCGAAGTTCGTCCGCCGGACTCGGAATGGGGCGAGACATTGCGAGGGGCCTCGGGGTGCCCGCGGGAAGTCGCGGGCACAGCCGCGTCCAGAAATAAGCGCCCGAAGGTCGTGGTGCCAAAACCCCCCAGCGGAAAAATGGCCAAAAAACGGGTGGGCTATAGCCTTGGTGGAGGGCGCGGGCGAAGTTCGTCCGCCGGACTCGGAATGGGGCGAGACTTTGCGAGGGGCCTCGGGGTGCCCTCGGGAAGTCGCGGGCACAGCCGCGTCCAGAAATAAGCGCCTGAAGGTCGTGGTGCCAAAACCCCCCAGCGAAAAAATGGCCAAAAAACGGGTGGGCTATAGCCTTGGTGGGGGGCGCGGGCGAAGTTCGTCCGCCGAACTCGGAATGGGGCGAGACTTTGCGAGGGGCCTGGGAGTGCCCGCGGGAAGTCGCGGGCACAGCCGCGTCCAGAAATAAGTGCCCGAAGGTCGTGGTGCCAGAACCCCCCAGCGGAAAAATGGCCAAAAAACGGGTGGGCTATAGCCTTGGTGGGGGGCGCGGGCGAAGTTCGCCCGCCGGACTCGGAATGGGGCGAGACTTTGCGAGGGGCCTCGGGGTGCCAAAAATAAGCCACGGGCAAAGCCACGGGCAAAGCCGCGCCCAAAAATAAGCGCCCAAACGTCGTGGTGCCAAAACCCCCCAGCGGAAAAATGGCCAAAAAACGGGTGGGCTATAGCCTTGGTGGGGGGCGCGTGCGAAGTTCGTCCGCCGGACTCGGAATGTGGCGAGACTTTGCGAGGGGCCTCGGGGTGCCCGCGGGAAGTCGCGGGCACAGCCGCGTCTAGAAATAAGCGCCCGAAGGTCGTGGTGCCAAAACCCCCCAGTGGAAAAATGGCCAAAAAACGGGTGGGCTATAGCCTTGGTGGGGGGCGCGGACGAAGTACGTCCGCCGGACTCGGAATGGGGCGAGACTTTGCGCGGGGCCTCGGGGCGCCAAAAATAAGCCGCGGGCAAAGCCGCGCCCAAAAATAAGCGCCCGAAGGTCGTTGTGCCAAAACCCCCCAGCGAAAAAATGGCCAAAAAACGGGTGGGCTATAGCCTTGGAGGGGGGCGCGGGCGAAGTTCGTCCGCCGGACTTGGAATGGGGCGAGACTTTGCGAGGGGCCTCGGGGTGCCCGCGGGAAGTCGCGGGCACAGCCGCGCCCAAAAATAAGCGCCTGAAGTTCGTGGTGACAAAACCCCCCAGCGGAAAAATGGCCAAAAAACTGGTGGGCTATAGCCTTGGTGGGGGGCGCGGGCGAAGTTCGTCCGCCGGACTTGGAATGGGGCGAGACATTGCGAGGGGCCTCGGGGTGCCCGCGGGAAGTCGCGGGCACAGCCGCGTCCAGAAATAAGCGCCCGAAGGTCGTGGTGCCAAAACCCCCCAGCGGAAAAATGGCCAAAAAACGGGTGGGCTATAGCCTTGGTGGAGGGCGCGGGCGAAGTTCGTCCGCCGGACTCGGAATGGGGCGAGACTTTGCGAGGGGCCTCGGGGTGCCCTCGGGAAGTCGCGGGCACAGCCGCGTCCAGAAATAAGCGCCTGAAGGTCGTGGTGCCAAAACCCCCCAGCGGAAAAATGGCCAAAAAACGGGTGGGCTATAGCCTTGGTGGGGGGCGCGGGCGAAGTTCGTCCGCCGAACTCGGAATGGGGCGAGACTTTGCGAGGGGCCTGGGAGTGCCCGCGGGAAGTCGCGGGCACAGCCGCGTCCAGAAATAAGTGCCCGAAGGTCGTGGTGCCAGAACCCCCCAGCGGAAAAATGGCCAAAAAACGGGTGGGCTATAGCCTTGGTGGGGGGCGCGGGCGAAGTTCGCCCGCCGGACTCGGAATGGGGCGAGACTTTGCGAGGGGCCTCGGGGTGCCCGCGGGAAGTCGCGGGCACAGCCGCGTCCAGAAATAAGCGCCCGAAGGTCGTGGTGCGAAAACCCCCCAGCGGAAAAATGGCCAAAAAACGGGTGGGCTATAGCCTTGGTGGAGGGCGCGGGCGAAGTTCGTCCGCCGGACTCGGAATGGGGCGAGACTTTGCGAGGGGCCTCGGGGTGCCCACGGGAAGTCGCGGGCACAGCCGTGTCCAGAAATAAGCGCCCGAAGGTCGTGGTGCCAAAACCCCCCAGCGGAAAAATGGCCAAAAAACGGGTGGGCTATAGCCTTGGTGGGGGGCGCGGGCGAAGTTCGTCCGCCGGACTCGGAATGGGGCGAGACTTTGCGAGGGGCCTCGGGGTGCCCGCGGGAAGTCGCGGGCACAGCCGCGTCCAGAAATAAGCGCCCGAAGGTCGTGGTGCCAAAACCCCCCAGCGGAAAAATGGCCAAAAAACGGGTGGGCTATAGCCTTGGTGGGGGGCGCGGGCGAAGTTCGTCCGCCGGACTCGGAATGGGGCGAGACTTTGCGAGGGGCCTCGGGGTGCCAAAAATAAGCCGCGGGCAAAGCCGCGCCCAAAAATAAGCGCCCAAAGGTCGTGGTGCCAAAACCCCCCAGCGGAAAAATGGCCAAAAAACGGGTGGGCTATAGCCTTGGTGGGGGGCGCGGGCGAAGTTCGTCTGCCGGACTCGGAATGGGACGAGACTTTGCGAGGGGCCTCGGGGCACCAAAAATAAGCCTCGGGCAAAGCCGCGCCCAAAAATAAGTGCCCGAAGGTCGTGGTGCCAAAACCCCCCAGCGGAAAAATGGCCAAAAAACGGGTGGGCTATAGCCTTGGTGGGGGGCGCGGGCGAAGTTCGTCCGCCGGACTCGGAATGGGGCGAGACTTTGCGCGGGGCCTCGGGGCGCCAAAAATAAGCCGCGGAAAAAGCCGCGCCCAAAAATAAGCGCCCGAAGGTCGTGGTGCCAAAACCCCCCAGCGGAAAAATGGCCAAAAAACGGGTGGGCTATAGCCTTGGTGGGGGGCGCGGGCGAAGTTCGTCCGCCGGACTCGGAATGGGGCGAGACTTTGCGAGGGGCCTCGGGGCACCAAAAATAAGCCGCGGACAAAGCCGCGCCCAAAAATAAGCGCCCGAAGGTCGTGGTGCCAAAACCCCCCAGCGGAAAAATGGCCAAAAAACGGGTGGGCTATAGCCTTGGTGGGGGGCGCGGGCGAAGTTCGTCCGCCGGACTCGGAATGGGGCGAGACTTTGCGAGGGGCCTCAGGGTGCCAAAAATAGCCGCGGGCAAGGCCGCGCCCAAAAATAAGCGCCCGAAGGTCGTGGTGCCAAAACCCCCCAGCGGAAAAATGGCCAAAAAACGGGTGGGCTATAGCCTTGGTGGGGGGCGCGGGCGAAGTTCGTCCGCCGGACTCGGAATGGGGCGAGACTTTGCGAGGGGCCTCGGGGTGCCCGCGGGAAGTCGCGGGCACAGCCGCGCCCAAAAATAAGCGCCTGAAGGTCGTGGTGACAAAACCCCCCAGCGGAAAAATGGCCAAAAAACGGGTGGGCTATAGCCTTGGTGGGGGGCGCGGGCGAAGTTCGTCCGCCGGACTTGGAATGGGGCGAGACTTTGCGAGGGGCCTCGGAGTGCCCGCGGGAAGTCGCGGGCACAGCCGCGTCCAGAAATAAGTGCCCGAAGGTCGTGGTGCCAGAACCCCCCAGCGGAAAAATGGCCAAAAAACGGGTGGGCTATAGCCTTGGTGGGGGGCGCGGGCGAAGTTCGTCCGCCGGACTCGGAATGGGGCGAGACTTTGCGAGGGGCCTCGGGGTACCAAAAATAAGCCGCGGGCAAAGCCGCGCCCAAAAATAAGCGCCCAAAGGTCGTGGTGCCAAAAATAGCCGCGGGCAAGGCCGCGCCCAAAAATAAGCGCCCGAAGGTCGTGGTGCCAAAACCCCCCAGCGGAAAAATGGCCAAAAAACGGGTGGGCTATAGCCTTGGTGGGGGGCGCGGGCGAAGTTCGTCCGCCGGACTCGGAATGGGGGGAGACTTTGCGAGGGGCCTCGGGGTGCCCGCGGGAAGTCGCGGGCATAGCCGCGCTCAAAAATAAGTGCCTGAAGGTCGTGGTGACAAAACCCCCCAGCGGAAAAATGGCCAAAAAACGGGTGGGCTATAGCCTTGGTGGGGGGCGCGGGCGAAGTTCGTCTGCCGGACTCGGAATGGGACGAGACTTTGCGAGGGGCCTCGGGGCACCAAAAATAAGCCACGGGCAAAGCCGCGCCCAAAAATAAGCGCCCGAAGGTCGTGGTGCCAAAACCCCCCAGCGGAAAAATGGCCAAAAAACGGGTGGGCTATAGCCTTGGTGGGGGGCGCGGGCGAATTTCGTCCGCCGGACTCGGAATGGGGGGAGACTTTGCGAGGGGCCTCGGGGTGCCCGCGGGAAGTCGCGGGCATAGCCGCGCCCAAAAATAAGCGCCTGAAGGTCGTGGTGACAAAACCCCCCAGCGGAAAAATGGCCAAAAAACGGGTGGGCTATAGCCTTGGTGGGGGGCGCGGGCGAAGTTCGTCCGCCGGACTCGGAATGGGGCGAGACTTTGCGAGGGGCCTCGGGGTGCCCGTGGGAAGTCGCGGGCACAGTCGCATCCAGAAATAAGTGCCCGAAAGTCGTGGTGCCAAAACCCCCCAGCGGAAAAATGGCCGAAAAACGGGTGGGCTATAGCGTTGGTGGGGGGCGCGGACGAAGTTCGTCCGCCGGACTCGGAATGGGGCGAGACTTTGCGAGGGGACTCGGGGTGCCCGCAGGAAGTCGCGGGCACAGCCGCGCCCAAAAATAAGCGCCCGAAGGTCGTGGTGCCAAAACCCCCCAGCGGAAAAATGGCCAAAAAACGGGTGGGCTATAGCCTTGGTGGGGGGCGCGGGCGAAGTTCGTCCGCCGGACTCGGAATGGGGCGAGACTTTGCGAGGGGACTCGGGGTGCCTGCGGGAAGTCGCGGGCACAGCCACGCCCAAAAATAAGCGCCCGAAGGTCGTGGTGCCAAAACCCCCCAGCGGAAAAATGGCCAAAAAACGGGTGGGCTATAGCCTTGGTGGGGGGCGCGGGCGAAGTTCGTCCGCCGGACTAGGAATGGGGCGAGACTTTGCGAGGGGCCTCGGGGTGCCCGCGGGAAGTCGCGGGCACAGCCGCGTCCAGAAATAAGCGCCCGAAGGTCGTGGTGCCAAAACCCCCCAGCGGAAAAAAGGCCAAAAAACGGGTGGGCTATAGCCTTGGTGGGGGGCGCGGGCGAAGTTCGTCCGCCGGACTCGGAATGGGGTGAGACTTTGCGAGGGGCCTCGGGGTGCCAAAAATAAGCCGCGGGTAAAGCCGCGCCCAAAAATAAGCGCCCAAAGGTCGTGGTGCTAAAACCCCCCAACGGAAAAATGGCCAAAAAACGGGTGGGCTATAGCCTTGGTGGGGGGCGCGGGCGAAGTTCGTCTGCCGGACTCGGAATGGGACGAGACTTTGCGAGGGGCCTCGGGCTTCCAAAAATAAGCCACGGCTAAAGCCGCGCCCAAAAATAAGCGCCCGAAGGTTGTGGTGCCAAAACCCCCCAGCGGAAAAATGGCCAAAAAACGGGTGGGCTATAGCCTTGGTGGGGGGCGCGGGCGAAGTTCGTCCACCGGACTCGGAATGGGGCGAGACTTTGCGCGGGGCCTCGGGGCGCCAAAAATAAGCCGCGGAAAAAGCCGCGCCCAAAAATAAGCGCCCGAAGGTCGTGGTGCCAAAACCCCCCAGCGGAAAAATGGCCAAAAAACGGGTGGGCTATAGCCTTGGTGGGGGGCGCGGGCGAAGTTCGTCCGCCGGACTCGGAATGGGGCGAGACTTTGCGAGGGGCCTCGGGGCACCAAAAATAAGCCGCGTGCAAAGCCGCGCCCAAAAATAAGCGCCCGAAGGTCGTGGTGCCAAAACCCCCCAGCGGAAAAATGGCCAAAAAACGGGTGGGCTATAGCCTTGGTGGGGGGCGCGGGCGAAGTTCGTCCGCCGGACTCGGAATGGGGCGAGACTTTGCGAGGGGCCTCGTGGTGCCAAAAATAAGCCGCGGGCAAAGCCGCACCCAAAAATAAGCGCCCGAAGGTCGTGGTGCCAAAACCCCCCAGCGGAAAAATGGCCAAAAAACGGGTGGGCTATAGCCTTGGTGGGGGGCGCGGGCGAAATTCGTCCGCCGGACTCGGAATGGGGCGAGACTTTGCGAGGGGCCTCGGGGCACCAAAAATAAGCCGCGGGCAAAGCCGCGCCCAAAAATAAGCGCCCGAAGGTCGTGGTGCCAAAACCCCCCAGCGGAAAAATGGCCAAAAAACGGGTGGGCTATAGCCTTGGTGGGGGGCGCGGGCGAAGTTCGTCCGCCGGACTCGGAATGGGGCGAGACTTTGCGAGGGGCCTCGGGGTGCCCGCGGGAAGTCGCGGGCACAGCCGCGTCCAGAAATAAGCGCCCGAAGGTCGTGGTGCCAAAACCCCCCAGCGGAAAAAAGGCCAAAAAACGGGTGGGCTATAGCCTTGGTGGGGGGCGCGGGCGAAGTTCGTCCGCCGGACTCGGAATGGGGCGAGACTTTGCGAGGGGCCTCGGGGTGCCCGCGGGAAGTCGCGGGCACAGCCGCGTCCAGAAATAAGCGCCCGAAGGTCGTGGTGCCAAAACCCCCCAGCGGAAAAATGGCCAAAAAACGGGTGGGCTATAGCCTTGGTGGGGGGCGCGGGCGAAGTTCGTCCGCCGGACTTGGAATGGGGCGAGACTTTGCGAGGGGCCTCGGGGTGCCCGCGGGAAGTCGCGGGCACAGCCGCGTCCAAAAATAAGCGCCCGAAGGTCGTGGTGCCAAAACCCCCCAGCGGAAAAATGGCCAAAAAACGGGTGGGCTATAGCCTTGGTGGGGGGCGCGGGCGAAGTTCGTCCGCCGGACTCGGAATGGGGCGAGACTTTGCGAGGGGCCTCGTGGTGCCAAAAATAAGCCGCGGGCAAAGCCGTACCCAAAAATAAGCGCCCGAAGGTCGTGGTGCCAAAACCCCCCAGCGGAAAAATGGCCAAAAAACGGGTGGGCTATAGCCTTGGTGGGGGGCGCGGGCGAAATTCGTCCGCCGGACTCGGAATGGGGCGAGACTTTGCGAGGGGCCTCGGGGCACCAAAAATAAGCCGCGGGCAAAGCCGCGCCCAAAAATAAGCGCCCGAAGGTCGTGGTGCCAAAACCCCCCAGCGGAAAAATGGCCAAAAAACGGGTGGGCTATAGCCTTGGTGGGGGGCGCGGGCGAAGTTCGTCCGCCGGACTCGGAATGGGGCGAGACTTTGCGAGGGGCCTCGGGGTGCCCGCGGGAAGTCGCGGGCACAGCCGCGTCCAGAAATAAGCGCCCGAAGGTCGTGGTGCCAAAACCCCCCAGCGGAAAAAAGGCCAAAAAACGGGTGGGCTATAGCCTTGGTGGGGGGCGCGGGCGAAGTTCGTCCGCCGGACTCGGAATGAGGCGAGACTTTGCGAGGGGCCTCGGGGTGCCCGCGGGAAGTCGCGGGCACAGCCGCGTCCAGAAATAAGCGCCCGAAGGTCGTGGTGCCAAAACCCCCCAGCGGAAAAATGGCCAAAAAACGGGTGGGCTATAGCCTTGGTGGGGGGCGCGGGCGAAGTTCGTCCGCCGGACTTGGAATGGGGCGAGACTTTGCGAGGGGCCTCGGGGTGCCCGCGGGAAGTCGCGGGCACAGCCGCGTCCAAAAATAAGCGCCCGAAGGTCGTGGTGCCAAAACCCCCCAGCGGAAAAATGGCCAAAAAACGGGTGGGCTATAGCCTTGGTGGGGGGCGCGGGCGAAGTTCGTCCGCCGGACTCGGAATGGGGCGAGACTTTGCGAGGGGCCTCGGGGTGCCCGCGGGAAGTCGCGGGCACAGCCGCGTCCAGAAATAAGCGCCCGAAGGTCGTGGTGCCAAAACCCCCCAGCGGAAAAATGGCCAAAAAACGGGTGGGCTATAGCCTTGGTGGGGGGCGCGGGCAAAGTTCGTCCGCCGGACTCGGAATGGGGCGAGACTTTGCGCGGGGCCTCGGGGTGCCAAAAATAAGCCGCGGGCAAAGCCGCGCCCAAAAATAAGCGCCCGAAGGTCGTGGTGCCAAAACCCCCCAGCGGAAAAATGGCCAAAAAACGGGTGGGCTATAGCCTTGGTGGGGGGCGCGGGCGAAGTTCGTCCGCCGGACTCGGAATGGGGCGAGACTTTGCGAGGGGCCTCGGGGTGCCCGCGGGAAGTCGCGGGCACAGCCGCGTCCAAAAATAAGCGCCCGAAGGTCGTGGTGCCAAAACCCCCCAGCGGAAAAATGGCCAAAAAACGGGTGGGCTATAGCCTTGGTGGGGGGCGCGGGCGAAGTTCGTCCGCCGGACTCGGAATTGGGCAAGACTTTGCGAGGGGCCTCGGGGTGCCAAAAATAAGCCGCGGGCAAAGCCGCGCCCAAAAATAAGCGCCCGAAGGTCGTGGTGCCAAAACCCCCCAGCGGAAAAATGGCCTAAAAACGGGTGGGCTATAGCCTTGGTGGGGGGCGCGGGCGAAGTTCGTCCGCCGGACTCGGAATGGGGCGAGACTTTGCGAGGGGCCTTGGGGCACCAAAAATAAGCTACGGGCAAAGCCGCGCCCAAAAATAAGCGCCCGATGGTCGTGGTGCCAAAACCCCCCAGCGGAAAAATGGCCAAAAAACGGGTGGGCTATAGCCTTGGTGGGGGGCGCGGGCGAAGTTCGTCCGCCGGACTCGGAATGGGGCGAGACTTTGCGCGGGGCCTCGGGGCGCCAAAAATAAGCCGGGGGCAAATCCGCGCCCAAAAATAAGCGCCCGAAGGTCGTGGTGCCAAAACCCCCCAGCGGAAAAATGGCCAAAAAACGGGTGGGCTATAGCCTTGGTGGGGGGCGCGGTCGAAGTTCGTCCGCCGGACTCGGAATGGGTGGAGACTTTGCGAGTGGCCTCGGGGTGCCCGCGGGAAGTCGCGGGCACAGCCGCGTCCAAAAATAAGCGCCCGAAGGTCGTGGTGCCAAAACCCCCCAGCGGAAAAAAGGCCAAAAAACGGGTGGGCTATAGCCTTGGTGGGGGGCGCGGGCGAAGTTCGTCCGCCGGACTCGGAATGGGGCGAGACTTTGCGAAGGGCCTTGGGGCACCAAAAATAAGCCACGGGCAAAGCCGCGCCCAAAAATAAGCGCCCGAAGGTCGTGGTGCCAAAACCCCCCAGCGGAAAAATGGCCAAAAAACGGGTGGGCTATAGCCTTGGTGGGGGGCGCGGGCGAAGTTCGTCCGCCGGACTCGGAATGGGGCGAGACTTTACGCGGGTCCTCGGGGCGCCAAAAATAAGCCGCGGGCAAATCCGCGCCCAAAAATAAGCGCCCGAAGGTCGTGGTGCCAAAACCCCCCAGCGGAAAAATGGCCAAAAAACGGGTGGGCTATAGCCTTGGTGGGGGGCGCGGTCGAAGTTCGTCCGCCGGACTCGGAATGGGGCGAGACTTTGCGAGTGGCCTCGGGGTGCCCGCGGGAAGTCGCGGGCACAGCCGCGTCCAAAAATAAGCGCCCGAAGGTCGTGGTGCCAAAACCCCCCAGCGGAAAAAAGGCCAAAAAACGGGTGGGCTATAGCCTTGGTGGGGGGCGCGGGCGAAGTTCGTCCGCCGGACTCGGAATGGGGCGAGACTTTGCGAGGGGCCTCGGGGTGCCAAATATAAGCCGCGGGGAAGGCCGCGCCCAAAAATAAGCTCCCGAAGGTCGTGGTGCCAAAACCCCCCAGCGGAAAAATGGCCAAAAAACGGGTGGGCTATAGCCTTGGTGGAGGGCGCGGGCGAAGTTCGTCCGCCGGACTTGGAATGGGGCGAGACTTTACGAGGGGCCTCGGGGTGCCCGCGGGAAGTCGCGGGCACAGCCGCGTCCTGAAATAAGCGCCCGAAGGTCGTGGTGCCAAAACCCCCCAGCGGAAAAATGGCCAAAAAACGGGTGGGCTATAGCCTTGGTGGGGGGTGTGGGCGAAGTTCGTCCGCCGGACTCGGAATGGGGCGAGACTTTGCGAGGGGCCTCGGGGTGCCAAAAATAAGCCTCGGGCAAAGCCGCGCCCAAAAATAAGCGCCCGAAGGTCGTGGTGCCAAAACCCCCCAGCGGAAAAATGGCCAAAAAACGGGTGGGCTATAGCCTTGGTGGGGGGCGCGGGCGAAGTTCGTCCGCCGGACTTGGAATGGGGCGAGACTTTGCGAGGGGCCTTGGGGCACCAAAAATAAGCCACGGGCAAAGCCGCGCCCAAAAATAAGCGCCCGAAGGTCGTGGTGCCAAAACCCCCCAGCGGAAAAATGGCCAAAAAACGGGTGGGCTATAGCCTTGGTGGGGGGCGCGGGCGAAGTTCGTCTGCCGGACTCGGAATGGGGCGAGACTTTGCGTGGGGCCTCGGGGCGCCAAAAATAAGCCGCGGGCAAATCCGTGCCCAAAAATAAGCGCCCGAAGGTCGTGGTGCCAAAACCCCCCAGCGGAAAAATGGCCAAAAAACGGGTGGGCTATAGCCTTGGTGGGGGGCGCGGTCGAAGTTCGTCCGCCGGACTCGGAATGGGTGGAGACTTTGCGAGTGGCCTCGGGGTGCCCGCGGGAAGTCGCGGGCACAGCCGCGTCCAAAAATAAGCGCCCGAAGGTCGTGGTGCCAAAACCCCCCAGCGGAAAAAAGGCCAAAAAACGGGTGGGCTATAGCCTTGGTGGGGGGCGCGGGCGAAGTTCGTCCGCCGGACTCGGAATGGGGCGAGACTTTGCGAGGGGCCTCGGGGTGCCAAATATAAGCCGCGGGGAAGGCCGCGCCCAAAAATAAGCTCCCGAAGGTCGTGGTGCCAAAACCCCCCAGCGGAAAAATGGCCAAAAAACGGGTGGGCTATAGCCTTGGTGGAGGGCGCGGGCGAAGTTCGTCCGCCGGACTTGGAATGGGGCGAGACTTTACGAGGGGCCTCGGGGTGCCCGCGGGAAGTCGCGGGCACAGCCGCGTCCTGAAATAAGCGCCCGAAGGTCGTGGTGCCAAAACCCCCCAGCGGAAAAATGGCCAAAAAACGGGTGGGCTATAGCCTTGGTGGGGGGTGTGGGCGAAGTTCGTCCGCCGGACTCGGAATGGGGCGAGACTTTGCGAGGGGCCTCGGGGTGCCAAAAATAAGCCTCGGGCAAAGCCGCGCCCAAAAATAAGCGCCCGAAGGTCGTGGTGCCAAAACCCCCCAGCGGAAAAATGGCCAAAAAACGGGTGGGCTATAGCCTTGGTGGGGGGCGCGGGCGAAGTTCGTCCGCCGGACTTGGAATGGGGCGAGACTTTGCGAGGGGCCTTGGGGCACCAAAAATAAGCCACGGGCAAAGCCGCGCCCAAAAATAAGCGCCCGAAGGTCGTGGTGCCAAAACCCCCCAGCGGAAAAATGGCCAAAAAACGGGTGGGCTATAGCCTTGGTGGGGGGCGCGGGCGAAGTTCGTCTGCCGGACTCGGAATGGGGCGAGACTTTGCGTGGGGCCTCGGGGCGCCAAAAATAAGCCGCGGGCAAATCCGTGCCCAAAAATAAGCGCCCGAAGGTCGTGGTGCCAAAACCCCCCAGCGGAAAAATGGCCAAAAAACGGGTGGGCTATAGCCTTGGTGGGGGGCGCGGTCGAAGTTCGTCCGCCGGACTCGGAATGGGTGGAGACTTTGCGAGTGGCCTCGGGGTGCCCGCGGGAAGTCGCGGGCACAGCCGCGTCCAAAAATAAGCGCCCGAAGGTCGTGGTGCCAAAACCCCCCAGCGGAAAAAAGGCCAAAAAACGGGTGGGCTATAGCCTTGGTGGGGGGCGCGGGCGAAGTTCGTCCGCCGGACTCGGAATGGGGCGAGCCTTTGTGAAGGGCCTTGGGGCACCAAAAATAAGCCACGGGCAAAGCCGCGCCCAAAAATAAGCGCCCGAAGGTCGTGGTGCCAAAACCCCCCAGCGGAAAAATGGCCAAAAAACGGGTGGGCTATAGCCTTGGTGGGGGGCGCGGGCGAAGTTCGTCCGCCGGACTCGGAATGGGGCGAGACTTTGCGCGGGGCCTCGGGGCGCCAAAAATAAGCCGCGGGCAAATCCGCGCCCAAAAATAAGCGCCCGAAGGTCGTGGTGCCAAAACCCCCCAGCAGAAAAATGGCCAAAAAACGGGTGGGCTATAGCCTTGGTGGGGGGCGCGGTCGAAGTTCGTCCGCCGGACTCGGAATGGGGCGAGACTTTGCGAGTGGCCTCGGGGTGCCCGCGGGAAGTCGCGGGCACAGCCGCGTCCAAAAATAAGCGCCCGAAGGTCGTGGTGCCAAAACCCCCCAGCGGAAAAAAGGCCAAAAAACGGGTGGGCTATAGCCTTGGTGGGGGGCGCGGGCGAAGTTCGTCCGCCGGACTCGGAATGGGGCGAGACTTTGCGAGGGGCCTCGGGGTGCCAAATATAAGCCGCGGGGAAGGCCGCGCCCAAAAATAAGCTCCCGAAGGTCGTGGTGCCAAAACCCCCCAGCGGAAAAATGGCCAAAAAACGGGTGGGCTATAGCCTTGGTGGAGGGCGCGGGCGAAGTTCGTCCGCCGGACTTGGAATGGGGCGAGACTTTACGAGGGGCCTCGGGGTGCCCGCGGGAAGTCGCGGGCACAGCCGCGTCCTGAAATAAGCGCCCGAAGGTCGTGGTGCCAAAACCCCCCAGCGGAAAAATGGCCAAAAAACGGGTGGGCTATAGCCTTGGTGGGGGGTGTGGGCGAAGTTCGTCCGCCGGACTCGGAATGGGGCGAGACTTTGCGAGGGGCCTCGGGGTGCCAAAAATAAGCCTCGGGCAAAGCCGCGCCCAAAAATAAGCGCCCGAAGGTCGTGGTGCCAAAACCCCCCAGCGGAAAAATGGCCAAAAAACGGGTGGGCTATAGCCTTGGTGGGGGGCGCGGGCGAAGTTCGTCCGCCGGACTTGGAATGGGGCGAGACTTTGCGAGGGGCCTTGGGGCACCAAAAATAAGCCACGGGCAAAGCCGCGCCCAAAAATAAGCGCCCGAAGGTCGTGGTGCCAAAACCCCCCAGCGGAAAAATGGCCAAAAAACGGGTGGGCTATAGCCTTGGTGGGGGGCGCGGGCGAAGTTCGTCTGCCGGACTCGGAATGGGGCGAGACTTTGCGTGGGGCCTCGGGGCGCCAAAAATAAGCCGCGGGCAAATCCGTGCCCAAAAATAAGCGCCCGAAGGTCGTGGTGCCAAAACCCCCCAGCGGAAAAATGGCCAAAAAACGGGTGGGCTATAGCCTTGGTGGGGGGCGCGGTCGAAGTTCGTCCGCCGGACTCGGAATGGGTGGAGACTTTGCGAGTGGCCTCGGGGTGCCCGCGGGAAGTCGCGGGCACAGCCGCGTCCAAAAATAAGCGCCCGAAGGTCGTGGTGCCAAAACCCCCCAGCGGAAAAAAGGCCAAAAAACGGGTGGGCTATAGCCTTGGTGGGGGGCGCGGGCGAAGTTCGTCCGCCGGACTCGGAATGGGGCGAGCCTTTGTGAAGGGCCTTGGGGCACCAAAAATAAGCCACGGGCAAAGCCGCGCCCAAAAATAAGCGCCCGAAGGTCGTGGTGCCAAAACCCCCCAGCGGAAAAATGGCCAAAAAACGGGTGGGCTATAGCCTTGGTGGGGGGCGCGGGCGAAGTTCGTCCGCCGGACTCGGAATGGGGCGAGACTTTGCGCGGGGCCTCGGGGCGCCAAAAATAAGCCGCGGGCAAATCCGCGCCCAAAAATAAGCGCCCGAAGGTCGTGGTGCCAAAACCCCCCAGCAGAAAAATGGCCAAAAAACGGGTGGGCTATAGCCTTGGTGGGGGGCGCGGTCGAAGTTCGTCCGCCGGACTCGGAATGGGACGAGACTTTGCGAGTGGCCTCGGGGTGCCCGCGGGAAGTCGCGGGCACAGCCGCGTCCAAAAATAAGCGCCCGAAGGTCGTGGTGCCAAAACCCCCCAGCGGAAAAAAGGCCAAAAAACGGGTGGGCTATAGCCTTGGTGGGGGGCGCGGGCGAAGTTCGTCCGCCGGACTCGGAATGGGGCGAGACTTTGCGAGGGGCCTCGGGGTGCCAAATATAAGCCGCGGGGAAGGCCGCGCCCAAAAATAAGCTCCCGAAGGTCGTGGTGCCAAAACCCCCCAGCGGAAAAATGGCCAAAAAACGGGTGGGCTATAGCCTTGGTGGAGGGCGCGGGCGAAGTTCGTCCGCCGGACTTGGAATGGGGCGAGACTTTACGAGGGGCCTCGGGGTGCCCGCGGGAAGTCGCGGGCACAGCCGCGTCCTGAAATAAGCGCCCGAAGGTCGTGGTGCCAAAACCCCCCAGCGGAAAAATGGCCAAAAAACGGGTGGGCTATAGCCTTGGTGGGGGGTGTGGGCGAAGTTCGTCCGCCGGACTCGGAATGGGGCGAGACTTTGCGAGGGGCCTCGGGGTGCCAAAAATAAGCCGCGGGCAAAGCCGCGCCCAAAAATAAGCGCCCGAAGGTCGTGGTGCCAAAACCCCCCAGCGGAAAAATGGCCAAAAAACGGGTGGGCTATAGCCTTGGTGGGGGGCGCGGGCGAAGTTCGTCCGCCGGACTTGGAATGGGGCGAGACTTTGCGAGGGGCCTTGGGGCACCAAAAATAAGCCACGGGCAAAGCCGCGCCCAAAAATAAGCGCCCGAAGGTCGTGGTGCCAAAACCCCCCAGCGGAAAAATGGCCAAAAAACGGGTGGGCTATAGCCTTGGTGGGGGGCGCGGGCGAAGTTCGTCCGCCGGACTCGGAATGGGGCGAGACTTTGCGTGGGGCCTCGGGGCGCCAAAAATAAGCCGCGGGCAAATCCGCGCCCAAAAATAAGCGCCCGAAGGTCGTGGTACCAAAACCCCCCAGCGGAAAAATGGCCAAAAAACGGGTGGGCTATAGCCTTGGTGGGGGGGGGCGGTCGAAGTTCGTCCGCCGGACTCGGAATGGGGCGAGACTTTGCGAGTGGCCTCGGGGTGCCCGCAGGAAGTCGCGGGCACAGCCGCGTCCAAAAATAAGCACCCGAAGGTCGTGGTGCCAAAACCCCCCAGCGGAAAAAAGGCCAAAAAACGGGTGGGCTATAGCCTTGGTGGGGGGCGCGGGCGAAGTTCGTCCGCCGGACTCGGAATGGGACGAGACTTTGCGAGGGGCCTCGGGGGTGCCAAATATAAGCCGCGGGGAAGGCCGCGCCCAAAAATAAGCTCCCGAAGGTCGTGGTGCCAAAACCCCCCAGCGGAAAAATGGCCAAAAAACGGGTGGGCTATAGCCTTGGTGGAGGGCGCGGGCGAAGTTCGTCCGCCAGACTCGGAATGGGGCGAGACTTTGCGAGGGGCCTCGGGGTGCCAAAAATAAGCCGCGGGCAAAGCCGCGCCCAAAAATAAGCGCCCGAAGGTCGTGGTGACAAAACCCCCCAGCGGAAAAATGGCCAAAAAACTGGTGGGCTATAGCCTTGGTGGGGGGCGCGGGCGAAGTTCGTCCGCCGGACTCGGAATGGGGCGAGACTTTGCGAGGGGCCTCGAGGTGCCCGCGGGATGTCCCGGGCACAGCCGCGTCCAAAAATAAGCGCCCGAAGGTCGTGGTGCCAAAACCCCCCAGCGGAAAAATGGCCAAAAAACGGGTGGGCTATAGCCTTGGTGGGGGGCGCGGGCGAAGTTCGTCCGCCGGACTCGGAATGGGGTGAGACTTTGCGAGGGGCCTCGAGGTGCCCGCGGGAAGTCGCGGGCACAGCCGCGTCCAAAAATAAGCGCCCGAAGGTCGTGGTGCCAAAACCCCCAGCGGAAAAATGGCCAAAAAACGGGTGGGCTATAGCCTTGGTGGGGGGCGCGGGAGAAGTTCGTCCGCCAGACTCGGAATGGGGCGAGACTTTGCGAGGGGCCTCGGGGTGCCAAAAATAGCCGCGGGCAAGGCCGCGCCCAAAAATAAGCGCCCGAAGGTCGTGGTGCCAAAACCCCCCAGCGGAAAAATGGCCAAAAAACGGGTGGGCTATAGCCTTGGTGGGGGGCGCGGGCGAAGTTCGTACGCCGGACTCGGAATGGGGCGAGACTTTGCGAGGGGCCTCGGGGTGCCCGCGGGAAGTCGCGGGCACAGCCACGTCCAAAAATAAGCGCCCGAAGGTCGTGGTGCCAAAACCCCCCAGCGGAAAAATGGCCAAAAAACGGGTGGGCTATAACCTTGGTGGGGGGCGCGGGCGAAGTTCGTACGCCGGACTCGGAATGGGGCGAGACTTTGCGAGGGGCCTCGGGGTGCCCGCGGGAAGTCGCGGGCACAGCCACGTCCAAAAATAAGCGCCCGAAGGTCGTGGTGCCAAAACCCCCCAGCGGAAAAATGGCCAAAAAAACGGGTGGGCTATAGCCTTGGTGGGGGGCGCGGGCGAAGTTCGTCCGCCGGACTCGGAATGGGGCGAGACTTTGCGAGGGGCCTTGGGGTGCCCGCGGGAAGTCGCGGGCACAGCCGCGTCCAAAAATAAGCGCCCGAAGGTCGTGGTGCCAAAACCCCCCAGCGGAAAAAATGGCCAAAAAACGGGGTGGGCTATAGCCTTGGTGGGGGGCGCGGGCGAAGTTCGTCCGCCGGACTCGGAATGGGGCGAGACTTTGCGAGGGGCCTCGGGGTGCCAAAAAAAAGCCGCGGGCAAAGCCGCGCCCAAAAATAAGCCCCCGAAGGTCGTGGTGCCAAAACCCCCCAGCGGAAAAATGGCCAAAAAACGGGGTGGGCTATAGCCTTGGTGTGGGGCGCGGGCGAAGTTCGTCCGCCGGACTCGGAATGGGTTGAGACTTTGCGCGGGGCCTCGGGGCACCAAAAATAAGCCGCGGGCAAATCCGTGCCCAAAAATAAGTGCCCGAAGGTCGTGGTGCCAAAACCCCCCAGCGGAAAAATGGCCAAAAAACGGGTGGGCTATAGCCTTGGTTGGGGGCGCGGGCGAAGTTCGTCCGCCGGACTCGGAATGGGACGAGACTTTGCGAGGGGCCTCGGGGTGCCCGCGGGAAGTCCCGGGCACAGCCGCGTCCAAAATTAAGCTCCCGAAGGTCGTGGTGCCAAAACCCCCCAGCGGAAAAATGGCCAAAAAACGGGTGGGCTATAGCCTTGGTGGGGGGCGCGGGCGAAGTTCGTCCGCCGGACTCGGAATGGGGCGAGACTTCGCGAGGGGCCTCGGGGTGCCCGCGGGAAGTCGCGGGCACAGCCGCGTCCAAAAATAAGCCCCCGAAGGTCGTGGTGCCAAAACCCCCCAGCGGAAAAATGGCCAAAAAACGGGTGGGCTATAGCCTTGGTGGGGGGCGCGGGCGAAGTTCGTCCGCCGGACTTGGAATGGGGCGAGACTTTGCGAGGGGCCTCGGGGTGCCAAAAATAAGCCGCGGGCAAAGCCGCGCCTAAAAATAAGCGCCCGAAGGTCGTGGTGCCAAAACCCCCCAGCGGAAAAATGGCCAAAAAACGGCTGGGCTATAGCCTTGGTGGGGGGCGCGGGCGAAGTTCGTCCGCCGGACTCGGAATGGGGCGAGACTTTGCGAGGGGCCTCGGGGTGCCCGCGGAAAGTCGCGGGCACAGCCGCGTCCAAAAATAAGCGGCCGACGGTCGTGGTGCCAAAACCCCCCAGCAAAAAAATGGCCAAAAAACGGGTGGGCTATAGCCTTGTTGGGGGGCGCGGGCGAAGTTCGTCCGCCGGACTTGGAATGGGGTGAGACTTTGCGAGGGGCCTCGGGGTGCCAAAAATAAGCCGCGGGCAAAGCCGCGCCCAAAAATAAGCGCCCGAAGGTCGTGGTGCCAAAACCCCCCAGCGGAAAAATGGCCAAAAAACGGGTGGGCTATAGCCTTGGTGGGGGGCGCGGGCGAAGTTCGTCCGCCGGACTCGGAATGGGGCGAGACTTTGCGAGGGGCCTCGGGGTACCAAAAATAAGCCGCGGGCAAAGCCGGGCCCAAAAATAAGCGCCCGAAGGTCGTGGTGCCAAAACCCCCCAGCGGAAAAATGGCCAAAAAACGGGTGGGCTATAGCCTTGGTGGGGGGCGCGGGCGAAGTTCGTACGCCGGAATCGGAATGGGGCGAGACTTTGCGAGGGGCCTCAGGTTGCCCGCGGGAAGTCGCGGGCACAGCCGCGTCCAAAAATAAGCACCCGAAGGTCGTGGTGCCAAAACCCCCCAGCGGAAAAATTGCCAAAAAACGGGTGGGCTATAGCCTTGGTGGGGGGCGCGGGCGAAGTTCGTCCGCCGGACTCGGAATTGGGCGAGACTTTGCGAGGGGCCTCGGGGTACCAAAAATAAGCCGCGGGCAAAGCCGGGCCCAAAAATAAGCGCCCGAAGGTCGTGGTGCCAAAACCCCCCAGCGGAAAAATGGCCAAAAAACGGGTGGGCTATAGCCTTGGTTGGGGGCGCGGGCGAAGTTCGTCCGCCGGACTCGGAATGGGACGAGACTTTGCGAGGGGCCTCGGGGTGCCCGCGGGAAGTCGCGGGCACAGCCGCGTCCAAAAATAAGCGCCCGACGGTCGTGGTGCCAAAACCCCCCAGCGGAAAAATGGCCAAAAAACGGGTGGGCTATAGCCTTGGTGGGGGGCGCGGGCGAAGTTCGTCCGCCGGACTCGGAATGGGGCGAGACTTTGCGAGGGGCCTCGGGGTGCCAAAAATAAGCCGCGGGCAAAGCCGCGCCCAAAAATAAGCCCCCGAAGGTCGTGGTTGCAAAACCCCCCAGCGGAAAAATGGCCAAAAAACGGGTGGGCTATAGCCTTGGTGGGGGGCGCGGGTGAAGTTCGTCCGCCGGACTCGGAATGGGTTGAGACTTTGCGCGGGGCCTCGGGGCACCAAAAATAAGCCGCGGGCAAATCCGTGCCCAAAAATAAGTGCCCGAAGGTCGTGGTGCCAAAACCCCCCAGCGGAAAAATGGCCAAAAAACGGGTGGGCTATAGCCTTGGTGGGGGGCGCGGGCGAAGTTCGTCTGCCGGACTCGGAATGGGGCGAGACTTTGCGAGGGGCCTCGGGGTGCCCGCGGGAATAAGACGCGGGCAAAGCCAAGCGCCCAAAGGTCGTGGTGCCAAAACCCCCCAGCGGAAAAATGGCCAAAAAACGGGTGGGCTATAGCCTTGGTGGGGGGCGCGGGCGAAGTTCGTCCGCCGGACTCGGAATGGGGCGAGACTTTGCGAGGGGCCTCGGGGTGCCCGCGGGAAGTCGCGGGCACAGCCGCGTCCAAAAATAAGCGTCCGAAGGTGGTGGTGCCAAAACCCCCCAGCGGAAAAATGGCCAAAAAACGGGTGGGCTATAGCCTTGGTGGGGGGGGCGGGCGAAGTTCGTCCGCCGGACTCGGAATTGGGCGAGACTTTGCGAGGGGCCTCGGGGTGCCAAAAATAAGCCGCGGGCAAAGCCGTGCCCAAAAATAAGCCCCCGAAGGTCGTGGTGCCAAAACCCCCCAGCGGAAAAATGGCCAAAAAAGGGGTGGGCTATAGCCTTGGTGGGGGGCGCGGGCGAAGTTCGTCCGCCGGACTCGGAATGGGTTGAGACTTTGCGCGGGGCCTCGGGGCACCAAAAATAAGTCGCGGGCAAAGCCGCGCCCAAAAATAAGTGCCCGAAGGTCGTGGTGCCAAAACCCCCCAGCGGAAAAATGGCCAAAAAAACGGGTGGGCTATAGCCTTGGTGGGGGGCGCGGGCGAAGTTCGTCCGCCGGACTCGGAATGGGGCGACACTTTGCGAGGGGCCTCGGGGTGCCAAAAATAAGCCGCGGGCAAAGCCGCGCCCAAAAATAAGCGCCCGAAGGTCGTGGTGCCAAAACCCCCCAGCGGAAAAATGGCCAAAAAACGGGTGGGCTATAGCCTTGGTGGGGGGCGCGGGCGAAGTTCGTCCGCCGGACTCGGAATGGGGCGAGACTTTGCGAGGGGCCTCGTGGTGCCCGCGGGAAGTCGCGGGGACAGCCGCGTCCAAAAATAATCGCCCGAAGGTCGTGGTGCCAAAACCCCCCAGCGGAAAAATGGCCAAAAAACGGGTGGGCTATAGCCTTGGTGGGGGGCGCGGGCGAAGTTCGTCCGCCGGACTCGGAATGGGGCGAGACTTTGCGAGGGGCCTCGAGGTGCCCGTAGGAAGTCGCGGGCACAGCCGTGTCCAAAAATAAGCGCCCGAAGGTCGTGGTGCCAAAACCCCCCAGCGGAAAAATGGCCAAAAAACGGGTGGGCTATAGCCTTGGTGGGGGGCGCGGGCGAAGTTCGTCCGCCGGACTCGGAATGGGGCGAGACTTTGCGAGGGGCCTCGGGGTACCAAAAATAAGCCGCGGGCAAAGCCGCGCCCAAAAATAAGTGCCCGAAGGTCGTGGTGCCAAAACCCCCCAGCGGAAAAATGGCCAAAAAACGGGTGGGCTATAGCCTTGGTGGGGGGCGCGGGCGAAGTTCGTCCGCCGGACTCGGAATGGGGCGAGACTTTGCGAGGGGCCTCGGGGTGCCCGCGGGAAGTCGCGGGCACAGCCGCGCCCAAAAATAAGCACCCGAAGGTCGTGGTGCCAAAACCCCCCAGCGGAAAAATGGCCAAAAAACGGGTGGGCTATAGCCTTGGTGGGGGGCGCCGGCGAAGTTCGTCCGCCGGACTCGGAGTGGGGCGAGACTTTGCGAGGGGCCTCGGGGTGCCCGCGGGAAGTCGCGGGCACAGCCGCGTCCAAAAATAAGCGCCCGAAGGTCGTGGTGCCACAACCCCCAGCGGAAAAATGGCCAAAAAACGGTTGGCTATAGCCTTGGTGGGGGGCGCGGGTGAAGTTCGTCCGCCAGACTCGGAATGGGGCGAGACTTTGCGAGGGGCCTCGGGGTGCCAAAAATAAGCCGCGGGCAAAGCCGCGCCCAAAAATAAGCGCCCGAAGGTCGTGGTGCCAAAACCCCCCAGCGGAAAAATGGCCAAAAAACGGGTGGGCTATAGCCTTGGTGGGGGGCGCGGGCGAAGTTCGTCCGCCGGACTCGAAATGGGGCGAGACTTTGCGAGGGGCCTCGGGGCACCAAAAATAAGCCGCGGGCAAAGCCGCGCTCAAAAATAAGCGCCCGAAGGTCGTGGTGCCAAAACCCCCCAGCAGAAAAATGGCCAAAAAACGGGTGGGCTATAGCCTTGGTGGGGGGCGCAGGCGTAGTTCGTCTGCCGGACTCGGAATGGGGCGAGACTTTGCGCGGAGCCTCGGGTCACCAAAAATAAGCCGCGGGCAAAGCCGCGCCCAAAAATAAGCGCCCGAAGGTCGTGGTGCCAAAACCCCCCAGCGGAAAAATGGCCAAAAAACGGGTGGGCTATAGCCTTGGTGGGGGGCGCGGGCGAAGTTCGTCCGCCGGACTCGGAATGGGGCGAGACTTTGCGAGGGGCCTCGAGGTGCCCGCGGGAAGTCGCGGGCACAGCCGCGTCCAAAAATAAGCGCCCGAAGGTCGTGGTGCCAAAACCCGCCAGCGGAAAAATGGCCAAAAAACGGGTGGGCTATAGCCTTGGTGGGGGGCGCGGGCGAAGTTCGTCCGCCGGACTCGAAATGGGGCGAGACTTTGCGAGGGGCCTCGGGGCACCAAAAATAAGCCGCGGGCAAAGCCGCGCCCAAAAATAAGCGCCCGAAGGTCGTGGTGCCAAAACCCCCCAGCAGAAAAATGGCCAAAAAACGGGTGGGCTATAGCCTTGGTGGGGGGCGCGGGCGAAGTTCGTCCGCCGGACTCGAAATGGGGCGAGACTTTGCGAGGGGCCTCGGGGCACCAAAAATAAGCCGCGGGCAAAGCCGCGCCCAAAAATAAGCGCCCGAAGGTCGTGGTGCCAAAACCCCCCAGCAGAAAAATGGCCAAAAAACGGGTGGGCTATAGCCTTGGTGGGGGGCGCAGGCGTAGTTCGTCTGCCGGACTCGGAATGGGGCGAGACTTTGCGCGGAGCCTCGGGTCACCAAAAATAAGCCGCGGGCAAAGCCGCGCCCAAAAATAAGCGCCCGAAGGTCGTGGTGCCAAAACCCCCCAGCGGAAAAATGGCCAAAAAACGGGTGGGCTATAGCCTTGGTGGGGGGCGCGGGCGAAGTTCGTCCGCCGGACTCGGAATGGGGCGAGACTTTGCGAGGGGCCTCGAGGTGCCCGCGGGAAGTCGCGGGCACAGCCGCGTCCAAAAATAAGCGCCCGAAGGTCGTGGTGCCAAAACCCGCCAGCGGAAAAATGGCCAAAAAACGGGTGGGCTATAGCCTTGGTGGGGGGCGCGGGCGAAGTTCGTCCGCCGGACTCGAAATGGGGCGAGACTTTGCGAGGGGCCTCGGGGCACCAAAAATAAGCCGCGGGCAAAGCCGCGCCCAAAAATAAGCGCCCGAAGGTCGTGGTGCCAAAACCCCCCAGCAGAAAAATGGCCAAAAAACGGGTGGGCTATAGCCTTGGTGGGGGGCGCGGGCGAAGTTCGTCCGCCGGACTCGAAATGGGGCGAGACTTTGCGAGGGGCCTCGGGGCACCAAAAATAAGCCGCGGGCAAAGCCGCGCCCAAAAATAAGCGCCCGAAGGTCGTGGTGCCAAAACCCCCCAGCAGAAAAATGGCCAAAAAACGGGTGGGCTATAGCCTTGGTGGGGGGCGCGGGCGTAGTTCGTCCGCCGGACTCGGAATGGGGCGAGACTTTGCGCGGAGCCTCGGGTCGCCAAAAATAAGCCGCGGGCAAAGCCGCGCCCAAAAATAAGCGCCCGAAGGTCGTGGTGCCAAAACCCCCCAGCGGAAAAATTGCCAAAAAACGGGTGGGCTATAGCCTTGGTGGGGGGCGCGGGCGAAGTTCGTCCGCCGGACTCGGAATGAGGCGAGACTTTGCGAGGGGCCTCGGGGTGCCCGCGGGAAGTCGCGGTCACAGCCGTGTCCAAAAATAAGCGCCCGAAGGTCGTGGTGCCAAAACCCGCCAGCGGAAAAATGGCCAAAAAACGGGTGGGCTATAGCCTTGGTGGGGGGCGCGGGCGAAGTTCGTCCGCCGGACTCGAAATGGGGCGAGACTTTACGAGGGGCCTCGGGGCACCAAAAATAAGCCGCGGGCAAAGCCGCGCCCAAAAATAAGCGCCCGAAGGTCGTGGTGCCAAAACCCCCCAGCAGAAAAATGGCCAAAAAACGGGTGGGCTATAGCCTTGGTGGGGGGCGCGGGCGAAGTTCGTCCGCCGGACTCGAAATGGGGCGAGACTTTGCGAGGGGCCTCGGGGCACCAAAAATAAGCCGCGGGCTAAGCCGCGCCCAAAAATAAGCGCCCGAAGGTCGTGGTGCCAAAACCCCCCAGCGGAAAAATGGCCAAAAAACGGGTGGGCTATAGCCTTGGTGGGGAGCGCGGGCGAAGTTCGTACGCCTGACTCGGAATGGGGCGAGACTTTGCGAGGGGCCTCGGGGTGCCCGCGGGAAGTCGCGGGCACAGCCGCGTCCAAAAATAAGCGCCCGAAGGTCGTGGTGCCAAAACCCCCCAGCGGAAAAATTGCCAAAAAACGGGTGGGCTATAGCCTTGGTGGGGAGCGCGGGCGAAGTTCGTCCGCCAGACTCGGAATGGGGCGAGACTTTGCGAGGGGCCTCGGGGTGCCAAAAATAAGCCGCGGGCAAAGCCGCGCCCAAAAATAAGTGCCCGAAGGTCGTGGTGCCAAAACCCCCCAGCGGAAAAATGGCCAAAAAACGGGTGGGCTATAGCCTTGGTGGGGGGCGCGGGCGAAGTTCGTCCGCCGGACTCGGAATGGGGCGAGACTTTGCGAGGGGCCTCGGGGTGCCCGCGGGAAGTCACGGGCACAGCCGCGCCCAAAAATAAGCACCCGAAGGTCGTGGTGCCAAAACCCCCCAGCGGAAAAATGGCCAAAAAACGGGTGGGCTATAGCCTTGGTGGGGGGCGCGGGCGAAGTTCGTCCGCCGGACTCGGAGTGGGGCGAGACTTTGCGAGGGGCCTCGGGGTGCCCGCGGGAAGTCGCGGGCACAGCCGCGTCCAAAAATAAGCGCCCGAAGGTCGTGGTGCCAAAACCCCCAGCGGAAAAATGGCCAAAAAACGGTTGGCTATAGCCTTGGTGGGGGGCGCGGGTGAAGTTCGTCCGCCAGACTCGGAATGGGGCGAGACTTTGCGAGGGGCCTCGGGGTGCCAAAAATAAGCCGCGGGCAAAGCCGCGCCCAAAAATAAGCACCCGAAGGTCGTGGTGCCAAAACCCCCCAGCGGAAAAATGGCCAAAAAACGGGTGGGCTATAGCCTTGGTGGGGGGCGCGGGCGAAGTTCGTCCGCCGGACTCGAAATGGGGCGAGACTTTGCGAGGGGCCTCGGGGCACCAAAAATAAGCCGCGGGCAAAGCCGCGCCCAAAAATAAGCGCCCGAAGGTCGTGGTGCCAAAACCCCCCAGCAGAAAAATGGCCAAAAAACGGGTGGGCTATAGCCTTGGTGGGGGGCGCGGGCGTAGTTCGTCCGCCGGACTCGGAATGGGGCGAGACTTTGCGCGGAGCCTCGGGTCGCCAAAAATAAGCCGCGGGCAAAGCCGCGCCCAAAAATAAGCGCCCGAAGGTCGTGGTGCCAAAACCAACCAGCGGAAAAATGGCCAAAAAACGGGTGGGCTATAGCCTTGGTGGGGGGCGCGGGCGAAGTTCGTCCGCCGGACTCGGAATGGGGCGAGACTTTGCGAGGGGCCTCGGGGTGCCCGCGGGAAGTCGCGGGCACAGCCGCGTCCAAAAATAAGCGCCCGAAGGTCGTGGTGCCAAAACCCGCCAGCGGAAAAATGGCCAAAAAACGGGTGGGCTATAGCCTTGGTGGGGGGCGCGGGCGAAGTTCGTCCGCCAGACTCGGAATGGGGCGAGACTTTGCGAGGGGCCTCGAGGTGGCAAAAATAAGCCGCGGGCAAAGCCGCGCCCAAAAATAAGCGCCCGAAGGTCGTGGTGCCAAAACCCCCCAGCGGAAAAATGGCCAAAAAACGGGTGGGCTATAGCCTTGGTGGGGGGCGCGGGCGAAGTTCGTCCGCCGGACTCGGAATGGGGCGAGACTTTGCGAGGGGCCTCGTGGTGCCCGCGGGAAGTCGCGGGGACAGCCGCGTCCAAAAATAATCGCCCGAAGGTCGTGGTGCCAAAACCCCCCAGCGGAAAAATGGCCAAAAAACGGGTGGGCTATAGCCTTGGTGGGGGGCGCGGGCGAAGTTCGTCCGCCGGACTCGGAATGGGGCGAGACTTTGCGAGGGGCCTCGAGGTGCCCGCAGGAAGTCGCGGGCACAGCCGTGTCCAAAAATAAGCGCCCGAAGGTCGTGGTGCCAAAACCCCCCAGCGGAAAAATGGCCAAAAAACGGGTGGGCTATAGCCTTGGTGGGGGGCGCGGGCGAAGTTTGTCCGCCGGACTCGGAATGCGGCGAGACTTTGCGAGGGGCCTCGGGGTGCCAAAAATAAGCCGCGGGCAAAGCCGCGCCCAAAAATAAGCGCCCGAAGGTCGTGGTGCCAAAACCCCCCAGCGGAAAAATGGCCAAAAAACGGGTGGGCTATAGCCTTGGTGGGGGGCGCGGGCGAAGTTCGTCTGCCGGACTCGGAATGGGGCGAGACTTTGCGAGGGGCCTCGGGGTGCCCGCGGGAAGTCGCGGGCACAGCCGCATCCAGAAATAAGCGCCCGAAGGTCGTGCTGCCAAAACCCCCCAGCGGAAAAATGGCCAAAAAACGGGTGGGCTATAGCCTTGGTGGGGGGCGCGGGCGAAGTTCGTCCGCCGGACTCGGAATGGGGCGAGACTTTGCGAGGGGCCTCGGGGTGCCAAAAATAAGCCGCGGACAAAGCCGCGCCCAAAAATAAGCGCCCGAAGGTCGTGGTGCGAAAACCCCCCAGCGGAAAAATGGCCAAAAAACGGGTGGGCTATAGCCTTGGTGGGGGGCGCGGGCGAAGTTCGTCCGCCGGACTCGGAATGGGGCAAGACTTTGCGAGGGGACTCGGGGTGCCCGCGGGAAGTTGCGGGCACAGCCGCGTCCAAAAATAAGCGCCCGAAGGTCGTGGTGCCAAAACCCCCTAGCGGAAAAATGGCCAAAAAACGGGTGGGCTATAGCCTTGGTGGGGGGCGTGGGCGAAGTTCGTCCGCCGGACTCGGAATGGGGCGAGACTTTGCGAGGGGCCTCGGGGTGCCCCCAGGAAGTCGCGGGCACAGCCGCGTCCAAAAATAAGCGCCCGAAGGTCGTGGTGCCAAAACCCCCCAGCGGAAAAATGGCCAAAAAACGGGTGGGCTATAGCCTTGGTGGGGGGCGCGGGCGAAGTTTGTCCGCCGGACTCGGAATGCGGCGAGACTTTGCGAGGGGCCTCGGGGTGCCAAAAATAAGCCGCGGGCAAAGCCGCGCCCAAAAATAAGCGCCCGAAGGTCGTGGTGCGAAAACCCCCCAGCGGAAAAATGGCCAAAAAACGGGTGGGCTATAGCCTTGGTGGGGGGCGCGGGCGAAGTTCGTCCGCCGGACTCGGAATGGGGCGAGACTTTGCGAGGGGACTCGGGGTGCCCGCGGGAAGTTGCGGGCACAGCCGCGTCCAAAAATAAGCGCCCGAAGGTCGTGGTGCCAAAACCCCCCAGCGGAAAAATGGCCAAAAAACGGGTGGGCTATAGCCTTGGTGGGGGGCGCGGGCGAAGTTCGTCTGCCGGACTCGGAATGGGGCGAGACTTTGCGAGGGGCCTCGGGGTGCCCGCGGGAAGTCGCGGGCACAGCCGCATCCAGAAATAAGCGCCCGAAGGTCGTGGTGCCAAAACCCCCCAGCGGAAAAATGGCCAAAAAACGGGTGGGCTATAGCCTTGGTGGGGGGCGCGGGCGAAGTTCGTCCGCCGGACTCGGAATGGGGCGAGACTTTGCGAGGGGACTCGGGGTGCCCGCGGGAAGTTGCGGGCACAGCCGCGTCCAAAAATAAGCGCCCGAAGGTCGTGGTGCCAAAACCCCCCAGCGGAAAAATGGCCAAAAAACGGGTGGGCTATAGCCTTGGTGGGGGGCGCGGGCGAAGTTCGTCTGCCGGACTCGGAATGGGGCGAGACTTTGCGAGGGGCCTCGGGGTGCCCGCGGGAAGTCGCGGGCACAGCCGCATCCAGAAATAAGCGCCCGAAGGTCGTGGTGCCAAAACCCCCCCGCGGAAAAATGGCCAAAAAACGGGTAGGCTATAGCCTTGGTGGGGGGCGCGGGCGAAGTTCGTCCGCCGGACTCGGAATGGGGCGAGACTTTGCGAGGGGCCTCGGGGTGCCAAAAATAAGCCGCGGACAAAGCCGCGCCCAAAAATAAGCGCCCGAAGGTCGTGGTGCGAAAACCCCCCAGCGGAAAAATGGCCAAAAAACGGGTGGGCTATAGCCTTGGTGGGGGGCGCGGGCGAAGTTCGTCCGCCGGACTCGGAATGGGGCGAGACTTTGCGAGGGGACTCGGGGTGCCCGCGGGAAGTTGCGGGCACAGCCGCGTCCAAAAATAAGCGCCCGAAGGTCGTGGTGCCAAAACCCCCTAGCGGAAAAATGGCCAAAAAACGGGTGGGCTATAGCCTTGGTGGGGGGCGCGGGCGAAGTTCGTCCGCCGGACTCGGAATGGGGCGAGACTTTGCGAGGGGCCTCGGGGTGCCCCCAGGAAGTCGCGGGCACAGCCGCGTCCAAAAATAAGCGCCCGAAGGTCGTGGTGCCAAAACCCCCCAGCGGAAAAATGGCCAAAAAACGGGTGGGCTATAGCCTTGGTGGGGGGCGCGGGCGAAGTTCGTCCGCCGGACTCGGAATGGGGCGAGACTTTGCGAGGGGCCTCGGGGTGCCAAAAATAAGCCGCGGGCAAAGCCGCGCCCAAAAATAAGCGCCCGAAGGTCGTGGTGCGAAAACCCCCCAGCGGAAAAATGGCCAAAAAACGGGTGGGCTATAGCCTTGGTGGGGGGCGCGGGCGAAGTTCGTCCGCCGGACTCGGAATGGGGCGAGACTTTGCGAGGGGACTCGGGGTGCCCGCGGGAAGTTGCGGGCACAGCCGCGTCCAAAAATAAGCACCCGAAGGTCGTGGTGCCAAAACCCCCCAGCGGAAAAATGGCCAAAAAACGGGTGGGCTATAGCCTTGGTGGGGGGCGCGGGCGAAGTTCGTCCGCCGGACTTGGAATGGGGCGAGACTATGCGAGGGGCCTCGGGGTGCCAAAAATAAGCCGCGGGCAAAGCCGCGCCCAAAAATAAGCGCCCGAAGGTCGTGGTGCGAAAACCCCCCAGCGGAAAAATGGCCAAAAAACGGGTGGGCTATAGCCTTGGTGGGGGGCGCGGGCGAAGTTCGTCCGCCGGACTCGGAATGGGGCGAGACTTTGCGAGGGGACTCGGGGTGCCCGCGGGAAGTTGCAGGCACAGCCGCGTCCAAAAATAAGCACCCGAAGGTCGTGGTGCCAAAACCCCCCAGCGGAAAAATGGCCAAAAAACGGGTGGGCTATAGCCTTGGTGGGGGGCGCGGGCGAAGTTCGTCCGCCGGACTCGGAATGGGGCGAGACTATGCGAGGGGCCTCGGGGTGCCAAAAATAAGCCGCGGGCAAAGCCGCGCCCAAAAATAAGCGCCCGAAGGTCGTGGTGCGAAAACCCCCCAGCGGAAAAATGGCCAAAAAACGGGTGGGCTATAGCCTTGGTGGGGGGCGCGGGCGAAGTTCGTCCGCCGGACTCGGAATGGGCGAGACTTTGCGAGGGGACTCGGGGTGCCCGCGGGAAGTTGCGGGCACAGCCGCGTCCAAAAATAAGCGCCCAAAGGTCGTGGTGCCAAAACCCCCCAGCGGAAAAATGGCCAAAAAACGCGTGGGCTATAGCCTTGGTGGGGGGCGCGGGCGAAGTTCGTCCGCTGGACTCGGAATGGGGCGAGACTTTGCGAGGGGCCTCGGGGTGCCAAAAATAAGCCGCGGGCAAAGGCGCGCCCAAAAATAAGCGCCCGAAGGTCGTGGTGCCAAAACCCCCCAGCGAAAAAAAGGCCAAAAAACGGGTGGGCTATAGCCTTGGTGGGGGGCGCGGGCGAAGTTCGTCTGCCGGACTCGGAATGGGGCGAGACTTTGCGAGGGGCCTCGGGGTGCCCGCGGGAAGTCGCGGGCACAGCCGCATCCAGAAATAAGCGCCCGAACGTCGTGGTGCCAAAACCCCCCAGCGGAAAAATGGCCAAAAAACGGGTGGGCTATAGCCTTGGTGGGGGGCGCGGGCGAAGTTCGTCCGCCGGACTCGGAATGGGGCGAGACTTTGCGAGGGGCCTCGGGGTGCCAAAAATAAGCCGCGGGAAAAGCCGCGCCCAAAAATAAGCGCCCGAAGGTCGTGGTACGAAAACCCCCCAGCGGAAAAATGGCCAAAAAACGGGTGGGCTATAGCCTTGGTGGGGGGCGCGGGCGAAGTTCGTCCGCCGGACTCGGAATAGGGCGAGACTTTGCGAGGGGACTCGGGGTGCCCGCGGGAAGTTGCGGGCACAGCCGCGTCCAAAAATAAGCGCCCGAAGGTCGTGGTGCCAAAACCCCCCAGCGGAAAAATGGCCAAAAAACGGGTGGGCTATATCCTTGGTGGGGGGCGCGGGCGAAGTTCGTCCGCCGGACTCAGAATGGGGCGAGACTTTGCGAGGGGCCTCAGGGTGACAAAAATAAGCCGCGGGCAATGCCGCGCCCAAAAATAAGCGCCCGAAGGCCGTGGTGCCAAAACCCCCCAGCGGAAAAATGGCCAAAAAACGGGTGGGCTATAGCCTTGGTGGGGGGCGCGGGCGAAGTTCGTCCGCCGGACTCGGAATGGGGCGAGACTTTGCGAGGGGCCTCGGGGCACCAAAAATATGCCGCGGACAAAGCCGCGCCCAAAAATAAGGGCCCGAAGGTCGTGGTGCCAAAACCCCCCAGCGGAAAAATGGCCAAAAAACGGGTGGGCTATAGCCTTGGTGGGGGGCGCGGGCGAAGTTCGTCCGCCGGACTCGGAATGGGGCGAGACTTTGCGAGGGGCCTCGGGGCACCAAAAATAAGCCGCGGACAAAGCCGCGCCCAAAAATAAGCGCCCGAAGGTCGTGGTGCCAAAACCCCCCAGCGGAAAAATGGCCAAAAAACGGGTGGGCTATAGCCTTGGTGGGGGGCGCGGGCGAAGTTCGTCCGCCGGACTCGGAATGGGGCGAGACTTTGCGCGGGGCCTCGGGGCGCCAAAAATAAGCCGCGGGCAAAGCTGCGCCGAAAAATAAGAGCCCGAAGGTCGTGGTGCCAAAACCCCCCAGCAGAAAAATGGCCAAAAAACGGGTGGGCTATAGCCTTGGTGGGGGGCGCGGGCGAAGTTCGTCCGCCGGACTCGGAATGGGGCGAGAGTTTGCGAGGGGCCTCGGGGTGCCAAAAATAAGCCGCGGGCGAAGCCGCGCCCAAAAATAAGCGCCCCAAGGTCGTGGTTCCAAAACCTCCCAGCGGAAAAATGGCCAAAAAACGGGTGGGCTATAGCCTTGGTGGGGAGCGCGGGCGAAGTTCGTCCGCCGGACTCGGAATGGGACGAGACTTTGCGAGCGGCCTCGGGGCACCAAAACTAAGCCACGGGCAAAGCCGCGTCCGAAGGTCGTGGTGCCAAAACCCCCCAGCGGAAAAATGGCCAAAAAACGGGTGGGCTATAGCCTTGGTGGGGGGCGCGGGCGAAGTTCGTCCGCCGGACTCGGAATAGGGCGAGACTTTGCGAGGTGCCTCGGGGTGCCAAAAATAAGCCGCGGGCAATGCCGCGCCCAAAGGTCGTGGTGCCAAAACCCCCCAGCGGAAAAATGGCCAAAAAACGGGTGGGCTATAGCCTTGGTGGGGGGCGCGGGTGAAGTTCGTCCGCCGGACTCGGAATGGGGCGAGACTTTGCGCGGGGCCTCGGGGCGCCAAAAATAAGCCGCGGGCAAAGCCGCGCCCAAAAATAAGCGCCAGAAGGTCGTGGTGCCAAAACCCCCCAGCGGAAAAATGGCCAAAAAACGGGTGGGCTATAGCCTTGGTGGGGGGCGCGGGCGAAGTTCGTCCGCCGGACTCGGAATGGGGCGAGACTTTGCACGGGGCCTCGGGGCGCCAAAAATAAGCCGCGGGCAAAGCCGTGCCCAAAAATAAGCGCCCGAAGGTCGTGGTGCCAAAACCCCCCAGCGGAAAAATGGCCAAAAAACGGGTGGGCTATAGCCTTGGTGGGGGGCGCGGGCGAAGTTCGTCCGCCGGACTCGGAATGGGGCGAGACTTTGCGAGGGGCCTCGGGGTGCCCGCGGGAAGTCGCGGGCACAGCCGCGTCCAAAAATAAGCGCCCGAAGGTCGTGGTGCCAAAACCCCCCCGCGGAAAAATGGCCAAAAAACGGGTGGGCTATAGCCTTGGTGGGGGGCGCGGGCGAAGTTCGTCCGCCGGACTCGGAATGGGGCGAGACTTTGCGAGGGGACTCGGGGTGCCCGCGGGAAGTTGCGGGCACAGCCGCGTCCAAAAATAAGCGCCCGAAGGTCGTGGTGCCAAAACCCCCCAGCGGAAAAATGGCCAAAAAAAGGGTGGGCTATAGCCTTGGTGGGGGGCGCGGGCGAAGTTCGTCCCCCGGACTCGGAATGGGGCGAGACTTTGCGAGGGGCCTCGGGGTGCCCCCAGGAAGTCGCGGGCACAGCCGTGTCCAAAAATAAGCGCCCGAAGGTCGTGGTGCCAAAACCCCCCAGCGGAAAAATGGCCAAAAAACGGGTGGGCTATAGCCTTGGTGGGGGGCGCGGGCGAAGTTCGTCTGCCGGACTCGGAATGGGGCGAGACTTTGCGAGGGGCCTTGGGGTGCCCGCGGGAAGTCACGGGCACAGCCGCATCCAGAAATAAGCACCCGAAGGTCGTGGTGCCAAAACCCCCCAGCGGAAAAATGGCCAAAAAACGGGTGGGCTATAGCCTTGGTGGGGGGCGCGGGCGAAGTTCGTCCGCCGGACTCGGAATGGGGCGAGACTTTGCACGGGGCCTCGGGGCGCCAAAAATAAGCCGCGGGCAAAGCCGTGCCCAAAAATAAGCGCCCGAAGGTCGTGGTGCCAAAACCCCCCAGCGGAAAAATGGCCAAAAAACGGGTGGGCTATAGCCTTGGTGGGGGGCGCGGGCGAAGTTCGTCCGCCGGACTCGGAATGGGGCGAGACTTTGCGAGGGGCCTCGGGGTGCCCGCGGGAAGTCGCGGGCACAGCCGCGTCCAAAAATAAGCGCCCGAAGGTCGTGGTGCCAAAACCCCCCCGCGGGAAAATGGCCAAAAAACGGGTGGGCTATAGCCTTGGTGGGGGGCGCGGGCGAAGTTCGTCCGCCGGACTCGGAATGGGGCGAGACTTTGCCAGGGGCCTCGGGGTGCCCGCGGGAAGTCGCGGGCACAGCCGCGCCAAAAAATAAGCGCCCGAAGGTGGTGGTGCCAAAACCCCCCAGCGGAAA
Source organism: Citrus x limon (assembly GCA_034663535.1). Lineage (NCBI taxonomy): Eukaryota > Viridiplantae > Streptophyta > Magnoliopsida > Sapindales > Rutaceae > Citrus > Citrus x limon. Next base: position 2,203,502 of record CM067991.1, on the reverse strand, counting down.
AATGGCCAAAAAACGGGTGGGCTATATAGCCTTGGTGGGCGGCGCGGGCGAAGTTCGTCCGCCGGACTCGGAATGGGGCGAGACTTTGCGAGGGGCCTCGGTGTGCCCGCGGGAAGTCGCGGGCACAGCCGCGTCCAAAAATAAGCGCCTGAAGGTCGTGGTGCCAAAACCCCCCAGCGGAAAAATGGCCAAAAAACGGGTGGGCTATAGCCTTGGTGGGGGGCGCGGGCGAAGTTCGTCCGCCGGACTCGGAATGGGACGAGACTTTGCGAGGGGCCTCGGGGTACCAAAAATAAGCCGTGGGCAGTGCCGCGCCCAAAAATAAGCGCCCGAAGGTCGTGGTGCCAAAACCCCCCAGCGGAAAAATGGCCAAAAAACGGGTGGGCTATAGCCTTGGTGGGCGGCGCGGGCGAAGTTCGTCCGCCGGACTCGGAATGGGGCGAGACTTTGCGAGGGGCCTCGGTGTGCCCGCGGGAAGTCGCGGGCACAGCCGCGTCCAAAAATAAGCGCCTGAAGGTCGTGGTGCCAAAACCCCCCAGCGGAAAAATGGCCAAAAAACGGGTGGGCTATAGCCTTGGTGGGGGGCGCGGGCGAAGTTCGTCCGCCGGACTCGGAATAGGGCGAGACTTTGCGAGGGGCCTCGGGGTGCCAAAAATAAGCCGCGGGCAAAGCCGCGCCCAAAAATAAGCGCCCAAAGGTCGTGGTGCCAAAACCCCCCAGCGGAAAAATGGCCAAAAAACGGGTGGGCTATATAGCCTTGGTGGGCGGCGCGGGCGAAGTTCGTCCGCCGGACTCGGAATGGGGCGAGACTTTGCGAGGGGCCTCGGTGTGCCCGCGGGAAGTCGCGGGCACAGCCGCGTCCAAAAATAAGCGCCTGAAGGTCGTGGTGCCAAAACCCCCCAGCGGAAAAATGGCCAAAAAACGGGTGGGCTATAGCCTTGGTGGGGGGCGCGGGCGAAGTTCGTCCGCCGGACTCGGAATGGGACGAGACTTTGCGAGGGGCCTCGGGGTACCAAAAATAAGCCGTGGGCAGTGCCGCGCCCAAAAATAAGCGCCCGAAGGTCGTGGTGCCAAAACCCCCCAGCGGAAAAATGGCCAAAAAACGGGTGGGCTATAGCCTTGGTGGGGGGCGCGGGCGAAGTTCGTCCGCCGGACTCGGAATGGGGCAAGACTTTGCCAGGGGCCTCGGGGTGCCCGCGGGAAGTCTTGGGCACGGCCGCGCCCAAAAATAAGCGCCCGAAGGTCGTGGTGCCAAAACCCCCCAGCGGAAAAATGGCCAAAAAACGGGTGGGCTATAGCCATGGTGGGGGGCGCGGGCGAAGTTCGTCCGCCGGACTCGGAATGGGGCGAGCCATTGCGAGGGGCCTCGGGGTACCAAAAATAAGCCGCGGGCAAAGCCGCGCCCAAAAATAAGCGCCCGAAGGTCGTGCTGCCAAAACCCCCCAGCGGAAAAATGGCCAAAAAACGGGTGGGCTATAGCCTTGGTGGGGGGCGCGGGCGAAGTTCGTCCGCTGGACTCGGAATGGGGCGAGACTTTGCCAGGGGCCTCGGGGTGCCCGCGGGAAGTCGCGGGCATAGCCGCGCCAAAAAATAAGCGCCCGAAGGTCGTGGTGCCAAAACCCCCCAGCGGAAAAATGGCCAAAAAACGGGTGGGCTATAGCCTTGGTGGGGGGCGCGGGCGAAGTTCGTCCGCCGGACTCGGAATGGGGCGAGAATTTGCGAGGGGCCTCGGGGTGCCAAAAATAAGCCGCGGGTAAAGCCGCGCCCTAAAATAAGCGCCCGAAGGTCGTGGTGCAAAAACCCCCCAGCGGAAAAATGGCCAAAAAACGGGTGGGCTATAGCCTTGGTGGGGGGCGCGGGCGAAGTTCGTCCGCCGGACTCGGAATGGGGCGAAAATTTTCGAGGGGCCTCGGGGTGCCAAAAATAAGCCATGGGTAAAGCCGCGCCCAAAAATAAGCGCCCGAAGGTCGTGGTGCCAAAACCCCCCAGCGGAAAAATGGCCAAAAAACGGGTGGGCTATAGCCTTGGTGGGGGGCGCGGGCGAAGTTCGTCCGCCGGACTCGGCATGGGGCGAGACTTTGCACAGGGCCTCGGGGCGCCAAAAATAAGCCGCGGGCAAAGCCGCGCCCAAAAATAAGCGCCCGAAGGTCGTGGTGCCAAAACCCCCCAGCGGAAAAATGGCCAAAAAACGGGTGGGCTATAGCCTTGGTGGGGGGCGCGGGCGAAGTTCGTCCGCCGGACTCGGAATGGGGCGAGACTTTGCGAGGGGCCTCGGGGTGCCAAAAATAAGCCGCGGGCAAAGCCGCGTACAAAGGTCGTGGTGCCAAAACCTCCCAGCGGAAAAATGGCCAAAAAACGGGTGGGCTATAGCCTTGGTGGGGGGCGCGGGCGAAATTCGTCCGCCGGACTCGGAATGGGACGAGACTTTGCGAGGGGCCTCGGGGCACCAAAAATAAGCCGCGGGCATAGCCGCGACCAAAAATAAGCGCCCGAAGGTCGTGGTGCCAAAACCCCCCAGCGGAAAAATGGCCAAAAAACGGGTGGGCTATAGCCTTGGTGGGGGGCGCGGGCGAAGTTCGTCCGCCGGACTCGGAATGGGGTGAGACTTTGCGCGGGGCCTCGGGGTGCCAAAAATAAGCCGCGGGCAAAGCCGCGCCCAAAAATAAGCGCCCGAAGGTCGTGGTGCCAAAACCCCCCAGCGGAAAAATGGCCAAAAAACGGGTGGGCTATAGCCTTTGTGGGGGGCGCGGGCGAAGTTCGTCCGCCGGACTCGGAATGGGGCGAGACTTTGTGCGGGGCCTCGGGGTGCCAAAAATAAGCCGCGGGCAAAGCCGCGCCCAAAAATAAGCGCCCGAAGGTCGTGGTGCCAAAACCCCCCAGCGGAAAAATGGCCAAAAAACGGGTGGGCTATAGCCTTGGTGGGGGGCGCGGGCGAAGTTCGTCCGCCGGACTCGGAATGGGGCGAGACTTTGCGAGGGGCCTCGGGGTGCCCGCGGGAAGTCGCGGGCACAGCCGTGTCCAAAAATAAGCGCCCGAAGGTCGTGGTGCCAAAACCCCCCAGCGGAAAAATGGCCAAAAAACGGGTGGGCTATAGCCTTGGTGGGGGGCGCGGGCGAAGTTCGTCTGCCGGACTTGGAATGGTACGAGACTTTGCGAGGTACCTCGGGGTGCCCGCGGGAAGTCGCGGGCACGGCCGCGTCCAGAAAAAAGCGCCCGAAGGTCGTGGTGCCAAAACCCCCCAGCGGAAAAATGGCCAAAAAACGGGTGGGCTATAGCCTTGGTGGGGGGCGCGGGCGAAGTTCGTCCGCCGGACTCGGAATGGGGCGAGACTTTGCGAGGGGCCTCGGGGTGCCAAAAATAAGCCGCGGGCAAAGCCGCGTACAAAGGTCGTGGTGCCAAAACCTCCCAGCGGAAAAATGGCCAAAAAACGGGTGGGCTATAGCCTTGGTGGGGGGCGCGGGCGAAATTCGTCCGCCGGACTCGGAATGGGACGAGACTTTGCGAGGGGCCTCGGGGCACCAAAAATAAGCCGCGGGCATAGCCGCGACCAAAAATAAGCGCCCGAAGGTCGTGGTGCCAAAACCCCCCAGCGGAAAAATGGCCAAAAAACGGGTGGGCTATAGCCTTGGTGGGGGGCGCGGGCGAAGTTCGTCCGCCGGACTCGGAATGGGGCGTGACTTTGCGCGGGGCCTCGGGGTGCCAAAAATAAGCCGCGGGCAAAGCCGCGCCCAAAAATAAGCGCCCGAAGGTCGTGGTGCCAAAACCCCCCAGCGGAAAAATGGCCAAAAAACGGGTGGGCTATAGCCTTGGTGGGGGGCGCGGGCGAAGTTCGTCCGCCAGACTCGAAATGGGGCGAGACTTTGCGAGGGGCCTCGGGGTGCTAAAAATAAGCCGCGGCCAAAGCCGCGCCCAAAAATAAGCGCCCGAAGGTGGTGGTGCCAAAACCCCCCAGCGGAAAAATGGCCAAAAAACGGGTGGGCTATAGCCTTGGTGGGGGGCGCGGGCGAAGTTCGTCCGCCGGACTCGAAATGGGGCGAGACTTTGCAAGGGGCCTCGGGGCACCAAAAATAAGCCGCGGGCAAAGCCGCTCCCAAAAATAAGCACCCGAAGGTCGTGGTGCCAAAACCCCCAGCGGAAAAATGGCCAAAAAACGGGTGGTCTACAGCCTTGGTGGGGGGCGCGGGCGAAGTTCGCCCGCCGGACTCGGAATGGGGCGAGACTTTGCGCGGGGCCTCGGGGCGCCAAAAATAAGCCGCGGGCAAAGCCGCGCCCAAAAATAAGCGCCCGAAGGTCGTGGTGCCAAAACCCCCCAGCGGAAAAATGGCCAAAAAACGGGTGGGCTATAGCCTTGGTGGGGGGCGCGGGCGAAGTTCGTCCGCCGGACTCGGAATGGGGCGAGACTTTGCGAGGGGCCTCGGGGTGCCCGCGGGAAGTCGCGGGCACAGCCGCGTCCAAAAATAAGCACCCGAAGGTCGTGGTGCCAAAACCCCCCAGCGGAAAAATGGCCAAAAAACGGGTGGGCTATAGCCTTGGTGTGGGGCGCGGGCGAACTTCGTCCGCCGGACTCGGAATGGGGCGAGACTTTGCGAGGGGCCTCGGGGTGCCCGCGGGAAGTCGCGGGCACAGCCGCGTCCGAAAATAAGCACCCGAAGGTCGTGGTGCCAAGACCCCCCAGCGGAAAAATGGCCAAAAAACGGGTGGGCTATAGCCTTGGTGGGGGGCGCGGGCGAAGTTCGTCCGCCAGACTCGGAATGGGGCGAGACTTTGCGAGGGGCCTCGGGGTGCTAAAAATAAGCCGCGGCCAAAGCCGCGCCCAAAAATAAGCGCCCGAAGGTGGTGGTGCCAAAACCCCCCAGCGGAAAAATGGCCAAAAAACGGGTGGGCTATAGCCTTGGTGGGGGGCGCGGGCGAAGTTCGTCCGCCGGACTCGAAATGGGGCGAGACTTTGCAAGGGGCCTCGGGGCACCAAAAATAAGCCGCGGGCAAAGCCGCTCCCAAAAATAAGCACCCGAAGGTCGTGGTGCCAAAACCCCCCAGCGGAAAAATGGCCAAAAAACGGGTGGTCTACAGCCTTGGTGGGGGGCGCGGGCGAAGTTCGCCCGCCGGACTCGGAATGGGGCGAGACTTTGCGCGGGGCCTCGGGGCGCCAAAAATAAGCCGCGGGCAAAGCCGCGCCCAAAAATAAGCGCCCGAAGGTCGTGGTGCCAAAACCCCCCAGCGGAAAAATGGCCAAAAAACGGGTGGGCTATAGCCTTGGTGGGGGGCGCGGGCGAAGTTCGTCCGCCGGACTTGGAATGGGGCGAGACTTTGCGAGGGGCCTCGGGGTGCCCGCGGGAAGTCGCGGGCACAGCCGCGTCCAAAAATAAGCACCCGAAGGTCGTGGTGCCAAAACCCCCCAGCGGAAAAATGGCCAAAAAACGGGTGGGCTATAGCCTTGGTGTGGGGCGCGGGCGAACTTCGTCCGCCAGACTCGGAATGGGGCGAGACTTTGCAAGGGGCCTCGGGGTGCCAAAAATAAGCCGCGGGCAAAGCCACGCCCAAAAATAAGCGCCCGAAGGTCGTGGTGCCAAAACCCCCCAGCGGAAAAATGGCCAAAAAACGGGTGGGCTATAGCCTTGGTGGGGGGCGCGGGCGAAGTTCGTCCGCCGGACTCGGAATGGGGCGAGACTTTGCGAGGGGCCTCGGGGTGCCAAAAATAAGCCGCGGGGAAAGCCGCGCCCAAAAATAAGCGCCCAAAGGTCGTGGTGCCAAAACCCCCCAGCGGAAAAATGGCCAAAAAACGGGTGGTCTACAGCCTTGGTGGGGGGCGCGGGCGAAGTTCGCCCGCCGGACTCGGAATGGGGCGAGACTTTGCGCGGGGCCTCGGGGCGCCAAAAATAAGCCGCGGCCAAAGCCGCGCCCAAAAATAAGCGCCCGAAGGTCGTGGTGCCAAAACCCCCCAGCGGAAAAATGGCCAAAAAACGGGTGGGCTATAGCCTTGCTGGGGGGCGCGGGCGAAGTTCGTCCGCCGGACTCGGAATGGGGCGAGACTTTGCGAGGGGCCTCGGGGTGCCCGCGGGAAGTCGCGGGCACAGCCGCGTCCAAAAATAAGCACCCGAAGGTCGTGGTGCCAAAACCCCCCAGCGGAAAAATGGCCAAAAAACGGGTGGGCTATAGCCTTGGTGTGGGGCGCGGGCGAACTTCGTCCGCCGGACTCGGAATGGGGCGAGACTTTGCGAGGGGCCTCGGGGTGCCAAAAATAAGCCGCGGGCAAAGCCACGCCCAAAAATAAGCGCCCGAAGGTCGTGGTGCCAAAACCCCCCAGCGGAAAAATGGCCAAAAAACGGGTGGGCTATAGCCTTGGTGGGGGGCGCGGGCGAAGTTCGTCCGCCGGACTCGGAATGGGACGAGACCTTGCGAGGGGCCTCGGGGCACCAAAATTAAGCCACGGGCAAAGCCGCGCCCAAAAATAAGCGCCCGAAGGTCGTGGTGCCAAAACCCCCCAGCGGAAAAATGGCCAAAAAACGGGTGGGCTATAGCCTTGGTGGGGGGCGCGGGCGAAGTTCGTCCGCCGGACTCGGAATGGGACGAGACTTTGCGAGGGGCCTCGGGGCACCAAAAATAAGCCGCGGTCAGAGCCGCGCCCAAAAATAAGCTCCCGAAGGTCGTGGTACCAAAACCCCCCAGCGGAAAAATGGCCAAAAAACGGGTGGGCTATAGCCTTGGTGGGGGGCGCGGGCGAAGTTCGTCCGCCGGACTCGGAATGGGGCGAGACTTTGCGAGGGGCCTCGGGGTGCCTGCGGGAAGTCGCGGGCACAGCCGCGTCCAAAAATAAGCGCCCGAAGGTTGTGGTGCCAAAACTCCCCAGCGGAAAAATGGCCAAAAAACGGGTGGGCTATAGCCTTGCTGGGGGGCGCGGGCGAAGTTCGTCAGCCGGACTCGGAATGGGGCGAGACTTTGTGAGGGGCCTCGGGGTGCCAAAAATAAGCCACGGAAAAGGCCCGCCCAAAAATAAGCGCCCGAAGGTCGTGGTGCCAAAACCCCCCAGCGGAAAAATGGCCAAAAAACGGGTGGGCTATAGCCTTGGTGGGGGGCGCGGGCGAAGTTCGTCAGCCGGACTCGGAATGGGGCGAGACTTTGCGAGGGGCCTCGGGGTGCCCGCGGGAAGTCGCGGACACAGCCGCGCCCAAAAATAAGCGCCCGAAGGTCGTGGTGCCAAAACCCCCCAGCGGAAAAATGGCCAAAAAACGGGTGGGCTATAGCCTTGGTGGGGGGCGCGGGCGAAGTTCGTCCGCCGGACTCGGAATGGGGCGAGACTTTGCGAGGGGCCTCGGGGTGCGAAAAATAAGCCGCGGACAAAGCCGCGCCCAAAAATAAGCGCCCGAAGGTCGTGGTGCCAAAACCCCCCAGCGGAAAAATGGCCAAAAAACGGGTGGGCTATAGCCTTGGTGGGGGGCGCGGGCGAAGTTCGTCCGCTGGACTCGGAATGGGGCGAGACTTTGCCAGGGGCCTCGGGGTGCCCGCGGGAAGTCGCGGGCATAGCCGCGCCAAAAAATAAGCGCCCGAAGGTCGTGGTGCCAAAACCCCCCAGCGGAAAAATGGCCAAAAAACGGGTGGGCTATAGCCTTGGTGGGGGGCGCGGGCGAAGTTCGTCCGCCGGACTCGGAATGGGGCGAGAATTTGCGAGGGGCCTCGGGGTGCCAAAAATAAGCCGCGGGTAAAGCCGCGCCCTAAAATAAGCGCCCGAAGGTCGTGGTGCAAAAACCCCCCAGCGGAAAAATGGCCAAAAAACGGGTGGACTATAGCCTTGGTGGGGGGCATGGGCGAAGTTCGTCTTCCGGACTCGGAATGGGGCGAGACTTTGCGAGGGGCCTCAGGGTGCCCGCGGGAAGTCGCGGGCACAGCCGCGTCCAAAAATAAGCACCCGAAGGTCGTGGTGCCAAAACCCCCCAGCGGAAAAATGGCCAAAAAACGGGTGGGCTATAGCCTTGGTGTGGGGCGCGGGCGAACTTCGTCCGCCGGACTCGGAATGGGGCGAGACTTTGCGAGGGGCCTCGGGGTGCCAAAAATAAGCCGCGGGCAAAGCCACGCCCAAAAATAAGCGCCCGAAGGTCGTGGTGCCAAAACCCCCCAGCGGAAAAATGGCCAAAAAACGGGTGGGCTATAGCCTTGGTGGGGGGCGCGGGCGAAGTTCGTCCGCCGGACTCGGAATGGGACGAGACCTTGCGAGGGGCCTCGGGGCACCAAAATTAAGCCACGGGCAAAGCCGCGCCCAAAAATAAGCGCCCGAAGGTCGTGGTGCCAAAACCCCCCAGCGGAAAAATGGCCAAAAAACGGGTGGGCTATAGCCTTGGTGGGGGGCGCGGGCGAAGTTCGTCCGCCGGACTCGGAATGGGACGAGACTTTGCGAGGGGCCTCGGGGCACCAAAAATAAGCCGCGGTCAGAGCCGCGCCCAAAAATAAGCTCCCGAAGGTCGTGGTACCAAAACCCCCCAGCGGAAAAATGGCCAAAAAACGGGTGGGCTATAGCCTTGGTGGGGGGCGCGGGCGAAGTTCGTCCGCCGGACTCGGAATGGGGCGAGACTTTGCGAGGGGCCTCGGGGTGCCTGCGGGAAGTCGCGGGCACAGCCGCGTCCAAAAATAAGCGCCCGAAGGTTGTGGTGCCAAAACTCCCCAGCGGAAAAATGGCCAAAAAACGGGTGGGCTATAGCCTTGCTGGGGGGCGCGGGCGAAGTTCGTCAGCCGGACTCGGAATGGGGCGAGACTTTGTGAGGGGCCTCGGGGTGCCAAAAATAAGCCACGGAAAAGGCCCGCCCAAAAATAAGCGCCCGAAGGTCGTGGTGCCAAAACCCCCCAGCGGAAAAATGGCCAAAAAACGGGTGGGCTATAGCCTTGGTGGGGGGCGCGGGCGAAGTTCGTCAGCCGGACTCGGAATGGGGCGAGACTTTGCGAGGGGCCTCGGGGTGCCCGCGGGAAGTCGCGGACACAGCCGCGCCCAAAAATAAGCGCCCGAAGGTCGTGGTGCCAAAACCCCCCAGCGGAAAAATGGCCAAAAAACGGGTGGGCTATAGCCTTGGTGGGGGGCGCGGGCGAAGTTCGTCCGCCGGACTCGGAATGGGGCGAGACTTTGCGAGGGGCCTCGGGGTGCGAAAAATAAGCCGCGGACAAAGCCGCGCCCAAAAATAAGCGCCCGAAGGTCGTGGTGCCAAAACCCCCCAGCGGAAAAATGGCCAAAAAACGGGTGGACTATAGCCTTGGTGGGGGGCATGGGCGAAGTTCGTCTTCCGGACTCGGAATGGGGCGAGACTTTGCGAGGGGCCTCAGGGTGCCCGCGGGAAGTCGCGGGCACAGCCGCGTCCAAAAATAAGCGCCCGAAGGTCGTGGTGCCAAAACTCCCCAGCGGAAAAATGGCCAAAAAACGGGTGGGCTATAGCCTTGCTGGGGGGCGCGGGCGAAGTTCGTCAGCCGGACTCGGAATGGGGCGAGACTTTGTGAGGGGCCTCGGGGTGCCAAAAATAAGCCACGGAAAAGGCCCGCCCAAAAATAAGCGCCCGAAGGTCGTGGTGCCAAAACCCCCCAGCGGAAAAATGGCCAAAAAACGGGTGGGCTATAGCCTTGGTGGGGGGCGCGGGCGAAGTTCGTCAGCCGGACTCGGAATGGGGCGAGACTTTGCGAGGGGCCTCGGGGTGCCCGCGGGAAGTCGCGGACACAGCCGCGCCCAAAAATAAGCGCCCGAAGGTCGTGGTGCCAAAACCCCCCAGCGGAAAAATGGCCAAAAAACGGGTGGGCTATAGCCTTGGTGGGGGGCGCGGGCGAAGTTCGTCCGCCGGACTCGGAATGGGACGAGACTTTGCGAGGGGCCTCGGGGCACCAAAAATAAGCCGCGGTCAAAGCCGCGCCCAAAAATAAGCTCCCGAAGGTCGTGGTACCAAAACCCCCCAGCGGAAAAATGGCCAAAAAACGGGTGGGCTATAGCCTTGGTGGGGGGCGCGGGCGAAGTTCGTCCGCCGGACTCGGAATGGGGCGAGACTTTGCGAGGGGCCTCGGGGTGCCTGCGGGAAGTCGCGGGCACAGCCGCGTCCAAAAATAAGCGCCCGAAGGTCGTGGTGCCAAAACTCCCCAGCGGAAAAATGGCCAAAAAACGGGTGGGCTATAGCCTTGCTGGGGGGCGCGGGCGAAGTTCGTCAGCCGGACTCGGAATGGGGCGAGACTTTGTGAGGGGCCTCGGGGTGCCAAAAATAAGCCACGGAAAAGGCCCGCCCAAAAATAAGCGCCCGAAGGTCGTGGTGCCAAAACCCCCCAGCGGAAAAATGGCCAAAAAACGGGTGGGCTATAGCCTTGGTGGGGGGCGCGGGCGAAGTTCGTCAGCCGGACTCGGAATGGGGCGAGACTTTGCGAGGGGCCTCGGGGTGCCCGCGGGAAGTCGCGGACACAGCCGCGCCCAAAAATAAGCGCCCGAAGGTCGTGGTGCCAAAACCCCCCAGCGGAAAAATGGCCAAAAAACGGGTGGGCTATAGCCTTGGTGGGGGGCGCGGGCGAAGTTCGTCCGCCGGACTCGGAATGGGGCGAGACTTTGCGAGGGGCCTCGGGGTGCGAAAAATAAGCCGCGGACAAAGCCGCGCCCAAAAATAAGCGCCCGAAGGTCGTGGTGCCAAAACCCCCCAGCGGAAAAATGGCCAAAAAACGGGTGGGCTATAGCCTTGGTGGGGGGCGCGGGCGAAGTTCGTCCGCCGGACTTTGAATGGGACGAGACTTTGCGAGGGGCCTCGGGGTGCCCGCGGGAAGTCGCGGGCACAGCCGCGTCCAGAAATAAGCGCCCGAAGGTCGTGGTGCCAAAACCCCCCAGCGGAAAAATGGCCAAAAAACGGGTGGACTATAGCCTTGGTGGGGGGCATGGGCGAAGTTCGTCTTCCGGACTCGGAATGGGGCGAGACTTTGCGAGGGGCCTCAGGGTGCCCGCGGGAAGTCGCGGGCACAGCCGCGTCCAGAAATAAGCGCCCGAAGGTCGTGTTGCCAAAACCCCCCAGTGGAAAAATGGCCAAAAAACGGGTGGGCTATAGCCTTGGTGGGGGGCGCGGGCGAAGTTCGTCCGCCGGACTCGGAACGGGGCGACACTTTGCGAGGGGCCTCGGGGTGCCAAAAATAAGCCGCGGGGAAAGCCGCGCCCAAAAATAAGCGCCCAAAGGTCGTGGTGCCAAAACCCCCCAGCGGAAAAATGGCCAAAAAACGGGTGGGCTATAGCCTTGGTGGGGGGCGCGGGCGAAGTTCGTCCGCCGGACTCGGAATGGGACGAGACTTTGCGAGGGGCCTCGGGGCACCAAAATTAAGCCGCAGGCAAAGCCGCGCCCAAAAATAAGAGCCCGAAGGTTGTGGTGCCAAAACCCCCCAGCGGAAAAATGGCCAAAAAACGGGTGGGCTATAGCCTTGGTGGGGGGCGCGGGCGAAAATCGTCCGCCGGACTCGGAAGGGGACGAGACTTTGCGCGGGGCCTCGGGGCGCCAAAAATAAGCCACGGGCAAAGCCGCGCCCAAAAATAAGCGCCCGAAGGTCGTGGTGCCAAAACCCCCCAGCGGAAAAATGGCCAAAAAACGGGTGGGCTATAGCCTTGGTGGGGGGCGCGGGCGAAGTTCGTCCGCCGGACTCGGAATGGGGCGAGACTTTGCGAGGGGCCTCGGGGTGCGAAAAATAAGCCGCGGACAAAGCCGCGCCCAAAAATAAGCGCCCGAAGGTCGTGGTGCCAAAACCCCCCAGCGGAAAAATGGCCAAAAAACGGGTGGGCTATAGCCTTGGTGGGGGGCGCGGGCGAAGTTCGTCCGCCGGACTTTGAATGGGACGAGACTTTGCGAGGGGCCTCGGGGTGCCCGCGGGAAGTCGCGGGCACAGCCGCGTCCAGAAATAAGCGCCCGAAGGTCGTGGTGCCAAAACCCCCCAGCGGAAAAATGGCCAAAAAACGGGTGGACTATAGCCTTGGTGGGGGGCATGGGCGAAGTTCGTCTGCCGGACTCGGAATGGGGCGAGACTTTGCGAGGGGCCTCGGGGTGCCCGCGGGAAGTCGCGGGCACAGCCGCGTCCAGAAATAAGCGCCCGAAGGTCGTGGTGCCAAAACGCCCCAGCGGAAAAATGGCCAAAAAACGGGTGGGCTATAGCCTTGGTGGGGGGCGCGGGCGAAGTTCGTCCGCCGGACTCGGAACGGGGCGAGACTTTGCGAGGGGCCTCGGGGTGCCAAAAATAAGCCACGGAAAAGGCCGTGCCCAAAAATAAGCGCCCGAAGGTCGTGGTGCCAAAACCCCCCAGCGGAAAAATGGCCAAAAAACGGGTGGGCTATAGCCTTGGTGGGGGGCGCGGGCGAAGTTCGTCAGCCGGACTCGGAATGGGGCGAGACTTTGGGAGGGGCCTCGGGGTACGCGCGGGAAGTCGCGGACACAGCCGCGCCCAAAAATAAGCGCCCGAAGGTCGTGGTGCCAAAACCCCCCAGCGGAAAAATGGCCAAAAAACGGGTGGGCTATAGCCTTGGTGGGGGGCGCGGGCGAAGTTCGTCCGCCGGACTCAGAATGGGGCGAGACTTTGCGAGGGGCCTCGGGGTGCCCGCGGGAAGTCGCGGGCACAGCCGCGTGCAGAAATAAGCGCCCGAAGGTCGTGGTGCCAAAACCCCCCAGCGGAAAAATGGCCAAAAAACGGGTGGGCTATAGCCTTGGTGGGGGGCGCGGGCGAAGTTCGTCCGCTGGACTCGGGATGGGGCGAGACTATGCGAGCGGCCTCGGGGTGCCCACGGGAAGTCGCGGGCACAGCCGCGTCCAGAAATAAGCACCCGAAGGTCGTGGTGCCAAAACCCCCCAGCGGAAAAATGGCCAAAAAACGGGTGGGCTATAGCCTTGGTGGGGGGCGCGGGCGAAGTTCGTCCGCCGGACTCGGAATGGGGCGAGACTTTGCGAGGGGCCTCGGGGTGCCCGCGGGAAGTCGCGGGCACAGCCGCGTCCAGAAATAAGCACCCGAAGGTCGTGGTGCCAAAACCCCCCAGCGGAAAAATGGCCAAAAAACGGGTGGGCTATAGCCTCGGTGGGGGGCGCGGGCGAAGTTCGTCCGCCGGACTCGGAATGGGGCGAGACTTTGCGAGGGGCCTCGGGGAGCCCGCGGGAAGTCGCGGGCACAGCCGCGTCCAGAAATAAGCGCCCGAAGGTCGTGGTGCCAAAACCCCCCAGCGGAAAAATGGCCAAAAAACGGGTGGGCTATAGCCTTGGTGGGGGGCGCGGTCGAAGTTCGTCCGCCGGACTCGGAATGGGGCGAGACTTTGCGAGGGGCCTCGGGGTGCCCGCGGGAAGTCGCAGGCACAGCCGCGTCCAGAAATAAGCGCCCGAAGGTCGTGGTGCCAAAACCCCCCAGCGGAAAAATGGCCAAAAAACGGGTGGGCTATAGCCTTGGTGGGGGGCGCAGGCGAAGTTCGTCCGCCGGACTCGGAATGGGACGAGACTTTGCGAGGGGCCTCGGGGTGCCCGCGGGAAGTCGCGGGCACAGCTGCGTCCAGAAATAAGCGCCCGAAGGTCGTGGTGCCAAAACCCCCCAGCGGAAAAATGGCCAAAAAACGGGTGGGCTATAGCCTTGGTGGGGGGCGCGGGCGAAGTTCGTCCGCCGGACTCGGAACGGGGCGAGACTTTGCGAGGGGCCTCGGGGTGCCAAAAATAAGCCACGGAAAAGGCCGCGCCCAAAAATAAGCGCCCGAAGGTCGTGGTGCCAAAACCCCCCAGCGGAAAAATGGGCAAAAAACGGGTGGGCTATAGCCTTGGTGGGGGGCGCGGGCGAAGTTCGTCAGCCGGACTCGGAATGGGGCGAGACTTTGCGAGGGGCCTCGGGGTACGCGCGGGAAGTCGCGGACACAGCCGCGCCCAAAAATAAGCGCCCGAAGGTCGTGGTGCCAAAACCCCCCAGCGGAAAAATGGCCAAAAAACGGGTGGGCTATAGCCTTGGTGGGGGGCGCGGGCGAAGTTCGTCCGCCGGACTCAGAATGGGGCGAGACTTTGCGAGGGGCCTCGGGGTAACCGCGGGAAGTCGCGGGCACAGCCGCGTGCAGAAATAAGCGCCCGAAGGTCGTGGTGCCAAAACCCCCCAGCGGAAAAATGGCCAAAAAACGGGTGGGCTATAGCCTTGGTGGGGGGCGCGGGCGAAGTTCGTCCGCCGGACTCGGGATGGGGCGAGACTATGCGAGCGGCCTCGGGGTGCCCACGGGAAGTCGCGGGCACAGCCGCGTCCAGAAATAAGCACCCGAAGGTCGTGGTGCCAAAACCCCCCAGCGGAAAAATGGCCAAAAAACGGGTGGGCTATAGCCTTGGTGGGGGGCGCGGGCGAAGTTCGTCCGCCGGACTCGGAATGGGGCGAGACTTTGCGAGGGGCCTCGGGGTGCCCGCGGGAAGTCGCGGGCACAGCCGCGTCCAGAAATAAGCACCCGAAGGTCGTGGTGCCAAAACCCCCCAGCGGAAAAATGGCCAAAAAACGGGTGGGCTATAGCCTCGGTGGGGGGCGCGGGCGAAGTTCGCCCGCCGGACTCGGAATGGGGCGAGACTTTGCGAGGGGCCTCGGGGTGCCCGCGGGAAGTCGCGGGCACAGCCGCGTCCAGAAATAAGCGCCCGAAGGTCGTGGTGCCAAAACCCCCCAGCGGAAAAATGGCCAAAAAACGGGTGGGCTATAGCCTTGGTGGGGGGCGCGGTCGAAGTTCGTCCGCCGGACTCAGAATGGGACGAGACTTTGCGAGGGGCCTCGGGGTGCCCGCGGGAAGTCGCAGGCACAGCCGCGTCCAGAAATAAGCGCCCGAAGGTCGTGGTGCCAAAACCCCCCAGCGGAAAAATGGCCAAAAAACGGGTGGGCTATAGCCTTGGTGGGGGGCGCAGGCGAAGTTCGTCCGCCGGACTCGGAATGGGACGAGACTTTGCGAGGGGCCTAGGGGCACCAAAAATAAGCCGCGGGCAAAGCCGCACCTAAAAATAAGCGCCCGAAGGTCGTGGTGCCAAAACCCCCCAGCGGAAAAATGGCCAAAAAACGGGTGGGCTATAGCCTTGGTGGGGGAGGCGGGCGAAGTTCGTCCGCCGGACTCGGAATGGGGCGAGACTTTGCGCGGGGCCTCGGGGTGCCAAAAATAAGCCGCCGGCAAAGCCGCGCCCAAAAATAAGCGCCCGAAGGTCGTGGTGCCAAAACCCCCCAGCGGAAATATGGCCAAAAAACGGGTGGGCTATAGCCTTGGTGGGGGGCGCGGGCGAAGTTCGTCCGCCGGACTCGGAATGGGGCGAGACTTTGCGCGGAGCCTCGGGGCGCCAAAAATAAGCCGCGGGCAAAGCCGCGCCCAAAAATAAGCGCCCGAAGGTCGTGGTGCCAAAACCCCCCAGCGGAAATATGGCCAAAAAACGGGTGGGCTATAGCCTTGGTGGGGGGCGCGGGCGAAGTTCGTCCGCCGGACTCGGAATGGGGCGAGACTTTGCGCGGGGCCTCGGGGCGCCAAAAATAAGCCGCGGGCAAAGCCGCGCCCAAAAATAAGCGCCCGAAGGTCGTGGTGCCAAAACCCCCCAGCGGAAAAATGGCCAAAAAACGGGTGGGCTATAGCCTTGGTGGGGGGCGCAGGCGAAGTTCGTCCGCCGGACTCGGAATGGGACGAGACTTTGCGAGGGGCCTCGGGGTGCCCGCGGGAATTCGCGGGCACAGCTGCGTCCAGAAATAAGCGCCCGAAGGTCGTGGTGCCAAAACCCCCCAGCGGAAAAATGGCCAAAAAACGGGTGGGCTATAGCCTTGGTGGGGGGCGCGGGCGAAGTTCGTCCGCCGGACTCGGAACGGGGCGAGACTTTGCGAGGGGCCTCGGGGTGCCAAAAATAAGCCACGGAAAAGGCCGCGCCCAAAAATAAGCGCCCGAAGGTCGTGGTGCCAAAACCCCCCAGCGGAAAAATGGGCAAAAAACGGGTGGGCTATAGCCTTGGTGGGGGGCGCGGGCGAAGTTCGTCAGCCGGACTCGGAATGGGGCGAGACTTTGCGAGGGGCCTCGGGGTACGCGCGGGAAGTCGCGGACACAGCCGCGCCCAAAAATAAGCGCCCGAAGGTCGTGGTGCCAAAACCCCCCAGCGGAAAAATGGCCAAAAAACGGGTGGGCTATAGCCTTGGTGGGGGGCGCGGGCGAAGTTCGTCCGCCGGACTCAGAATGGGGCGAGACTTTGCGAGGGGCCTCGGGGTAACCGCGGGAAGTCGCGGGCACAGCCGCGTGCAGAAATAAGCGCCCGAAGGTCGTGGTGCCAAAACCCCCCAGCGGAAAAATGGCCAAAAAACGGGTGGGCTATAGCCTTGGTGGGGGGCGCGGGCGAAGTTCGTCCGCCGGACTCGGGATGGGGCGAGACTATGCGAGCGGCCTCGGGGTGCCCACGGGAAGTCGCGGGCACAGCCGCGTCCAGAAATAAGCACCCGAAGGTCGTGGTGCCAAAACCCCCCAGCGGAAAAATGGCCAAAAAACGGGTGGGCTATAGCCTTGGTGGGGGGCGCGGGCGAAGTTCGTCCGCCGGACTCGGAATGGGGCGAGACTTTGCGAGGGGCCTCGGGGTGCCCGCGGGAAGTCGCGGGCACAGCCGCGTCCAGAAATAAGCACCCGAAGGTCGTGGTGCCAAAACCCCCCAGCGGAAAAATGGCCAAAAAACGGGTGGGCTATAGCCTCGGTGGGGGGCGCGGGCGAAGTTCGCCCGCCGGACTCGGAATGGGGCGAGACTTTGCGAGGGGCCTCGGGGTGCCCGCGGGAAGTCGCGGGCACAGCCGCGTCCAGAAATAAGCGCCCGAAGGTCGTGGTGCCAAAACCCCCCAGCGGAAAAATGGCCAAAAAACGGGTGGGCTATAGCCTTGGTGGGGGGCGCGGTCGAAGTTCGTCCGCCGGACTCAGAATGGGACGAGACTTTGCGAGGGGCCTCGGGGTGCCCGCGGGAAGTCGCAGGCACAGCCGCGTCCAGAAATAAGCGCCCGAAGGTCGTGGTGCCAAAACCCCCCAGCGGAAAAATGGCCAAAAAACGGGTGGGCTATAGCCTTGGTGGGGGGCGCAGGCGAAGTTCGTCCGCCGGACTCGGAATGGGACGAGACTTTGCGAGGGGCCTAGGGGCACCAAAAATAAGCCGCGGGCAAAGCCGCACCTAAAAATAAGCGCCCGAAGGTCGTGGTGCCAAAACCCCCCAGCGGAAAAATGGCCAAAAAACGGGTGGGCTATAGCCTTGGTGGGGGAGGCGGGCGAAGTTCGTCCGCCGGACTCGGAATGGGGCGAGACTTTGCGCGGGGCCTCGGGGTGCCAAAAATAAGCCGCCGGCAAAGCCGCGCCCAAAAATAAGCGCCCGAAGGTCGTGGTGCCAAAACCCCCCAGCGGAAATATGGCCAAAAAACGGGTGGGCTATAGCCTTGGTGGGGGGCGCGGGCGAAGTTCGTCCGCCGGACTCGGAATGGGGCGAGACTTTGCGCGGAGCCTCGGGGCGCCAAAAATAAGCCGCGGGCAAAGCCGCGCCCAAAAATAAGCGCCCGAAGGTCGTGGTGCCAAAACCCCCCAGCGGAAATATGGCCAAAAAACGGGTGGGCTATAGCCTTGGTGGGGGGCGCGGGCGAAGTTCGTCCGCCGGACTCGGAATGGGGCGAGACTTTGCGCGGGGCCTCGGGGCGCCAAAAATAAGCCGCGGGCAAAGCCGCGCCCAAAAATAAGCGCCCGAAGGTCGTGGTGCCAAAACCCCCCAGCGGAAAACTGGCCAAAAAACGGGTGGGCTATAGCCTTGGTGGGGGGCGCGGGCGAAGTTCATCCGCCGGACTCGGAATGGGGCGAGACTTTGCGCGGGGCCTCGGGGCGCCAAAAATAAGCCGCGCCCAAAAATAAGCACCCGAAGGTCGTGGTGCCAAAACCCCCCAGCGGAAAAATGGCCAAAAAACGGGTGGGCTATAGCCTTGGTGGGGGGCGCGGGCGAAGTTCGTCCGCCGGACTCGGAATGGGGCGAGACTTTGCGAGGGGCCTCGGGGTGCCCGCGGGAAGTCGCGGGCACAGCCGCGTCCAAAAATAAGCGCCCGAAGGTCGTGGTGCCAAAACCCCCCAGCGGAAAAATGGCCAAAAAACGGGTGGGCTATAGCCTTGGTGGGGGGCGCGGGCGAAGTTCGTCCGCCGGACTCGGAATGGGGCGAGACTTTGCGAGGGGCCTCGAGGTGCCCGCGGGAAGTCGCGGGCACAGCCGCGTCCAAAAATAAGCGCCCGAAGGTCGTGGTGCCAAAACCCCCCAGCGGAAAAATGGCCAAAAAACGGGTGGGCTATAGCCTTGGTGGGGGGCGCGGGCGAAGTTCGTCCGCCGGACTCGGAATGGGGCGAGACTTTGCGAGGGGCCTCGAGGTGCCCGCAGGAAGTCGCGGGCACAGCCGCGTCCAAAAATAAGCGCCCGAAGGTCGTGGTGCCAAAACCCCCCAGCGGAAAAATGGCCAAAAAACGGGTGGGCTATAGCCTTGGTGGGGGGCGCGGGCGAAGTTCGTCCGCCGGACTCGGAATGGGGCGAGACTTTGCGAGGGGCCTCGGGGTGCCAAAAATTAGCCGCGGGCAAAGCCGCGCCCAAAAATAAGCGCCCGAAGGTCGTGGTGCCAAAACCCCCCAGCGGAAAAATGGCCAAAAAACGGGTGGGCTATAGCCTTGGTGGGGGGCGCGGGCGAAGTTCGTCCGCCGGACTCGGAATGGGACGAGACTTTGCGAGGGGCCTCAGGGTGCCAAAAATAAGCCGCGGGCAAAGCCGCGCCCAAAAATAAGCGCCCGAAGGTTGTGGTGCCAAAACCCCCCAGCGGAAAAATGGCCAAAAAACGGGTGGGCTATAGCCTTGGTGGGGGGCGCGGGCGAAGTTCGTCCGCCGGACTCGGAATGGGGCGAGACTTTGCGAGGGGCCTCGGGGTGCCCGCGGGAAGTCGCGGGCACAGCCGCGTCCAAAAATAAGCGCCCGAAGGTCGTGGTGCCAAAACCCCCCAGCGGAAAAATGGCCAAAAAACGGGTGGGCTATAGCCTTGGTGGGGGGCGCGGGCGAAGTTCGTCCGCCGGACTCGGAATGGGGCGAGACTTTGCGAGGGGCCTCGAGGTGCCCGCGGGAAGTCGCGGGCACAGCCGCGTCCAAAAATAAGCGCCCGAAGGTCGTGGTGCCAAAACCCCCCAGCGGAAAAATGGCCAAAAAACGGGTGGGCAATAGCCTTGGTGGGGGGCGCGGGCGAAGTTCGTCCGCCGGACTCGGAATGGGGCGAGACTTTGCGAGGGGCCTCGGGGTGCCAAAAATTAGCCGCGGGCAAAGCCATGCCCAAAAATAAGCGCCCGAAGGTCGTGGTGCCAAAACCCCCCAGCGGAAAAATGGCCAAACAACGGGTGGGCTATAGCCTTGGTGGGGGGCGCGGGCGAAGTTCGTCCGCCGGACTCGGAATGGGGCGAGACTTTGCGAGGGGCCTCGGGGTGCCCGCGGGAAGTCGCGGGCACAGCCGCGTCCAAAAATAAGCGCCCGAAGGTCGTGGTGCCAAAACCCCCCAGCGGAAAAATGGCCAAAAAACGGGTGGGCTATAGCCTTGGTGGGGGGCGCGGGCGAAGTTCGTCCGCCGGACTCGGAATGGGGCGAGACTTTGCGAGGGGCCTCGGGGTACCAAAAATAAGCCGCGGGCAAAGCCGCGCCCAAAAATAAGCGCCCGAAGGTCGTGGTGCCAAAACCCCCCAGCGGAAAAATGGCCAAAAAACGGGTGGGCTATAGCCTTGGTGGGGGGCGCGGGCGAAGTTCGTCCGCCGGACTCGGAATGGGACGAGACTTTGCGAGGGGCCTCGGGGTGCCAAAAATAAGCCGCGGGCAAAGCCGCGCCCAAAAATAAGCGCCCGAAGGTCGTGGTGCCAAAACCCCCCAGCGGAAAAATGGCCAAAAAACGGGTGGGCTATAGCCTTGGTGGGGGGCGCGGGCGAAGTTCGTCCGCCGGACTTGGAATGGGGCGAGACTTTGCGAGGGGCCTCGGGGTGCCCGCGGGAAGTCGCGGGCACAGCCGCGTCCAGAAATAAGCGCCCGAAGGTCGTGGTGCCAAAACCCCCCAGCGGAAAAATGGCCAAAAAACGGGTGGGCTATAGCCTTGGTGGGGGGCGCGGGCGAAGTTCGTCCGCCGGACTCGGAATGGGGCGAGACTTTGCGAGGGGCCTCGGGGTGCCCGCGGGAAGTCGCGGGCACAGCCGCGTCCAGAAATAAGCACCCGAAGATCGTGGTGCCAAAACCCCCCAGCGGAAAAATGGCCAAAAAACGGGTGGGCTATAGCCTTGGTGGGGGGCGCGGGCGAAGTTCGTCCGCCGGACTCGGAATGGGGCGAGACTTTGCGAGGGCCCTCGGGGTGCCAAAAATAAGCCGTGGGGAAAGCCGCGCCCAAAGGTCGTGGTGCCAAAACCCCCCAGCGGAAAAATGGCCAAAAAACGGGTGGGCTATAGCCTTGGTGGGGGACGCGGGCGAAGTTCGTCCGCCGGACTCGGAATGGGGCGAGACTTTGCGAGGGGCCTCGGGGTGCCAAAAATAAGCCGCGCCCAAAAATAAGCGCCCGAAGGTCGTGGTGCCAAAACCCCCCAGCGGAAAAATGACCAAAAAACAGGTGGGCTATAGCCTTGGTGGGGGGCGCGGGCGAAGTTCGTCCGCCGGACTCGGAATGGGGCGAGACTTTGCGAGGGGCCTCGGGGTGCCCGCGGGAAGTCGCGGGCACAGCCGCGTGCAGAAATAAGCGCCCGAAGGTCGTGGTGCCAAAACCCCCCAGCGGAAAAATGGCCAAAAAACGGGTGGGCTATAGCCTTGGTGGGGGGCGCGGGCGAAGTTCATCCGCCGGACTCGGAATGGGGCGAGACTTTGCGAGGGGCCTCGGGGTGCCCGCGGGAAGTCGCGGGCACAGCCGCGTCCAGAAATAAGCGCCTGAAGGTCGTGGTGCTAAAACACCCCAGCGGAAAAATGGCCAAAAAACGGGTGGGCTATAGCCTTGGTGGGGGGCGCGGGCGAAGTTCGTCCGCCGGACTCGGAATGGGGCGAGACTTTGCGAGGGGCCTCGGGGTGGCAAAAATCAGCCGCGGGCAAAGCCGCGCCCAAAAATAAGCGCCCAAAGGTCGTGGTGCCAAAACCCCCCAGCGGAAAAATGGCCAAAAAACGGGTGGGCTATAGCCTTGGTGGGGGGCGCGGGCGAAGTTCGTCCGCCGGACTCGGAATGGGGCGAGACTTTGCGAGGGGCCTCGAGGTGCCCGCGGGAAGTCGCGGGCACAGCCGCGTCCAAAAATAAGCGCCCGAAGGTCGTGGTGCCAAAACCCCCCAGCGGAAAAATAGCCAAAAAACGGGTGGGCTAAAGCCTTGGTGGGGGGCGCGGGCGAAGTTCGTCCGCCGGACTCGGAATGGGGCGAAACTTTGCGCGGGGCCTCGGGGCGCCAAAAATAAGCCGCGGGCAAATTCGCGCCCAAAAATAAGCGCCCGAAGGTCGGGGTGCCAAAACCCCCCAGCGGAAAAATGGCCAAAAAACGGGTGGGCTATAGCTTTGGTGTGGGGCGCGGGCGAAGTTCGTCCGCCGGACTCGGAATGGGGCGAGACTTTGCACGGGGCCTCGGGGCACCAAAAATAAGCCGCGGGCAAAGCCGCGCCCAAAAATAAGCGCCCGAAGGTCGTGGTGCCAAAACCCCCCAGCGGAAAAATGGCCAAAAAACGGGTGGGCTATAGCCTTGGTGGGGGCCGCGGGCGAAGTTCGTCCGCCGGACTCGGAATGGGGCGAGACATTGCGAGGGGCCTCGGGGTGCCCGCGGGAAGTCGCGGGCACAGCCGCGTCCAGAAATAAGCGCCCGAAGGTCGTGGTGCCAAAACCCCCCAGCGGAAAAATGGCCAAAAAACGGGTGGGATATAGCCTTGGTGGGGGGCGCGGGCGAAGTTCGTCCGCCGGACTCGGAATGGGGCGAGACTTTGCGCAGGGCCTCGGGGTGCCAAAAATAAGCCGCGGGCAAAGCCGCGCCCAAAAATAAGCGCCCGAAGGTCGTGGTGCCAAAACCCCCCAGCGGAAAAATGGCCAAAAAACGGGTGGGCTATAGCCTTGGTGGGGGGCGCGGGCGAAGTTCGTCCGCCGGACTCGGAATGGGGCGAGACTTTGCGAAGGGACTCGGGGTGCCCGTGGGAAGTAGCGGGCACAGCCGCGTCCAAAAATAAGCGCCCGAAGGTCGTGGTGCCAAAACCCCCCAGCGGAAAAATGGACAAAAAACGGGTGGGCTATAGCCTTGGTGGGGGGCGCGGGCGAAGTTCTTCCGCCGGACTCGGAATGGGACGAGACTTTGCGAGAGGCCTCAGGGTGCCAAAAATCAGCCGCGGGCAAAGCCGCGCCCAAAAATAAGCGACCGAAGGTCGTGGTGCCAAAACCCCCCAGCGGAAAAATGGCCAAAAAACGAGTGGGCTATAGCCTTGGTGGGGGGCGCGGGCGAAGTTCGTCCGCCGGACTTGGAATGGGGCGAGACTTTGCGAGGGGCCTCGGGGTGCCCGCGGGAAGTCGCGGGCACAGCCGCGTCCAGAAATAAGCGCCCGAAGGTCGTGGTGCCAAAACCCCCCAGCGGAAAAATGGCCAAAAAACGGGTGGGCTATAGCCTTGGTGGGGGGCGCGGGCGAAGTTCATCCACCGGACTCGGAATGGTGTGAGACTTTGCGAGGGGCCTCGGGGTGCCCACGGGAAGTCGCGGGCACAGCCGCGTCCAGAAATAAGCGCCCGAAGGTCGTGGTGCCAAAACCCCCCAGCGGAAAAATGGCCAAAAAACGGGTGGGCTATAGCCTTGGTGGGGGGCGCGGGCGAAGTTCGTCCGCCGGACTCGGAATGGGGCGAGACTTTGCGAGGGGCCTCGGGGTGCCCGCGGGAAGTCGCGGGCACAGCCGCGTCCAGAAATAAGCGCCTGAAGGTCGTGGTGCTAAAACACCCCAGCGGAAAAATGGCCAAAAAACGGGTGGGCTATAGCCTTGGTGGGGGGCGCGGGCGAAGTTCGTCCGCCGGACTCGGAATGGGGCGAGACTTTGCGAGGGGCCTCGGGGTGGCAAAAATCAGCCGCGGGCAAAGCCGCGCCCAAAAATAAGCGCCCAAAGGTCGTGGTGCCAAAACCCCCCAGCGGAAAAATGGCCAAAAAACGGGTGGGCTATAGCCTTGGTGGGGGGCGCGGGCGAAGTTCGTCCGCCGGACTCGGAATGGGGCGAGACTTTGCGAGGGGCCTCGAGGTGCCCGCGGGAAGTCGCGGGCACAGCCGCGTCCAAAAATAAGCGCCCGAAGGTCGTGGTGCCAAAACCCCCCAGCGGAAAAATAGCCAAAAAACGGGTGGGCTAAAGCCTTGGTGGGGGGCGCGGGCGAAGTTCGTCCGCCGGACTCGGAATGGGGCGAGACTTTGCGCGGGGCCTCGGGGCGCCAAAAATAAGCCGCGGGCAAATTCGCGCCCAAAAATAAGCGCCCGAAGGTCGGGGTGCCAAAACCCCCCAGCGGAAAAATGGCCAAAAAACGGGTGGGCTATAGCTTTGGTGTGGGGCGCGGGCGAAGTTCGTCCGCCGGACTCGGAATGGGGCGAGACTTTGCACGGGGCCTCGGGGCACCAAAAATAAGCCGCGGGCAAAGCCGCGCCCAAAAATAAGCGCCCGAAGGTCGTGGTGCCAAAACCCCCCAGCGGAAAAATGGCCAAAAAACGGGTGGGCTATAGCCTTGGTGGGGGGCGCGGGCGAAGTTCGTCCGCCGGACTCGGAATGGGGCGAGACTTTGCGAGGGGCCTCGGGGTGCCCGCGGGAAGTCGCGGGCACAGCCGCGTCCAGAAATAAGCGCCCGAAGGTCGTGGTGCCAAAACCCCCCAGCGGAAAAATGGCCAAAAAACGGGTGGGATATAGCCTTGGTGGGGGGCGCGGGCGAAGTTCGTCCGCCGGACTCGGAATGGGGCGAGACTTTGCGCAGGGCCTCGGGGTGCCAAAAATAAGCCGCGGGCAAAGCCGCGCCCAAAAATAAGCGCCCGAAGGTCGTGGTGCCAAAACCCCCCAGCGGAAAAATGGCCAAAAAACGGGTGGGCTATAGCCTTGGTGGGGGGCGCGGGCGAAGTTCGTCCGCCGGACTCGGAATGGGGCGAGACTTTGCGAAGGGACTCGGGGTGCCCGTGGGAAGTAGCGGGCACAGCCGCGTCCAAAAATAAGCGCCCGAAGGTCGTGGTGCCAAAACCCCCCAGCGGAAAAATGGACAAAAAACGGGTGGGCTATAGCCTTGGTGGGGGGCGCGGGCGAAGTTCGTCCGCCGGACTCGGAATGGGGCGAGACTTTGCGCAGGGCCTCGGGGTGCCAAAAATAAGCCGCGGGCAAAGCCGCGCCCAAAAATAAGCGCCCGAAGGTCGTGGTGCCAAAACCCCCCAGCGGAAAAATGGCCAAAAAACGGGTGGGCTATAGCCTTGGTGGGGGGCGCGGGCGAAGTTCGTCCGCCGGACTCGGAATGGGGCGAGACTTTGCGAAGGGACTCGGGGTGCCCGTGGGAAGTAGCGGGCACAGCCGCGTCCAAAACTAAGCGCCCGAAGGTCGTGGTGCCAAAACCCCCCAGCGGAAAAATGGCCAAAAAACGGGTGGGCTATAGCCTTGGTGGGGGCGCGGGCGAAGTTCGTCCGCCGGACTCGGAATGGGGCGAGACTTTGCGAGGGGCCTCGAGGTGCCCGCGGGAAGTCGCGGGCACAGCCGCGTCCAAAAATAAGCGCCCGAAGGTCGTGGTGCCAAAACCCCCCAGCGGAAAAATAGCCAAAAAACGGGTGGGCTATAGCCTTGGTGGGGGGCGCGGGCGAAGTTCGTCCGCCGGACTCGGAATGGGGCGAGACTTTGCGAGGGGCCTCGGGGTGCCAAAAATAAGCCGCGGGCAAAGCCGCGCCCAAAAATAAGCGCCCAAAGGTCATGGTGCCAAAACCCCCCAGCGGAAAAATGGCCAAACAACGGGTGGGCTATAGCCTTGGTGGGGGGCGCGGGCAAAGTTCTTCCGCCGGACTCGGAATGGGGCGAGACTTTGCGAGGGGCCTCGGGGTGCCAAAAATAAGCCGTGGGCAAAGCCGCGCCCAAAAATAAGCGCCCGAAGGTCTTGGTGCCAAAACCCCCCAGCGGAAAAATGGCCAAAAAACGGGTGGGCTATAGCCTGTGTGGGGGGCGCGGGCGAAGTTCGTCCGCCGGACTCGGAATGGTGCGAGACTTTGCGAGGGGCCTCGGGGTGCCCGCGGGAAGTCGCGGGCACAGCCGCGTCCAAAAATAAGCGCCCGAAGGTTGTGGTGCCAAAACCCCCCTGCGGAAAAATGGCCAAAAAACGGGTGGGCTATAGCCTTGGTGGGGGGCGCGGGCGAAGTTCGTCCGCCGGACTCGGAATGGGGCGAGACTTTGCGAGGGGCCTCGAGGTGCCCGCGGGAAGTCGCGGGCACAGCCGCATCCAAAAATAAGCGTCCGAAGGTCGTGGTGCCAAAACCCCCCAGCGGAAAAATGGCCAAAAAACGGGTGGGCTATAGCCTTGGTGGGGGGCGCGGGCGAAGTTCGTCCGCCGGACTCGGAATGGGGCGAGACTTTGCGCGGGGCCTCGGGGCACCAAAAATAAGCCGCGGGCAAAGCCGCGCCCAAAAATAAGCGCCCGAATGTTGTGGTGCGAAAACCCCCCAGCGGAAAAATGGCCAAAAAACGGGTGGGCTATAGCCTTGGTGGGGAGCGCGGGCGAAGTTTGTCCGCCGGACTCGGGAATGGGGCGAGACTTTCCGAGGGGCCTCGGGGTGCCCGCGGGAAGTTGCAGGCACAGCCGCGTCCAAAAATAAGCGCCCGAAGGTCGTGGTGCCAAAACCCCCCTGCGGAAAAATGGCCAAAAAACGGGTGGGCTATAGCCTTGTTGGGGGGCGCGGGCGAAGTTCGTCCGCCGGACTCGGAATGGGGCGAGGCTTTGCGAGGGGCCTAGGGGTGCCAAAAATAAGCCGCGGGCAAAACCGCGCCCAAAAATAAGCGCCCGAAGGTCTTGGTGCCAAAACCCACCAGCGGAAAAATGGCCAAAAAACGGGTGGGCTATAGCCTTGGTGGGGGGCGCGGGTGAAGTTCGTCCGCCGGACTCGGAATGGGGCGAGACTCTGCGAGGGGCCTCGGGGTGCCCGCGGGAAGTCGCGGGCACAGCCGCGTCCAAAAATAAGCGCCCGAAGGTTGTGGTGCCAAAACCCCCCAGCGGAAAAATGGCCAAAAAACGGGTGGGCTATAGCCTTGGTGGGGGGCGCGGGCGAAGTTCGTCCGCCGGACTCGAAATGGGGCGAGACTTTGCGAGGGGCCTCGGGGTGCCAAAAATAAGCCGCGGGCAAAGCCGCGCCCAAAAATAAGTGCCCGAAGGTCTTGGTGCCAAAACCCCCCAGCGGAAAAATGGCCAAAAAACGGGTGGGCTATAGCCTTGGTGGGGGGCGCGGGTGAAGTTCGTCCGCCGGACTCGGAATGGGGCGAGACTTTGCGAGGGGCCTCGAGGTGCCCGCGGGAAGTCGCGGGCACAGCCGCGTCCAAAAATAAGCGCCCGAAGGTCGTGGTGCCAAAACCCCCCAGCGGAAAAATAGCCAAAAAACGGGTGGGCTATAGCCTTGGTGGGGGGCGCGGGCGAAGTTCGTCCGCCGGACTCGGAATGGGGCGAGACTTTGCGAGGGGCCTCGGGGTGCCAAAAATAAGCCGCGGGCAAAGCCGCGCCCAAAAATAAGCGCCCAAAGGTCGTGGTGCCAAAACCCCCCAGCGGAAAAATGGCCAAAAAACGGGTGGGCTATAGCCTTGGTGGGGGGCGCGGGCGAAGTTCGTCCGCCGGACTCGGAATGGGGCGAGACTTTGCGAGGGGCCTCGAGGTGCCCGCGGGAAGTCGCGGGCACAGCCGCATCCAAAAATAAGCGCCCGAAGGTCGTGGTGCCAAAACCCCCCAGCGGAAAAATGGCCAAAAAACGGGTGGGCTATAGCCTTGGTGGGGGGCGCGGGCGAAGTTCGTCCGCCGGACTCGGAATAGGGCGAGACTTTGCGAGGGGCCTCGGGGTACCAAAAATAAGCCGCGGGCAAAGCCGCGCCCAAAAATAAGCGCCCAAAGGTCGTGGTGCCAAAACCCCCCAGCGGAAAAATGGCCAAAAAACGGGTGGGCTATAGCCTTGGTGGGGGGCGCGGGCGAAGTTCGTCCGCCGGACTCGGAATGGGGCGAGACTTTGCGAGGGGCCTCAGGGTGCCCGCGGGAAGTCGCGGGCACAGCCGCGTCCAAAAATAAGCGCCCGAAGGTCGTGGTGCCAAAACCCCCCAGCGGAAAAATGGCCAAAAAACGGGTGGGCTATAGCCTTGGTGGGGGGCGCGGGCGAAGTTCGTCCGCCGGACTCGGAATGGGGCGAGACTTTGCGAGGGGCCTCGGGGTGCCCGCGGGAAGTCGCGGGCACAGCCGCGTCCAAAAATAAGCGCCCGAAGGTCGTGGTGCCAAAACCCCCCAGCGGAAAAATGGCCAAAAAACGGGTGGGCTATAGCCTTGGTGGGGGGCGCGGGCGAAGTTCGTCCGCCGGACTCGGAATGGGGCGAGACTTTGCGCGGGGCCTCGGGGTGCCAAAAATAAGCCGCGGGCAGAGCCGCGCCCAAAAATAAGCGCCCGAAGGTCGTGGTGCCAAAACCCCCCAGCGGAAAAATGGCCAAAAAACGGGTGGGCTATAGCCTTGGTGGGGGGCGCGGGCGAAGTTCGTCCGCCGGCGAAGTTCGTCCGCCAGACTCGGAATGGGGCGAGACTTTGCGAGGGGCCTCGAGGTGCCCGCGGGAAGTCGCGGGCACAGCCGCGTCCAAAAATAAGCACCCGAAGGTCGTGGTGCCAAAACCCCCCAGCGGAAAAATAGCCAAAAAACGGGTGGGCTATAGCCTTGGTGGGGGGCGCGGGCGAAGTTCGTCCGCCGGACTCGGAATGGGGCGAGACTTTGCGAGGGGCTTCGAGGTGCCCGCGGGAAGTCGCGGGCACAGCCGCGTCCAAAAATAAGCACCCGAAGGTCGTGGTGCCAAAACCCCCCAGCGGAAAAATAGCCAAAAAACGGGTGGGCTATAGCCTTGGTGGGGGGCGCGGGCGAAGTTCGTCCGCCGGACTCGGAATGGGGTGAGACTTTGCGAGGGGCCTCGGGGTGCCAAAAATAAGCCGCGGGCAAAGCCGCGCCCAAAAATAAGCACCCAAAGGTCGTGGTGCCAAAACCCCCCAGCGGAAAAATGGCCAAAAAACGGGTGGGCTATAGCCTTGGTGGGGGGCGCGGGCGAAGTTCGTCCGCCGGACTCGGAATGGGGCGAGACTTTGCGAGGGGCCTCGGGGCACCAAAAATAAGCCGCGGGCAAAGCCGCGCCCAAAAATAAGCGCCCGAAGGTCGTGGTGCCAAAACCCCCCAGCGAAAAAATGGCCAAAAAACGGGTGGGCTATAGCCTTGGTGGGGGGCGCGGGCGAAGTTCGTCCGCCGGACTCGGAATGGGGCGAGACTTTGCGAGGGGCCTCGGGGTGCCAGCGGGAAGTCGCGGGCACAGCCGCGTCCAAAAATAAGCGCCCGAAGGTCGTGGTGCCAAAACCCCCCAGCGGAAAAATGGCCAAAAAACGGGTGGGCTATAGCCTTGGTGGGGGGCGCGGGCGAAGTTCGTCCGCCAGACTCGGAATGGGGCGAGACTTTGCGAGGGGCCTCGGGGTGCCAAAAATAAGCCCCGGGCAAAGCCGCGCCCAAAAATAAGCGCCCGAAGGTCGTGGTGCCAAAACCCCCCAGCGGAAAAATGGCCAAAAAACGGGTGGGCTATAGCCTTGGTGGGGGGCGCGGGCGAAGTTCGTCCGCCGGACTCGAAATGGGGCGAGACTTTGCGAGGGGCCTCGGGGACCCAAAAATAAGCCGCGGGCAAAGCCGCGCCCAAAAATAAGCGCCCAAAGGTCGTGGTGCCAAAACCCCCCAGCGGAAAAATGGCCAAAAAACGGGTGGGCTATAGCCTTGGTGGGGGGCGCGGGCGAAGTTCGTCCGCCGGACTCGGAATGGGGCGAGACTTTGCGAGGGGCCTCGGGGTGCCCGCGGGAAGTCGCGGGCACAGCCGCGTCCAAAAATAAGCGCCCGAAGGTCGTGGTGCCAAAACCCCCCAGCGGAAAAATGGCCAAAAAACGGGTGGGCTATAGCCTTGGTGGGGGGCGCGGGCGAAGTTCGTCCGCCGGACTCGGAATGGGGCGAGACTTTGCGAGGGGCCTCGGGGTGCCCGCGGGAAGTCGTGGGCACAGCCGCGTCCAAAAATAAGCGCCCGAAGGTCGTGGTGCCAAAACCCCCCAGCGGAAAAATGGCCAAAAAACGGGTGGGCTATAGCGTTGGTGGGGGGCGCGGGCGAAGTTCGTCCGCCGGACTCGGAATGGGGCGAGACTTTGCGAGGGGCCTCGGGGTGCCCGCGGGAAGTCGCGGGCACAGCCGCGTCCAGAAATAAGCGCCCGAAGGTCGTGGTGCCAAAACCCCCCAGCGGAAAAATGGCCAAAAAACGGGTGGGCTATAGCCCTGGTGTGGGGCGCGGGCGAAGTTCGTCCGCCGGACTCGGAATGGGGCGAGACTTTGCGCAGGGCCTCGGGGCGCCAAAAATAAGCCGCGGGCAAAGCCGCGCCAAAAAATAAGCGCCCGAAGGTCGTAGTGCCAAAACCCCCCAGCGGAAAATTGGCCAAAAAACGGGTGGGCTATAGCCTTGGTGGGGGGAGCGGGCGAAGTTCGTCCGCCGGACTCGGAATGGGGTGAGACTTTGCGAGGGGCCTCGGGGTGCCCGTGGAAAGTCGCGGGCACAGCCGCGTACAAAAATAAGCGCCCGAAGGTCGTGGTGCCAAAACCCCCCAGCGGAAAAATGGCCAAAAAATGGGTGGGCTATAGCCTTGGTGGGGGGCGCGGGCGAAGTTAGTCCGCCTGACTCGGAATGGGGCGAGACTTTGCGAGGTGCCTCGGGGTGCTAAAAATAAGCCGCGGGCAAAGCCGCGCACAAAAATAAGCGCCCGAAGGTCGTGGTGCCAAAACCCCCTAGCGGAAAAATCGCCAAAAAACGGGTGGGCTATAGCCTTGGTGGGGGGCGCGGGCGAAGTTCGTCCGCCGGACTCGGAATGGGGCGAGACTTTGCGCGGGGCCTCGGGGCGCCAAAAATAAGCCGCGGGCAAAGCCGCGCCCAAAAATAAGCGCCCGAAGGTCGTGGTGCCAAAACCCCCCAGCGGAAAAATGGCCAAACAACGGGTGGGCTATAGCCTTGGTGGGGGGCGCGGGCGAAGTTCGTCCGCCGGACTCGGAATGGGGCGACACTTTGCGAGGGGCCTCGGGGTGCCCACGGGAAGTCGCGGGCAAAGCCGCGCCCAAAAATAAGCGCCCGAAGGTCGTGGTGCCAAAACCCCCCAGCGGAAAAATGGCCAAAAAACGGGTGGGCTATAGCCTTGGAGGGGGGCGCGGGCGAAGTTCGTCCGCCGGACTCGGAATGGGGCGAGACTTTGCGAGGGGCCTCGGGGTGCCAAAAATAAGCCGCGGGCAAAGCCGCGCCCAAAAATAAGCGCCCAAAGGTCGTGGTGCCAAAACCCCCCAGCAGAAAAATGGCCAAAAAACGGGTGGGCTATAGCCTTGGTGGGGGGCGCGGGCGAAGTTCGTCCGCCGGACTCGGAATGGGGCGAGACTTTGCGAGGGGCCGCGGGGTGCCCGCGGGAAGTCGCGGGCACAGCCGCGTCCAAAAATAAGCGCCCGAAGGTCGTGGTGCCAAAACCCCCCAGCGGAAAAATGGCCAAAAAACGGGTGGGCTATAGCCTTGGTGGGGGGCGCGGGCGAAATTCGTCCGCCGGACTCGGAATGGGGCCAGACTTTGCGAGGGGCCTCGGGCCAACAAAAATAAGGCGCGGGCAAAGCCGCGCCCAAAAATAAGCGCCCGAAGGTCGTGGTGCCAAAACCCCCCAGCGGAAAAATGGCCAAAAAAGGGGTGGGCTATAGCCTTGGTGGGGGGCGCGGGCGAAGTTCGTCCGCCGGACTCGGAATGGGGCGAGACTTTGCGAGGTGCCTCGGGGCACCAAAAATAAGCCGCGGGCAAAGCCGCGCCCAAAAATAAGCGCCCGAAGGTCGTGGTGCCAAAACACCCCAGCGGAAAAATGGCCAAAAAACGGGTGGGCTATAGCCTTGGTGGGGGGCGCGGGCGAAGTTCGTCCGCCGGACTCGGAATGGGGAGAGACTTTGCGCGGGGCCTCGGGGCGCCAAAAATAAGCCGCGGGCAAAGCCGCGCCCAAAAATAAGCGCCCAAAGGTCGTGGTGCCAAAACCCCCCAGCGGAAAAATGGCCAAAAAATGGGTGGGCTATAGCCTTGGTGGGGGGCGCGGGCGAAGTTCGTCCGCCGGACTCGGAATGGGGCGAGACTTTGCGAGGGGCCTCGGGGTGCCCGCTGGAAGTCGCGGGCACAGCCGCGTCCCAAAATAAGCGCCCGAAGGTCGTGGTGCCAAAACCCCCCATCGGAAAAATGGCCAAAAAACGGGTGGGCTATAGCCTTGGTGGGGGGCGCGGGCGAAGTTCGTCCGCCGGACTCGGAATGGGGCGAGACTTTGCGAGGGGCCTCGGGGTGGCCGCGGGAAGTCGCGGGCACAGCCGCGTCCAAAAATAAGCGCCCGAAGGTCATGGTGCCAAAACCCCCCAGCGGAAAAATGGCCAAAAAACGGGTGGGCTATAGCCTTGGTGGGGGGCGCGGGCGAAGTTCGTCCGCCGGACTCGGAATGGGGCGAGACTTTGCGAGGGGCCTCAGGGTGCCCGCGGGAAGTCGCGGGCATAGCCGCGTCCAAAAATAAGCGCCCGAAGGTCGTGGTACCAAAACCCCCCAGCGGAAAAATGGCCAAAAAACGGGTGGGCTGTAGCCTTGGTGGGGGGCGCGGGCGAAGTTCGTCCGCCGGACTCGGAATGGGGCGAGACTTTGCGAGGGGCCTCGGGGTGCCAAAAATAAGCCGCGGGCAAAGCCGCGCCCAAAAATAAGCGCCCGAAGGTCGTGGTGCCAAAACCCCCCAGCGGAAAAATGGCCAAAAAACGGGTGGGCTATATAGCCTTGGTGGGGGGCGCGGGCGAAGTTCGTCCGCCGGACTCGGAATGGGGCGAGACTTTGCGCGGGGCCTTGGGGCACCAAAAATAAGCCTCGGGCAAAGCCGCGCCCAAAAATAAGCGCCTGAAGGTCGTGGTGCCAAAACCCCCCAGCGGAAAAATTGCCAAAAAACGGGTGGGCTATAGCCTTGGTGGGGGGCGCGGGCGAAGTTCGTCCTCCGGACTCGGAATGGGGCGAGACTTTGCGCGGGGCCTCGGGGCGCCAAAAATAAGCCGCGGGCAAAGCCACACCCAAAAATAAGCGCCCGAAGGTCGTGGTGCCAAAACCCTCCAGCGGAAAAATGGCCAAAAAACGGGTGGGCTATAGCCTTGGTGGGGGGCGCGGGCGAAGTTCGTCCGCCGGACTCGGAATGGGGCGAGAGTTTGCGAGGGGCCTCAGGGTGCCCGCGGGAAGTCGCGGGCACTGCCGCGTCCAAAAATAAGCGCCCGAAGGTCGTGGTGCCAGAACCCCCCAGCGGAAAAATGGCCAAAAAACGGGTGGGCTATAGCCTTGGTGGGGGGCGCGGGCGAAGTTCGTCCGCCGGACTCGGAATGGGGCGAGACTTTGCGAGGGGCCTCGGGGTGCCAAAAATAAGCCGCGGGCAAGGCTGCACCCAAAAATAAGCGCCCGAAGGTCGTGGTGCCAAAACCCCCCAGCGGAAAAATGGCCAAAAAACGGGTGGGCTATAGCCTTGGTGGGGGGCGCGGGCGAAGTTCGTCCGCCGGACTCGGAATGGGGCGAGACTTTGCGAGGGGCCTCGGGGTGCCCGCGGGAGGTCGCGGGCACAGCCGCGCCCAAAAATAAGCGCCCGAAGGTCGTGGTGCCAAAACCCCCCAGCGGAAAAATGGCCAAAAAACGGGTGGGCTATAGCCTTGGTGGGGGGCGCGGGCGAAGTTCGTCCGCTGGACGTGGAATGGGGCGAGGCTTTCCGAGGGGCCTCGGGGTGCCAGCGGGAAGTCGCGGGCACAGCCGCGTCCAGAAATAAGCGCCCGAAGGTCGTGGTGCCAAAACCCCCCAGCGGAAAAATGGCCAAAAAACGGGTGGGCTATAGCCTTGGTGGGGGGCGCGGGCGAAGTTCGTCCGCCGGACTCGGAATGGGGCGAGACTTTGCGAGGGGCCTCGGGGTGCCCGCGGGAAGTCGCGGGCACAGCCGCGTCCAGAAATAAGCGCCGGAAGGTCGTGGTGCCAAAACCCCCCAGCAGAAAAATGGCCAAAAAACGGGTGGGCTATAGCCTTGGTGGGGGGCGCGGGCGAAGTTCGTCCGCTGGACTCGGAATGGGGCGAGACTTTGCGAGGGGCCTCGGGGTGCCCGCGGGAATTCGCGGGCACAGCCGCGTCCAGAAATAAGCGCCCGAAGGTCGTGGTGCCAAAACCCCCCAGCGGAAAAATGGCCAAAAAACGGGTGGGCTATAGCCTTGGTGGGGGGCGCGGGCGAAGTTCGTCCGCCGGACTCGGAATGGGACGAGACTTTGCGAGGGGCCTCAGGGCACCAAAAATAAGCCACGGGCAAAGCCGCGCCCAAAAATAAGCGCCCGAAGGTCGTGGTGCCAAAACCCCCCAGCGGAAAAATGGCCAAAAAACGGGTGGGCTATAGCCTTGGTGGGGGGCGCGGGCGAAGTTCTTCCGCCGGACTCGGAATGGGGCGAGACTTTGCGAGGGGCTTCGGGGTGCCAAAAATAAGCCGCGGACAAAGCCGCGCCCAAAGGTCGTGGTGCCAAAACCCCCCAGCGGAAAAATGGCCAAAAAACGGGTGGGCTATAGCCTTGGTGGGGGGCGCGGGCGAAGTTCGTCCGCCGGACTCGGAATGGGGCGAGACTTTGCGAGGGGCCTCGGGGTGCCAAAAATAAGCCGCGGGCAAAGCCGCGCCCAAAAATAAGCGCCCGAAGGTCGTTATGCCAAAACCCCCCAGCGGAAAATGGCCAAAAAACGGGTGGGCTATAGCCTTGGTGGGGGGCGCGGGCGAAGATCATCCGCCGGACTCGGAATGGGGCGAGACTTTGCGCGGGGCCTCGGGGCGCCAAAAATAAGCCGCGGGCAAAGCCGCGCCCAAAAATAAGCGCCCGAAGGTCGTGGTGCCAAAACCCCCCAGCGGAAATATGGCCAAAAAACGGGTGGGCTATAGCCTTGGTGGGGGGCGCGGGCGAAGTTCGTCCGCCGGACTCGGAATGGGGCGAGACTTTGCGAGGGGCCTCGGGGTGCACGTGGGAAGTCGCGGGCACAGCCGCGTCCAAAAATAAGCGCCCGAAGGTCGTGGTGCCAAAACCCCCCAGCGGAAAAATGGCCAAAAAACGGGTGGGCTATAGCCTTGGTGGGGGGCGCGGGCGAAGTTCGTCCGCCGGAATCGGAATGGGGCGAGACTTTGCGAGGGGCCTCGGGGTGCCAAAAATAAGCCGCGGGCAAAGCCACGCCCAAAAATAAGGGCCCGAAGGTCGTGGTGCCAAAACCCCCCAGCGGAAAAATGGCCAAAAAACGGGTGGGCTATAGCCTTGGTGGTGGGCGCGGGCGAAGTTCGTCCGCCGGACTCGGAATGGGGCGAGACTTTGCGAGGGGCCTCAGGGTGCCCGCGGGAATTCGCGGGCACAGCCGCGTCCAAAAACAAGCGCTCGAAGGTCGTGGTGCCAAAACCCCCCAGCGGAAAAATGGCCAAAAAACGGGTGGGTTCTAGCCTTGGTGGGGGGCGCGGGCGAAGTTCGTCCGCCGGACTCGGAATGGGGCGAGACTTTGCGAGGGGCCTCGAGGTGCCCGCGGGAAGTCACGGGCACAGCCGCGTCCAAAAATAAGCGCCCGAAGGTCGTGGTGCCAAAACCCCCCAGCGGAAAAATGGCCAAAAAACGGGTGGGCTATAGCCTTGGTGGGGGGCGCGGGCGAAGTTCGTCCGCCGGACTCGGAATGGGGCGAGACTTTGCGAGGGGCCTCGGGGTGCCCGCGGGAAGTCGCGGGCACAGCCGCGCCCAAAAATAAGCGCCCGTAGGTCGTGGTGCCAAAACCCCCCAGCGGAAAAATGGCCAAAAAATGGGTGGGCTATAGCCTTGGTGGGGGGCGCGGGCGAAGTTCGTCCGCCGGACTCGGAATGGGGCGAGACTTTGCGAGGGGCCTCGGGGTGCCCGCGGGAAGTCGCGGGCACAGCCGCGCCCAAAAATAAGCGCCCGTAGGTCGTGGTGCCAAAACCCCCCAGCGGAAAAATGGCCAAAAAATGGGTGGGCTATACCCTTGGTGGGGGGCGCGGGCGAAGTTCGTCCGCCGGACTCGGAATGGGGCGAGACTTTGCGAGGGGCCTCGGGGAGCCCGCAGGAAGTCGTGGGCACAGCCGCGTCCAGAAATAAGCCCCCGAAGGTCGTGGTGCCAAAACCCCCCAGCGGAAAAATGGCCAAAAAACGGGTGGGCTATAGCCTTGGTGGGTGGCGCGGGCGAAGTTCGTCCGCTGGACTCGGAATGGGGCAAGACTTTGCGAGGGGCCTCGGGGTGCCAAAAATAAACCGCGGGCAAAGCCGCGCCCAAAAATAAGCGCCCAAAGGTCGTGGTGCCAAAACCCCCCAGCGGAAAAATGGCCAAAAAACGGGTGGGCTATAGCCTTGGTGGGGGGCGCGGGCGAAGTTCGTCCGCCGGACTCGGAATGGGACGAGACTTTGCGAGGGGCCTCGGGGCACCAACAATAAGCCGCAGGCAAAGCCGCGCCCAAAAATAAGCGCCCGAAGGTCGTGGTGCCAAAACCCCCCAGCGGAAAAATGGCCAAAAAACGGGTGGGCTATAGCCTTGGTGGGGGGCGCGGGTCAAGTTCGTCCGCCGGACTCGGAATGGGGCGAGACTTTGCGCGGGGCCTCGGTGTGCCAAAAATAAGCCGCCGGCAAAGCCGCGCCCAAAAATAAGCGCCCGAAGGTCGTGGTGCCGAAACCCCCCAGCGTAAAAATGGCCAAAAAACGGGTGGGCTATAGCCTTGGTGGGGGGCGCGGGCGAAGTTCGTCCGCCGGACTCGGAATGGGGCGAGACTTTGCGCGGGGCCTCGGGGCGCCAAAAATAAGCCGCGGGCAAAGCCGCGCCCAAAAATAAGCGCCCAAAGGTCTTGGTGCCGAAACCCCCCAGCGGAAAAATGGCCAAAAAACGGGTGGGCTATAGCCTTGGTGGGGGGCGCGGACGAAGTTCGTCCGCCGGACTCGGAATGGGGTGAGACTTTGCGCGGGGCCTCGGGGCGCCAAGAATAAGCCGCGGGCAAAGCCGCGCCCAAAAATAAGCGTCCGAAGGTCGTGGTGCCAAAACCCCCCAGCAGAAAAATGGCCAAAAAACGGGTGGGCTATAGCCTTGGTGGGGGGCGCGGGCGAAGTTCGTCCGCCGGACTCGGAATGGGGCGAGACTTTGCGAGGGGCCTCAGGGCACCAAAAATAAGCCGCGGACAAAGCCGCGCCCAAGAATAAGCGCCCGAAGGTCGTGGTGCCAAAACCCCCCAGCGGAAAAATGGCCAAAAAACGGGTGGGCTATAGCCTTGGTGGGGGGCGCGGGCGAAGTTCGTCCGCCGGACTCGGAATGGGGCGAGACTTTGCGAGGGGCCTCAGGGCACCAAAAATAAGCCGCGGGCAAAGCCGCGCCCAAGAATAAGCGCCCAAAGGTCTTGGTGCCGAAACCCCCCAGCGGAAAAATGGCCAAAAAACGGGTGGGCTATAGCCTTGGTGGGGGGCGCGGACGTAGTTCGTCCGCCGGACTCGGAATGGGGCGAGACTTTGCGAGGGGCCTCGGGGCCCCAAAAATAAGCCGCGGGCAAAGCCGCGCTCAAAAATAAGCACCCGAAGGTCGTGGTGCCAAAACCCCCCAGCGGAAAAATGGCCAAAAAATGGGTGGGCTATAGCCTTGGTGGGGGGCGCGGGCGAAGTTCGTCCGCCGGACTTGGAATGGGGCGAGACTTTGCGAGGGGCCTCGGGGTGCCCGCGGGAAGTCGCGGGCACAGCCGCGTCCAGAAATAAGCGCCCGAAGGTCGTGGTGCCAAAACCCCCTGCGGAAAAATGGCCAAAAAACGGGTGGGCTATAGCCTTGGTGGGGGGCGCGGGCGAAGTTCGTCCGCCGGACTCGGAATGGGGCGAGACTTTGCGAGGGGCCTCGGGGTGCCAAAAATAAGCCGCGGGCAAAGCCGCGCCCAAAAATAAGCGCCCAAAGGTCGTGGTGCCAAAACCCCCCAGCGGAAAAATGGCCAAAAAACGGGTGGGCTATAGCCTTGGTAGGGGGCGCGGGCGAAGTTCGTCCGCCGGACTCGGAATGGGACGAGACTTTGCGAGGGGCCTCGGGGCACCAAAA
Organism: Citrus x limon; assembly: GCA_034663535.1. Classification (NCBI taxonomy): domain Eukaryota; kingdom Viridiplantae; phylum Streptophyta; class Magnoliopsida; order Sapindales; family Rutaceae; genus Citrus; species Citrus x limon. Next base: position 2,166,171 of record CM067991.1, on the reverse strand, counting down.
ATAAGCCGCGGGCAAAGCCGCGCCCAAAAATAAGCGTCCGAAGGTCGTGGTGCCAAAACCCCCCAGCGGAAAAATGGCCAAAAAACGGGTGGGCTATAGCCTTGGTGGGGGGCGCGGGCGAAGTTCGTCGGCCGGACTCGGAATGGGGCGAGACTTTGTGAGGGGCCTCGGGGTGCCCGCGGGAAGTTGCGGGCACAGCCGCGCCCAAAAATAAGCGCCCGAAGGTCGTGGTGCCAAAACCCCCCAGCGGAAAAATGGCCAAAAAACGGGTGGGCTATAGCCTTGGTGGGGGGCGCGGGCAAAGTTCGTCCGCCGGACTGGGAATGGGGCGAGACTTTGCGAGGGGCTTCGGGTGCCCGAGGGAAGTCGCGGGCACAGCCGCGTCCAGAAATAAGCGCCCGAAGGTCGTGGTGCCGAAACCCCCCAGCGGAAAAATGGCCAAAAAACGGGTGGGCTATAGCCTTGGTGGGGGGCGCGGGCGAAGTTCGTCCGCCGGACTCGGAATGGGGCGAGACTTTGCGAGGGGCCTCGGGGTGCCCGCGGGAAGTCGCGGGCACAGCCGCATCCAGAAATAAGCGCCCGAAGGTCGTGGTGCCAAAACCCCCCAGCGGAAAAATGGCCAAAAAACGGGTGGGCTATAGCGTTGGTGGGGGGCGCGGGCGAAGTTCGTCCGCCGGACTCGGAATGGGGCGAGACTTTGCGCGGGGCCTCGGGGCGCCAAAACTAAGCCGCGGGCAAAGCCGCGCCCAAAAATAAGCGCCCGAAGGTCGTGGTGCCAAAACCCCCCAGCGGAAAAATGGCCAAAAAACGGGTGGGCTATAGCCTTGGTGGGGGGCGCGGGCGAAGTTCGTCCGCCGGACTCGGAATGGGGAGAGACTTTGCGCGGGGCCTCGGGGCGCCAAAAATAAGCCGCGGGCAACGCCGCGCCCAAAAATAAGCACCCGAAGGTCGTGGTGCCAAAACCCCCCAGCGGAAAAATGGCCAAAAAACGGGTGGGCTATAGCCTTGGTGGGGGGCGCGGGCGAAGTTCGTCCGCCGGACTCGGAATAGGGCAAGACTTTGCGAGGGGCCTCGAGGTGCCCGCGGGAAGTCGCGGGCACAGCCGCGTCCACAAATAAGCGCCCGAAGGTCGTGGTGCCAAAACCCCCCAGCGGAAAAATGGCCAAAAAACGGGTGGGCTATAGCCTTGGTGGGGGGCGCGGGCGAAGTTCGTCCGCCGGACTCGGAATGGGACGAGACTTTGCGAGGGGCCTCGGGGCACCAAAAATAAGCCGCGGGCAAAGCCGCGCCCAAAAATAAGCGCCCGAAGGTCGTGGTGCCAAAACCCCCCAGCGGAAAAATGGCCAATAAACGGGTGGGCTATAGCCTTGGTGGGGGGCGCGGGCGAAGTTCGTCCGCCGGACTCGGAATGGGGCGAGACTTTGCGAGGGGCCTCGGGGTGCCCGCGGGAAGTTGCGGGCACAGCCGCGCCCAAAAATAAACGCCCGAAGGTCGTGGTGCCAAAACCCCCCAGCGGAAAAATGGCCAAAAAACGGGTGGATATAGCCTTGGTGGGGGGCGCGGGCAAAGTTCGTCCGCCGGACTGGGAATGGGGCGAGACTTTGCGAGGGGCCTCGGGTGCCCGAGGGAAGTCGCGGGCACAGCCGCGTCCAGAAATAAGCGCCCGAAGGTCGTGGTGCCAAAACCCCCCAGCGGAAAAATGGCCAAAAAACGGGTGGGCTATAGCCTTGGTGGGGGGCGCGGGCGAAGTTCGTCCGCCGGACTCGGAATGGGACGAGACTTTGCGAGGGGCCTCGGGGCACCAAAAATAAGCCGCGGGCAAAGCCGCGCCCAAAAATAAGCGCCCGAAGGTCGTGGTGCCAAAACCCCCCAGCGGAAAAATGGCCAATAAACGGGTGGGCTATAGCCTTGGTGGGGGGCGCGGGCGAAGTTCGTCCGCCGGACTCGGAATGGGGAGAGACTTTGCGAGGGGCCTCGGGGTGCCCGCGGGAAGTTGCGGGCACAGCCGCGCCCAAAAATAAGCGCCCGAAGGTCGTGGTGCCAAAACCCCCCAGCGGAAAAATGGCCAAAAAACGGGTGGATATAGCCTTGGTGGGGGGCGCGGGCAAAGTTCGTCCGCCGGACTGGGAATGGGGCGAGACTTTGCGAGGGGCCTCGGGTGCCCAAGGGAAGTCGCGGGCACAGCCGCGTCCAGAAATAAGCGCCCGAAGGTTGTGGTGCGAAAACCCCCCAGCGGAAAAATGGCCAAAAAACGGGTGGGCTATAGCCTTGGTGGGGGGCGCGGGCGAAGTTCGTCCGCCGGACTCGGAATGGGACGAGACTTTGCGAGGGGCCTCGGGGCACCAAAAATAAGCCGCGCGCAAAGCCGCGCCCAAAAATAAGCGCCCGAAGGTCGTGGTGCCAAAACCCCCCAGCGGAAAAATGGCCAATAAACGGGTGGGCTATAGCCTTGGTGGGGGGCGCGGGCGAAGTTCGTCCGCCGGACTCGGAATGGGACGAGACTTTGCGAGGGGCCTCGGGGCACTAAAAATAAGCCGCGGGCAAAGCCGCGCCCAAAAATAAGCGCCCGAAGGTCGTGGTGCCAAAACCCCCCAGCGGAAAAATGGCCAATAAACGGGTGGGCTATAGCCTTGGTGGGGGGCGCGGGCGAAGTTCGTCCGCCGGACTCGGAATGGGGAGAGACTTTGCGCGGGGCCTCGGATCGCCAAAAATAAGCCGCGGGCAACGCCGCGCCCAAAAATAAGCACCCGAAGGTCATGGTGCCAAAACCCCCCAGCGGAAAAATGGCCAAAAAACGGGTGGGCTATAGCCTTGGTGGGGGGCGCGGGCGAAGTTCGTCCGCCGGACTCGGAATGGGGTGAGACTTTGCGAGGGGCCTCGAGGTGCCCGCGGGAAGTCGCGGGCACAGCCGCGTCCACAAATAAGCGCCCGAAGGTCGTGGTGCCGAAACCCCCCAGCGGAAAAATGGCCAAAAAACGGGTGGGCTATAGCCTTGGTGGGGGGCGCGGGCGAAGTTCGTCCGCCGGACTCGGAATGGGGCGAGACTTTGCGAGGGGCCTCGTGGTGCCCGCGGGAAGTCACGGGCACAGCCGCGTCCAAAAATAAGCGCCCGAAGGTCGTGGTGCCAAAACCCCCCAGCGGAAAAATGGCCAAAAAACGGGTGGGCTATAGACGTGGTGGGGGGCGCGGGCGAAGTTCGTCCGCCGGACTCGGAATGGGGCGAGACTTTGCGAGGGCACTCGGGGTACCAAAAATTAGCCGCGGGCAAAGCCGCGCCCAAAAATAAGCGCGCGAAGGTCGTGGTGCCAAAACCCCCCAGCGGAAAAATGGCCAAAAAACGGGTGGGCTATAGCCTTGGTGGGGGGCGCGGGCGAAGTTCGTCCGCCGGACTCGGAATGGGGCGAGACTTTGCGCGGGGCCTCGGGGCGCCAAAAATAAGCCGCGGGCAAAGCTGCGCCCAAAAATAAGCGCCCGAAGGTCGTGGTGCCAAAACCCCCCAGCGGAAAAATGGCCAAAAAACGGGTGGGCTATAGCCTTGGTGGGGGGCGCGGGCGAAGTTCGTCCGCCGGACTCGGAATGGGGCGAGACTTTGCGAGGGGCCTCGGGGTGCCCGCGGGAAGTCGCGGGCACAGCCGCGTCCAAAAATAAGCGCCCGAAGGTCATGGTGCCAAAACCCCCCAGCGGAAAAATGGCCAAAAAACGGGTGGGCTATAGCCTTGGTGGGGGGCGCGGGCGAAGTTCGTCCGCCGGACTCGGAATGGGGCGAGACTTTGCGAGGGGCCTCGGGGCACCAAAAATAAGCCGCGCCCAAAAATAAGCGCCCGAAGGTCGTGGTGCCAAAACCCCCCAGCGGAAAAATGGCCAATAAACGGGTGGGCTATAGCCTTGGTGGGGGGCGCGGGCGAAGTTCGTCCGCCGGACTCGGAATGGGACGAGACTTTGCGAGGGGCCTCGGGGCACTAAAAATAAGCCGCGGGCAAAGCCGCGCCCAAAAATAAGTGCCCGAAGGTCGTGGTGCCAAAACCCCCCAGCGGAAAAATGGCCAATAAACGGGTGGGCTATAGCCTTGGTGGGGGGCGCGGGCGAAGTTCGTCCGCCGGACTCGGAATGGGGAGAGACTTTGCGCGGGGCCTCGGATCGCCAAAAATAAGCCGCGGGCAACGCCGCGCCCAAAAATAAGCACCCGAAGGTCATGGTGCCAAAACCCCCCAGCGGAAAAATGGCCAAAAAACGGGTGGGCTATAGCCTTGGTGGGGGGCGCGGGCGAAGTTCGTCCGCCGGACTCGGAATGGGGTGAGACTTTGCGAGGGGCCTCGAGGTGCCCGCGGGAAGTCGCGGGCACAGCCGCGTCCACAAATAAGCGCCCGAAGGTCGTGGTGCCAAAACCCCCCAGCGGAAAAATGGCCAAAAAACGGGTGGGCTATAGCCTTGGTGGGGGGCGCGGGCGAAGATCGTCCGCCGGACTCGGAATGGGGCGAGACTTTGCGAGGGGCCTCGTGGTGCCCGCGGGAAGTCACGGGCACAGCCGCGTCCAAAAATAAGCGCCCGAAGGTCGTGGTGCCAAAACCCCCCAGCGGAAAAATGGCCAAAAAACGGGTGGGCTATAGACGTGGTGGGGGGCGCGGGCGAAGTTCGTCCGCCGGACTCGGAATGGGGCGAGACTTTGCGAGGGGACTCGGGGTACCAAAAATTAGCCGCGGGCAAAGCCGCGCCCAAAAATAAGCGCGCGAAGGTCGTGGTGCCAAAACCCCCCAGCGGAAAAATGGCCAAAAAACGGGTGGGCTATAGCCTTGGTGGGGGGCGCGGGCGAAGTTCGTCCGCCGGACTCGGAATGGGGCGAGACTTTGCGCGGGGCCTCGGGGCGCCAAAAATAAGCCGCGGGCAAAGCTGCGCCCAAAAATAAGCGCCCGAAGGTCGTGGTGCCAAAACCCCCCAGCGGAAAAATGGCCAAAAAACGGGTGGGCTATAGCCTTGGTGGGGGGCGCGGGCGAAGTTCGTCCGCCGGACTCGGAATGGGGCGAGACTTTGCGAGGGGCCTCGGGGTGCCCGCGGGAAGTCGCGGGCACAGCCGCGTCCAAAAATAAGCGCCCGAAGGTCATGGTGCCAAAACCCCCCAGCGGAAAAATGGCCAAAAAACGGGTAGGCTATAGCCTTGGTGGGGGGCGCGGGCGAACTTCGTCCGCCGGACTCGGAATGGGGCGAGACTTTGCGCGGGGCCTCGTGGCGCCAAAAATAAGCCGCGGGCAAAGCCGCGCCCAAAAATAAGCGCCCGAAGGTCGTGGTGCCAAAACCCCCCAGCGGAAAAATGGCCAAAAAACGGGTGGGCTATAGCCTTGGTGGGGGGCGCGGGCGAAGTTCGTCCGCCGGACTCGGAATGGGGCGAGACTTTGCGAGGGGCCTCGGGGTGCCCGCGGGAAGTCGCGGGCACAGCCGCGTCCAAAAATAAGTGCCCGAAGGTCATGGTGCCAAAACCCCCCAGCGGAAAAATGGCCAAAAAACGGATGGGCTATAGCCTTGGTGGGGGGCGCGGGCGAAGTTCGTCCGCCGGACTCGGAATGGGGCGAGACTTTGCGAGGGGCCTCGAGGTGCCAAAAATAAGCTGCGGGCAAGGCCGCGCGCAAAAATAAGTGCCCGAAGGTCGTGGTGCCAAAACCCCCAGCGGAAAAAAGGCCAAAAAACGGGTGGGCTATAGCCTTGGTGGGGGGCGCGGGCGAAGTTCGTCCGCCGGACTCGGAATGGGGCGAGACTTTGCGAGGGGCCTCGGGGTACCAAAAATAAGCCGTGGGCAAAGCCGCGCCCAAAAATAAGCGCCCGAAGGTCGTGGTGCCAAAACCCCCCAGCGGAAAAATGGCCAAAAAACGGGTGGGCTATAGCCTTGGTGTTGGGCGCGGGCGAAGTTCGTCCGCCGGACTCGGAATGGGGCGAGACTTTGCGCGGGGCCTCGGGGCACCAGAAATAAGCCGCGGGCAAAGCCGGGCCCAAAAATAAGCGCCCGAAGGTCGTGGTGCCAAAACCCCCCAGCGGAAAAATGGCCAAAAAACGGGTGGGCTATAGCCTTGGTGGGGGGCGCGGGCGAAGTTCGTACGCCGGACTCGGAATGGGGCGAGACTTTACGAGGGGCCTCGGGGTGCCCGCGGGAAGTCGCAGGCACAGCCGCGTCCAAAAATAAGCGCCCGAAGGTCGTGGTGCCAAAACCCCCCAGCGGAAAAATGGCCAAAAAACGGGTGGGCTATAGCCTTGGTGGGGGGCGCGGGCGAAGTTCGTCCGCCGGACTCGGAATGGGGCGACACTTTGCGAGGGGCCTCGGGGTGCCAAAAATAAGCCGCGGGCAAAGCCGCGCCCAAAAATAAGCGCCTGAAGGTCGTGGTGCCAAAACCCCCCAGCGGAAAAATGGCCAAAAAACGGGTGGGCTATAGCCTTGGTGGGGGGCGCGGGCGAAGTTCGTCCGCCGGACTCGGAATGGGGCGAGACTTTGCTAGGGGCCTCGGGGTGCCAGCAGGAAGTCGCGGGCACAACCGCGTCCAAAAATAAGCTCCCGAAGGTCGTGGTGCCAAAACCCCCCAGCGGAAAAATGGCCAAAAAACGGGTGGGCTATAGCCTTGGTGGGTGGCGCGGGCGAAGTTCGTCCGCCGGACTCGGAATGGGGCGAGACTTTGTGAGGGGCCTCGGGGTGCCCGCGGGAAGTCGCGGGCACAGCCGCGTCCAAAAATAAGCACCCGAAGGTCGTGGTGCCAAAACCCCCCAGCGGAAAAATGGCAAAAAAACGGGTGGGCTATAGCCTTGGTGGGTGGCGCGGGCGAAGTTCGTCCGCCGGACTCGGAATGGGGCGAGACTTTGTGAGGGGCCTCGGGGTGCCCGCGGGAAGTCGCGGGCACAGCCGCGTCCAAAAATAAGCGCCCGAAGGTCGTGGTGCCAAAACCCCCCAGCGGAAAAATGGCCAAAAAACGGGTGGGCTAGAGCTTTGGTGGGGGGTGCGGGCGAAGTTCGTCCGCCGGACTCGGAATGGGGCGAGACTTTGCGCGGGGCCTCGGGGCACCAGAAATAAGCCGCGGGCAAAGCCGGGCCCAAAAATAAGCGCCCGAAGGTCGTGGTGCCAAAACCCCCCAGCGGAAAAATGGCCAAAAAACGGGTGGGCTATAGCCTTGGTGGGGGGCGCGGGCGAAGTTCGTACGCCGGACTCGGAATGGGGCGAGACTTTACGAGGGGCCTCGGGGTGCCCGCGGGAAGTCGCAGGCACAGCCGCGTCCAAAAATAAGCGCCCGAAGGTCGTGGTGCCAAAACCCCCCAGCGGAAAAATGGCCAAAAAACGGGTGGGCTATAGCCTTGGTGGGGGGCGCGGGCGAAGTTCGTCCGCCGGACTCGGAATGGGGCGACACTTTGCGAGGGGCCTCGGGGTGCCAAAAATAAGCCGCGGGCAAAGCCGCGCCCAAAAATAAGCGCCTGAAGGTCGTGGTGCCAAAACCCCCCAGCGGAAAAATGGCCAAAAAACGGGTGGGCTATAGCCTTGGTGGGGGGCGCGGGCGAAGTTCGTCCGCCGGACTCGGAATGGGGCGAGACTTTGCTAGGGGCCTCGGGGTGCCCGCAGGAAGTCGCGGGCACAACCGCGTCCAAAAATAAGCTCCCGAAGGTCGTGGTGCCAAAACCCCCCAGCGGAAAAATGGCCAAAAAACGGGTGGGCTATAGCCTTGGTGGGGGGCGCGGGCGAAGTTCGTCCGCCGGACTCGGAATGGGGCGAGACTTTGCGAGGGGCCTCGGGGTGCCAAAAATAAGCCGCGGGCAAAGCCGCGCCCAAAAATAAGCGCCCGAAGGTCGTGGTGCCAAAACCCCCCAGCGGAAAAATGGCCAAAAAACGGGTGGGCTATAGCCTTGGTGGGGGGCGCGGGCGAAGTTCGTCCGCCGGACTCGGAATGGGGCGAGACTTTGCGAGGGGCCTCGGGGTGCCCGCGGGAAGTCGCGGGCACAGCCGCATCCAAAAATAAGCGCCCGAAGTTCGTGGTGCCAAAACCCCCCAGCGGAAAAATGGCCAAAAAACGGGTGGGCTATAGCCTTGGTGGGGGGCGCGGGCGAAGTTCGTCCGCCGGACTCGGAATGGGGCGAGACTTTGCTAGGGGCCTCGGGGTGCCCGCAGGAAGTCGCGGGCACAGCCGCGTCCAAAAATAAGCTCCCGAAGGTCGTGGTGCCAAAACCCCCCAGCGGAAAAATGGCCAAAAAACGGGTGGGCTATAGCCTTGGTGGGGGGCGCGGGCGAAGTTCGTCCGCCGGACTCGGAATGGGGCGAGACTTTGCGAGGGGCTTCGGGGTGCCCGCGGGAAGTCGCGGGCACAGCCGCGTCCAAAAATAAGCGCCCGAAGGTCGTGGTGCCAAAACCCCCCAGCGGAAAAATGGCCAAAAAACGGGTGGGCTATAGCCTTGGTGGGGGGCGCGGGCGAAGTTCGTCCGCCGGACTCGGAATGGGGCGAGACTTTGCGAGGGGCCTCGGGGTGCCCGCGGGAAGTCGCGGGCACAGCCGCGTCCAAAAATAAGCGCCCGAAGGTCGTGGTGCCAAAACCCCCCAGCGGAAAAATGGCCAAAAAACGGGTGGGCTATAGCCTTGGTGGGGGGCGCGGGCGAAGTTCGTCCGCCGGACTCGGAATGGGGCGAGACTTTGCGAGGGCCATCGGGGTGCCCGCGGAAAGTTGCGGGCACAGCCGCGTCCAAAAATAAGCCCCCGAAGGTCGTGGTGCCAAAACCCCCCAGCGGAAAAATGGCCAAAAAACGGGTGGGCTATAGCCTTGGTGGGGGGCGCGGGCGAAGTTCGTCCGCCGGACTCGGAATGGGGCGAGACTTTGCGAGGGGCCTCGGGGTACCAAAAATAAGCCGCGGGCAAAGCCGCGCCCAAAAATAAGCGCCCGAAGGTCGTGGTGCCAAAACCCCCCAGCGGAAAAATGGCCAAAAAACGGGTGGGCTATAGCCTTGGTGGGGGGCGCGGGCGAAGTTCGTCCGCCGGACTCGGAATGAGGCGAGACTTTGCGAGGGGCCTCGGGGTGCCCGCGGGAAGTCGCGGGCAAAGCCGCGTCCAAAAATAAGCGCCCGAAGGTCGTGGTGCCAAAACCCCCCAGCGGAAAAATGGCCAAAAAACGGGTGGGCTATAGCCTTGGTGGGGGGCGCGGGCGAAGTTCGTCCGCCGGACTCGGAATGGGGCGAGACTTTGCGAGGGGCCTCGGGGTGCCCGCGGGAAGTCACGGGCACAGCCGCGTCCAAAAATAAGCGCCCGAAGGTCGTGGTGCCAAAACCCCACAGCGGAAAAATGGCCAAAAAACGGGTGGGCTATAGCCTTGGTGGGGGGCGCGGGCGAAGTTCGTCCGCCGGACTCGGAATGGGGCGAGACTTTGCGAGGGGCCTCGGGGTGCCCGCGGGAAGTCGCGGGCACAACCGCGTCCAAAAATAAGCTCCCGAAGGTCGTGGTGCCAAAACCCCCCAGCGGAAAAATGGCCAAAAAACGGGTGGGCTATAGCCTTGGTGGGGGGCGCGGGCGAAGTTCGTCCGCCGGACTCGGAATGGGGCGAGACTTTGCGAGGGGCCTCGGGGTGCCCGCGGGAAGTCGCGGGCACAGCCGCGTCCAAAAATAAGCGCCCGAAGGTCGTGGTGCCAAAACCCCCCAGCGGAAAAATGGCCAAAAAACGGGTGGGCTATAGCCTTGGTGGGGGGCGCGGGCGAAGTTCGTCCGCCGGACTCGGAATGGGGCGAGACTTTGCGAGGGGCATCGGGGTGCCCGCGGAAAGTTGCGGGCACAGCCGCGTCCAAAAATAAGCCCCCGAAGGTCGTGGTGCCAAAACCCCCCAGCGGAAAAATGGCCAAAAAACGGGTGGGCTATAGCCTTGGTGGGGGGCGCGGGCGAAGTTCGTCCGCCGGACTCGGAATGGGGCGAGACTTTGCGAGGGGCCTCGGGGTACCAAAAATAAGCCGCGGGCAAAGCCGCGCCCAAAAATAAGCGCCCGAAGGTCGTGGTGCCAAAACCCCCCAGCGGAAAAATGGCCAAAAAACGGGTGGGCTATAGCCTTGGTGGGGGGCGCGGGCGAAGTTCGTCCGCCGGACTCGGAATGAGGCGAGACTTTGCGAGGGGCCTCGGGGTGCCCGCGGGAAGTCGCGGGCAAAGCCGCGTCCAAAAATAAGCGCCCGAAGGTCGTGGTGCCAAAACCCCCCAGCGGAAAAATGGCCAAAAAACGGGTGGGCTATAGCCTTGGTGGGGGGCGCGGGCGAAGTTCGTCCGCCGGACTCGGAATGGGGCGAGACTTTGCGAGGGGCCTCGGGGTGCCCGCGGGAAGTCACGGGCACAGCCGCGTCCAAAAATAAGCGCCCGAAGGTCGTGGTGCCAAAACCCCACAGCGGAAAAATGGCCAAAAAACGGGTGGGCTATAGCCTTGGTGGGGGGCGCGGGCGAAGTTCGTCCGCCGGACTCGGAATGGGGCGAGACTTTGCGAGGGGCCTCGGGGTGCCCGCGGGAAGTCGCGGGCACAACCGCGTCCAAAAATAAGCTCCCGAAGGTCGTGGTGCCAAAACCCCCCAGCGGAAAAATGGCCAAAAAACGGGTGGGCTATAGCCTTGGTGGGGGGCGCGGGCGAAGTTCGTCCGCCGGACTCGGAATGGGGCGAGACTTTGCGAGGGGCCTCGGGGTACCAAAAATAAGCCGCGGGCAAAGCCGCGCCCAAAAATAAGCGCCCGAAGGTCGTGGTGCCAAAACCCCCCAGCGGAAAAATGGCCAAAAAACGGGTGGGCTATAGCCTTGGTGGGGGGCGCGGGCGAAGTTCGTCCGCCGGACTCGGAATGGGGCGAGACTTTGCGAGGGGCCTCGGGGTGCCCGCGGGAAGTCGCGGGCACAGCCGCATCCAAAAATAAGCGCCCGAAGTTCGTGGTGCCAAAACCCCCCAGCGGAAAAATGGCCAAAAAACGGGTGGGCTATAGCCTTGGTGGGGGGCGCGGGCGAAGTTCGTCCGCCGGACTCGGAATGGGGCGAGACTTTGCTAGGGGCCTCGGGGTGCCCGCAGGAAGTCGCGGGCACAGCCGCGTCCAAAAATAAGCGCCCGAAGGTCGTGGTGCCAAAACCCCCCAGCGGAAAAATGGCCAAAAAACGGGTGGGCTATAGCCTTGGTGGGGGGCGCGGGCGAAGTTCGTCCGCCGGACTCGGATTGGGGCGAGACTTTGCGAGGGGCCTCGGGGTGCCCGCGGGAAGTCACGGGCACAGCCGCGTCCAAAAATAAGCGCCCGAAGGTCGTGGTGCCAAAACCCCACAGCGGAAAAATGGCCAAAAAACGGGTGGGCTATAGCCTTGGTGGGGGGCGCGGGCGAAGTTCGTCCGCCGGACTCGGAATGGGGCGAGACTTTGCGAGGGGCCTCGGGGTGCCCGCGGGAAGTCGCGGGCACAGCCGCGTCCAAAAATAAGCGCCCGAAGGTCGTGGTGCCAAAACCCCCCAGCGGAAAAATGGCGAAAAATCGGGTGGGCTATAGCCTTGGTGGGGGGCGCGGGCGAAGTTCGTCCGCCGGACTCGGAATGGGGCGAGACTTTGCGCGGGGCCTCGGGGTGCCAAAAATAAGCCGCGGGCAAATCCGCGCCCAAAAATAAGCGCCCGAAGGTCGTGGTGCCAAAACCCCCCAGCGGAAAAATGGCCAAAAAACGGGTGGGCTATAGCCTTGGTGGGGGGCGCGGGCGAAGTTCTTCCGCCGGACTCGGAATGGGGCGAGACTTTGCGAGGGGCCTCGGGGTACCAAAAATAAGCCGCGGGCAAAGCCGCGCCCAAAAATAAGCGCCCGAAGGTCGTGGTGCCAAAACCCCCCAGCGGAAAAATGGCCAAAAAACGGGTGGGCTATAGCCTTGGTGGGGGGCGCGGGCGAAGTTCGTCCGCCGGACTCGGAATGAGGCGAGACTTTGCGAGGGGCCTCGGGGTGCCCGCGGGAAGTCGCGGGCAAAGCCGCGTCCAAAAATAAGCGCCCGAAGGTCGTGGTGCCAAAACCCCCCAGCGGAAAAATGGCCAAAAAACGGGTGGGCTATAGCCTTGGTGGGGGGCGCGGGCGAAGTTCGTCCGCCGGACTCGGATTGGGGCGAGACTTTGCGAGGGGCCTCGGGGTGCCCGCGGGAAGTCACGGGCACAGCCGCGTCCAAAAATAAGCGCCCGAAGGTCGTGGTGCCAAAACCCCACAGCGGAAAAATGGCCAAAAAACGGGTGGGCTATAGCCTTGGTGGGGGGCGCGGGCGAAGTTCGTCCGCCGGACTCGGAATGGGGCGAGACTTTGCGCGGGGCCTCGGGGTGCCAAAAATAAGCCGCGGGCAAATCCGCGCCCAAAAATAAGCGCCCGAAGGTCGTGGTGCCAAAACCCCCCAGCGGAAAAATGGCCAAAAAACGGGTGGGCTATAGCCTTGGTGGGGGGCGCGGGCGAAGTTCTTCCGCCGGACTCGGAATGGGGCGAGACTTTGCGAGGGGCCTCGGGGTACCAAAAATAAGCCACGGGCAAAGCCGCGCCCAAAAATAAGCGCCCGAAGGTCGTGGTGCCAAAACCCCCCAGCGGAAAAATGGCCAAAAAACGGGTGGGCTATAGCCTTGGTGGGGGCCGCGGGCGAAGTTCGTCCGCCGGACTCGGAATGGGGCGACACTTTGCGAGGGGCCTCGGGGTGCCCGCGGGAAGTCGCGGGCACAGCCGCATCCAAAAATAAGCGCCCGAAGTTCGCAGTGCCAAAACCCCCCAGCGGAAAAATGGCCAAAAAACGGGTGGGCTATAGCCTTGGTGGGGGGCGCGGGCGAAGTTCGTCCGCCGGACTCGGAATGGGGCGAGACTTTGCGAGGGGCCTCGGGGTGCCCGCGGGAAGTCGCGGGCACAGTCGTGTCCAAAAATAAGCGCCCGAAGGTCGTGGTGCCAAAATCCCCCAGCGGAAAAATGGCCAAAAAACGGGTGGGCTATAGCCTTGGTGGGGGGCGCGGGCGAAGTTCGTCCGCCAGACTCGGAATGGGGCGAGACTTTGCGAGGGGCCTCGGGGTGCCAAAAATAAGCCGCGGGCAAAGCCGCGTCCAAAAATAAGCGCCCGAAGGTCGTGGTGCTAAAACCCCCCAGCGGAAAAATGGCCAAAAAACGGGTGGGCTATAGCCTTGGTGGGGGGCGCGGGCGAAGTTCGTCCGCCGGACTCGGAATGGGGCGAGACTTTGCGAGGGGCCTCGGGGTGCCCGCGGGAAGTCGCGGGCACAGCCGCGTCCAAAAATAAGCGCCCGAAGGTCGTGGTGCCAAAACCCCCCAGCGGAAAAATGGCCAAAAAACGGGTGGGCTATAGCCTTGGTGGGGGGCGCGGGCGAAGTTCGTCCGCCGGACTCGGAATGGGGGGAGACTTTGCGAGGGGCCTCGGGGTGCCAAAAATAAGCCGCGGGCAAAGCCGCGCCCAAAAATACGCGCCCGAAGGTCGTGGTGCCAAAACCCCCCAGCGGAAAAATGGCCAAAAAACGGGTGGGCTATAGCCTTGGTGGGGGGCGCGGGCGAAGTTCGTCCGCCGGACTCGGAATGGGGCGAGACTTTGCGAGGGGCCTCGGGGTGCCCGCGGGAAGTCGCGGGCACAGTCGTGTCCAAAAATAAGCGCCCGAAGGTCGTGGTGCCAAAATCCCCCAGCGGAAAAATGGCCAAAAAACAGGTGGGCTATAGCCTTGGTGGGGGGCGCGGGCGAAGTTCGTCCGCCAGACTCGGAATGGGGCGAGACTTTGCGAGGGGCCTCGGGGTGCCAAAAATAAGCCGCGGGCAAAGCCGCGTCCAAAAATAAGCGCCCGAAGGTCGTGGTGCCAAAACCCCCCAGCGGAAAAATGGCCAAAAAACGGGTGGGCTATAGCCTTGGTGGGGGGCGCGGGCGAAGTTCGTCCGCCGGACTCGGAATGGGGCGAGACTTTGCGAGGGGCCTCGGGGTGCCCGCGGGAAGTCGCGGGCACAGCCGCGTCCAAAAATAAGCGCCCGAAGGTCGTGGTGCCAAAACCCCCCAGCGGAAAAATGGCCAAAAAACGGGTGGGCTATAGCCTTGGTGGGGGGCGCGGGCGAAGTTCGTCCGCCGGACTCGGAATGGGGCGACACTTTGCGAGGGGCCTCGGGGTGCCCGCGGGAAGTCGCGGGCACAGCCGCATCCAAAAATAAGCGCCCGAAGTTCGCGGTGCCAAAACCCCCCAGCGGAAAAATGGCCAAAAAACGGGTGGGCTATAGCCTTGGTGGGGGGCGCGGGCGAAGTTCGTCCGCCGGACTCGGAATGGGGCGAGACTTTGCGAGGGGCCTCGGGGTGCCCGCGGGAAGTCGCGGGCACAGTCGTGTCAAAAAATAAGCGCCCGAAGGTCGTGGTGCCAAAATCCCCCAGCGGAAAAATGGCCAAAAAACGGGTGGGCTATAGCCTTGGTGGGGGGCGCGGGCGAAGTTCGTCCGCCAGACTCGGAATGGGGCGAGACTTTGCGAGGGGCCTCGGGGTGCCAAAAATAAGCCGCGGGCAAAGCCGCGTCCAAAAATAAGCGCCCGAAGGTCGTGGTGCCAAAACCCCCCAGCGGAAAAATGGCCAAAAAACGGGTGGGCTATAGCCTTGGTGGGGGGCGCGGGCGAAGTTCGTCCGCCGGACTCGGAATGGGGCGAGACTTTGCGAGGGGCCTTGGGGTGCCCGCGGGAAGTCGCGTGCACAGCCGCGTCCAAAAATAAGCGCCCGAAGGTCGTGGTGCCAAAACCCCCCAGCGGAAAAATGGCTAAAAAACGGGTGGGCTATAGCCTTGGTGGGGGGCGCGGGCGAAGTTCGTCCGCCGGACTCGGAATGGGGGGAGACTTTGCGAGGGGCCTCGGGGTGCCAAAAATAAGCCGCGGGCAAAGCCGCGCCCAAAAATAAGCGCCCGAAGGTCGTGGTGCCAAAACCCCCCAGCGGAAAAATGGCCAAAAAACGGGTGGGCTATAGCCTTGGTGGGGGGCGCGGGCGAAGTTCGTCCGCCGGACTCGGAATGGGGCGAGACTTTGCGAGGGGCCTCGGGGTGCCCGCGGGAAGTCGCGGGCACAGCCGCGTCCAAAAATAAGCGCCCGAAGGTCGTGGTGCGAAAACCCCCCAGCGGAAAAATGGCCAAAAAACGGGTGGGCTATAGCCTTGGTGGGGGGCGCTGGCGAAGTTCGTCCGCCGGACTCGGAATGCGGCGAGACTTTGCGAGGGGCCTCGGGGCACCAAAAATAAGCCGCGGGCAAAGCCGCGCCCAAAAATACGCGCCCGAATGTCGTGGTGCCAAAACCCCCCAGCGGAAAAATGGCCAAAAAACGGGTGGGCTATAGCCTTGGTGGGGGGCGCGGGCGAAGTTCGTCCGCCGGACTTGGAATGGGGCGAGACTTTGCGAGGGGCCTCGGGGTGCCAAAAATAAGCCGCGGGCAAGGCCGCGCCCGAAGGTCGTGGTGCCAAAACCCCCCAGCGGAAAAATGGCCAAAAAACGGGTGGGCTATATCCTTGGTGGGGGGCGCGGGCGAAGTTCGTCCGCCGGACTCGGAATGGGGCGAGACTTTGCGAGGGGCCTCGGGGTGCCCGCGGGAAGTCGCGGGCATAGCCGCGACCAAAAATAAGCGCCCGAAGGTCGTGGTGCCAAAACCCCCCAGCGGAAAAATGGCCAAAAAACGGGTGGGCTATAGCCTTGGTGGGGGGCGCGGGCGAAGTTCGTCCGCCGGACTCGGAATGGGGCGAGACTTTGCGCGGGGCCTCGGGGCACCAAAAATAAGCCGCGGGCAAAGCCGCGCCCAAAAATAAGTGCCCGAAGGTCGTGGTGCCAAAACCCCCCAGCGGAAAAATGGCCAAAAAACGGGTGGGCTATAGCCTTGGTGGGGGGCGCGGGCGAAGTTCGTCCGCCGGACTCGGAATGGGGCGAGACTTTTCGAGGGGCCTCGGGGTGCCCGCAGGAAGTCGCGGGCACAGCCGCGCCCAAAAATAAGCGCCCGAAGGTCGTGGTGCCAAAACCCCCCAGCGGAAAAATGGCCAAAAAACGGGTGGGCTATAGCCTTGGTGGGGGGCGCGGGCGAAGTTCGTCTGCCGGACTTGGAATGGCACGAGACTTTGCGAGGTGCCTCGGGGTGCCCGCGGGAAGTCGCGGGCACGGCCGCGTCCAGAAAAAAGCGCCCGAAGGTCGTGGTGCCAAAACCCCCCAGCGGAAAAATGGCCAAAAAACGGGTGGGCTATAGCCTTGGTGGGGGGCGCGGGCGAAGTTCGTCCGCCGGACTCGGAATGGGGCGAGACTTTGCGCGGGGCCTCGGGGCGCCAAAAATAAGCCGCGGGCAAAGCCGCGCCCGAAGGTCGTGGTGCCAAAACCCCCCAGCGGAAAAATGGCCAAAAAACGGGTGGGCTATAGCCTTGGTGGGGGGCGCGGGCGAAGTTCGTCCGCCGGACTCGGAATGGGGCGAGACTTTGCGAGGGGCCTCGGGGCACCAAAAATAAGCCGCGGACAAAGCCGCGCCCAAAAATAAGCGCCCGAAGGTCGTGGTGCCAAAACCCCCCAGCGGAAAAATGGCCAAAAAACGGGTGGGCTATACCCTTGGTGGGGGGCGCGGGCGAAGTTCGTCCGCCGGACTCGGAATGGGGTGAGACTTTGAGCGGGGCCTCGGGGCGCCAAAAATAAGCCGCGGGCAAAGCCACGCCCAAAAATAAGCGCCCGAAGGTCGTGGTGCCAAAACCCCCCAGCGGAAAAATGGCCAAAAAACGGGTGGGCTATAGCCTTGGTGGGGGGCGCGGGCGAAGTTCGTCCGCCGGACTCGGAATGGGGCGAGACTTTGCGAGGGGCCTCGGGGTGCCCGCGGGAAGTCGCGGACACAGCCGCGCCCAAAAATAAGCGCCCGAAGGTCGTGGTGCCAAAACCCCCCAGCGGAAAAATGGCCAAAAAACGGGTGGGCTATAGCCTTGGTGGGGGGCGCGGCCGAAGTTCGTCCGCCGGACTTGGAATGGGGCGAGACTTTGCGAGGGGCCTTGGGGTGCCCGCGGGAATTCGCGGGCACAGCCGCGTCCAGAAATAAGCGCCCGAAGGTCGTGGTGCCAAAACCCCCCAGCGGAAAAATGGCCAAAAAACGGGTGGGCTATAGCCTTGGTCGGGGACGCGGGCGAAGTTCGTCCGCCGGACTCGGAATGGGGCGAGACTTTGCGAAGGGCCTCGGGGTGCCAAAAATAAGCCGCGGGCAAGGCCGCGCCCAAAAATAATCACCCGAAGGTCGTGGTGCCAAAACCCCCCAGCGGAAAAATGGCCAAAAAACGGGTGGGCTATAGCCTTGGTGGGGGGCGCGGGCGAAGTTCGTCCGCCGGACTCGGAATGGGGCGAGACTTTGCGAGGGGCCTCGGGGTGCCCGCGGGAAGTCGCGGGCACAGCCGCGCCCAAAAATAAGCCCCCGAAGGTCGTGGTGCCAAAACCCCCCAGCGGAAAAATGGCCAAAAAACGGGTGGGCTATAGCCTTGGTGGGGGGCGCGGGCGAAGTTCGTTCGCCGGACTTGGAATGGGGCGAGACTTTGCGAGGGGCCTCGCGGTGCCCGCGGAAGTCGCGGGCACAGCCGCGTCCAGAAATAAGCGCCCGAAGGTCGTGGTGCCAAAACCCCCCAGCGGAAAAATGGCCAAAAAACGGGTGGGCTATAGCCTTGGTGGGCGGCGCGGGCGAAGTTCGTCTGCCGAGCTCGGAATGGGGCGAGACTTTGCGAGGGGCCTCGGGGTGCCCGCGGGAAGTCGCGGGCACAGCCACGTCCAGAAATAAGCGCCCGAAGGTCGTGGTGCCAAAACCCCCCAGCGGAAAAATGGCCAAAAAACGGGTGGGCTATAGCCTTGGTGGGGGGCGCGGGCGAAGTTCGTCCGCCGGACTCGGAATGGGGCGAGACTTTGCGAGGGGCCTCGGGGCACCAAAAATAAGCCGCGGGCAAAGCCGCGCCCAAAAATACGCGCCCGAAGGTCGTGGTGCCAAAACCCCCCAGCGGAAAAATGGCCAAGAAACGGGTGGGCTATAGCCTTGGTGGGGGGCGCGGGCGAAGTTCGTCCGCCGGACTCGGAATGGGGCGAGACTTTGCGAGGGGCCTCGGGGCACCAAAAATAAGCCGCGGGCAAAGCCGCGCCCAAAAATACGCGCCCGAAGGTCGTGGTGCCAAAACCCCCCAGCGGAAAAATGGCCAAGAAACGGGTGGGCTATAGCCTTGGTGGGGGGCGCGGGCGAAGTTCGTCCGCCGGACTCGGAATGGGGCGAGACTTTGCGAGGGGCCTCGGGGCACCAAAAATAAGCCGCGGGCAAAGCCGCGCCCAAAAATACGCGCCCGAAGGTCGTGGTGCCAAAACCCCCCAGCGGAAAAATGGCCAAAAAACGGGTGGGCTATAGCCTTGGTGGGGGGCGCGGGCGAAGTTCGTCCGCCGGACTCGGAATGGGGCGAGACTTTGCGCGGGGCCTCGGGGCGGCAAAAATAAGCCGCGGGCAAAGCCACGCCCAAAAATAAGCGCCCGAAGGTCGTGGTGCCAAAACCCCCCAGCGGAAAAATGGCCAAAAAACGGGTGGGCTATAGCCTTGGTGGGGGGCGCGGGTGAAGTTCCTCCGCCGGACTCGGAATGGGGCGAGACTTTGCGAGGGGCCTCGGGGTGCCCGCGGGAAGTCGCGGGCACAGCCGCGTCCAAAAATAAGCGCCCGAAGGTCGTGGTGCCAAAACCCCCCAGCGGAAAAATGGCCAAAAAACGGGTGGGCTATAGCCTTGGTGGGGGGCGCAGGCGAAGTTCGTCCGCCGGCCTCGGAATGGGGCGAGACTTTGCGAGGGGCCTCGGGGTGCCAACAATAAGCCGCAGGCAAGGCCGCGCCCAAAAATAAGTGCCCGAAGGTCGTGGTGCCAAAACCCCCCAGCGGAAAAATGGCCAAAAAACGGGTGGGCTATAGCCTTGCTGGGGGGCGCGGGCGAAGTTCGTCCGCCGGACTCGGAATGGGGCGAGACTTTGCGCGGGGCCTCGGGGCGCCAAAAATAAGCCGCAGGCAAAGCCACGCCCAAAAATATGCGCCGGAAGGTCGTGGTGCCAAAACCCCCCAGCGGAAAAATGGCCATAAAACGGGTGGGCTATAGCCTTGGTGGGGGGCGCGGGCGAAGTTCGTCCGCCGGACTCGGAATGGGGCGAGACTTTGCGAGGGGCCTCGGGGTGCCAAAAATAAGCCGCGGGCAAGGCCGCGCCTAAAAATAAGCGCCCGAAGGACGTGGTGCCAAAACCCCCCAGCGGAAAAATGGCTAAAAAACGGGTGGGCTATAGCCTTGGTGGGGGGCGCGGGCGAAGTTCGTCCGCCGGACTCGGAATGGGGCGAGACTTTGCGAGGGGCCTCGGGGTGCCCGCGGGAAGTCGCGGGCACAGCCGCGCCCAAAAATAAGCGCCCGAAGGTCGTGGTGCCAAAACCCCCCAGCGGAAAAATGGCCAAAAAACGGGTGGGCTATAGCCTTGGTGGGGGGCGCGGGCGAAGTTCGTCCGCCGGACTCGGAATGAGGCGAGACTTTGCGCGAGGCCTCGGGGCGCCAAAAATAAGCCGCGGGCAAAGCCGCGCCCAAAAATAAGCGCCCGAAGGTCGTGGTGCCAAAACCCCCCAACGGAAAAATGGCCAAAAAACGGGTGGGCTATAGCCTTGGTGGGGGGCGCGGGCGAAGTTCTTCCGCCGGACTCGGAATGGGGCCAGACTTTGCGAGGGGCCTCGGGGCACCAAAAATAAGCCGCGGGCAAAGCCGCGCCCAAAAATACGCACCCGAAGGTCGTGGTGCCAAAACCCCCCAGCGGAAAAATGGCCAAAAAACGGGTGGGCTATAGCCTTGGTGGGGGGCGCGGGCGAAGTTCGTCCGCCGGACTCGGAATGGGGCGAGACTTTGCGAGGGGCCTCGGGGTGCCCGCGGGAAGTCGCGGGCACAGCCGCGCCCAAAAATAAGCCCCCGAAGGTCGTGGTGCCAAAACCCCCCAGCGGAAAAATGGCCAAAAAACGGGTGGGCTATAGCCTTGGTGGGGGGCGCGGGCGAAGTTCGTTCGCCGGACTTGGAATGGGGCGAGACTTTGCGAGGGGCCTCGCGGTGCCCGCGGAAGTCGCGGGCACAGCCGCGTCCAGAAATAAGCGCCCGAAGGTCGTGGTGCCAAAACCCCCCAGCGGAAAAATGGCCAAAAAACGGGTGGGCTATAGCCTTGGTGGGCGGCGCGGGCGAAGTTCGTCTGCCGAGCTCGGAATGGGGCGAGACTTTGCGAGGGGCCTCGGGGTGCCCGCGGGAAGTCGCGGGCACAGCCGCGTCCAGAAATAAGCGCCCGAAGGTCGTGGTGCCAAAACCCCCCAGCGGAAAAATGGCCAAAAAACGGGTGGGCTATAGCCTTGCTGGGGGGCGCGGGCGAAGTTCGTCCGCCGGACTCGGAATGGGGCGAGACTTTGCGCGGGGCCTCGGGGCGCCAAAAATAAGCCGCAGGCAAAGCCGCGCCCAAAAATATGCGCCGGAAGGTCGTGGTGCCAAAACCCCCCAGCGGAAAAATGGCCATAAAACGGGTGGGCTATAGCCTTGGTGGGGGGCGCGGGCGAAGTTCGTCCGCCGGAATTGGAATGGGGCGAGACTTTGCGAGGGGCCTCGGGGTGCCAAAAATAAGCCGCGGGCAAGGCCGCGCCCAAAAATAAGCGCCCGAAGGGCGTGGTGCCAAAACCCCCCAGCGGAAAAATGGCTAAAAAACGGGTGGGCTATAGCCTTGGTGGGGGGCGCGGGCGAAGTTCGTCCGCCGGACTCGGAATGGGGCGAGACTTTGCGAGGGGCCTCGGGGTGCACGCGGGAAGTCGCGGGCACAGCCGCGCCCAAAAATAAGCGCCCGAAGGTCGTGGTGCCAAAACCCCCCAGCGGAAAAATGGCCAAAAAACGGGTGGGCTATAGCCTTGGTGGGGGGCGCGGGCGAAGTTCGTCCGCCGGACTCGGAATGGGGCGAGACTTTGCGAGGGGCCTCGGGGTGCCCGCGGGAAGTCGCGGGCACAGCCGCGACCAAAAATAAGTGCCCGAAGGTCGTGGTGCCAAAACCCCCCAGCGGAAAAATGGCCAAAAAACGGGTGGGCTATAGCCTTGGTGGGGGGCGCGGGCGAAGTTCGTCCGCCGGACTCGGAATGGGGCGAGACTTTGCGAGGGGCCTCGGGGTGCCAAAAATAAGCCGCGGGCAAGGCCGCGCCCAAAAATAAGAGCCCGAAGGTCGTGGTGCCAAAACCCCCCTGCGGAAAAATGGCCAAAAAACGGGTGGGCTATGGCCTTGGTGTGGGGCGCGGGCGAAGTTCGTCCGCCGGACTCGGAATGGGGCGAGACTTTGCGAGGGGCCTCGGGGTGCCCGCGGGAAGTCGCGGGCACAGCCGCGTCCAGAAATAAGCGCCCGAAGGTCGTAGTGCCAAAACCCCCCAGCGGAAAAATGGCCAAAAAACGGGTGGGCTATAGCCTTGGTGGGGGGCGCGGGCGAAGTTCGTCCGCCGGAGTTGGAATGGGGCGAGACTTTGCGAGGGGCCTCGGGGTGCCCGCGGGAAGTCGCGGGCACAGCCGCGTCCAGAAATAAGCGCCCGAAGGTCGTGGTGCCAAAACCCCCCAGCGGAAAAATGGCCAAAAAACGGGTGGGCTATAGCCTTGGTGGGGGGCGCGGGCGAAGTTCGTCCGCCGGACTCAGAATGGGGCGAGACTTTGCGAGGGGCCTCGGGGTGCCAAAAATAAGCCGCGGGCAAGGCCGTGCCCAAAAATAAGCGCCCGAAGGTCGTGGTGCCAAAACCCCCCAGCGGAAAAATGGCCAAAAAACGGGTGGGCTATAGCCTTGGTGGGGGGCGCGGGCGAAGTTCGTCCGCCGGACTCGGAATGGGGCGAGACTTTGCGAGGGGCCTCGGGGTGCCAAAAATAAGCCGCGGGCAAAGCCGCGCCCAAAGGTCGTGGTGCCAATACCCCCCAGCGGAAAAATGGCCAAAAAACGGGTGGGCTATAGCCTTGGTGGGGGGCGCGGGCGAAGTTCGTCCGCCGGACTCGGAATGGGGCGAGACTTTGCGAGGGGCCTCGGGGTGCCAAAAATAAGCCGCGGGCAAGGCCGCGCCCAAAAATAAGCGCCCGAAGGTCGTGGTGCCAAAACCCCCCAGCGGAAAAATGGCCAAAAAACGGGTGGGCTATAGCCTTGGTGGGGGGCGCGGGCGAAGTTCGTCCGCCGGACTCGGAATGGGGCGAGACTTTGCGAGGGGCCTCGGGGTGCCAAAAATAAGCCGCGGGCAAAGCCGCGCCCAAAGGTCGTGGTGCCAATACCCCCCAGCGGAAAAATGGCCAAAAAACGGGTGGGCTATTGCCTTGGTGGGGGGCGCGGGCGAAGTTCGTCCGCCGGACTCGGAATGGGGCGAGACTTTGCGAGGGGCCTCGGGGTGCCAAAAATAAGCCGCGGGCACAGCCGCGTCCAAAAATAAGCGCCCGATGGTCGTGGTGCCAAAACCCCCCAGCGGAAAAATGGCCAAAAAACGGGTGGGCTATAGCCTTGGTGGGGGGCGCGGGCGAAGTTCGTCCGCCGGACTCGGAATGGGGCGAAACTTTGCGAGGGGCCTCGGGGAGCCCGCGGGAAGTCGCGGGCACAGCCGCGACCAAAAATAAGTGCCCGAAGGTCGTGGTGCCAAAACCCCCCAGCGGAAAAATGGCCAAAAAACGGGTGGGCTATAGCCTTGGTGGGGGGCACGGGCGAAGTTCGTCCGCCGGACTTGGAATGGGGCGAGACTTTGCGAGGGGCGTCGGGGTGCCCGCGGGAAGTCGCGGGCACAGCCGCGTCCAGAAATAAGCGCCCGAAGGTCGTGGTGCCAAAACCCCCCAGCGGAAAAATGGCCAAAAAACGGGTGGGCAATAGCCTTGGTGGGGGGCGCGGGCGAAGTTCGTCCGCCGGACTCGGAATGGGGCGAGACTTTGCGAGGGGCCTCAGGGTACCCGCAGGAAGCCGCGTGCACAGCCGCGTCCAGAAATAAGCGCCCGAAGGTCGTGGTGCCAAAACCCCCCAGCGGAAAAATGGCCAAAAAACGGGTGGGCTATAGCCTTGGTGGGGGGTGCGGGCGAAGTTCGTCCGCCGGACTCGGAATGGGGCGAGACTTTGCGAGGGGCCTCGGGGTGCGAAAAATAAGCCGCGGGCACAGCCGCGCCCAAAAATAAGCGCCCGATGGTCGTGGTGCCAAAACCCCCCAGCGGAAAAATGGCCAAAAAACGGGTGGGCTATAGCCTTGGTGGGGGGCGCGGGCGAAGTTCGTCCGCCGGACTCGGAATGGGGCGAGACTTTGCGAGGGGCCTCAGGGTGCCCGCGGGAAGCCGCGGGCACAGCCGCGTCCAGAAATAAGCGCCCGAAGGTCGTGGTGCCAAAACCCCCCAGCGTCAAAATGGCCAAAAAACGGGTGGGCTATAGCCTTGGTGGGGAGCGCGGGCGAAGTTCGTCCGCCGGACTCGGAATGGGGCGAGACTTTGCGAGGGGCCTCGGGGTGCCAAAAATAAGCCGCGGGCACAGCCGCGCCCAAAAATAAGCGCCCGATGGTCGTGGTGCCAAAACCCCCCAGCGGAAAAATGGCCAAAAAACGGGTGGGCTATAGCCTTGGTGGGGGGCGCGGGCGAAGTTCGTCCGCCGGACTCGGAATGGGGCGAGACTTTGCGAGGGGCCTCGGGGTGCCAAAAATAAGCCGCGGGCAAAGCCGCGCCCAAAGGTCGTGGTGCCACTGCCCGCCAGCGGAAAAATGGCCAAAAAACGGGTGGGCTATAGCCTTGGTGGGGGGCGCGGGCGAAGTTCGTCCGCCGGACTCGGAATGGGGCGAGACTTTGCGAGGGGCCTCGGGGTGCCAAAAATAAGCCGCGGGCACAGCCGCGCCCAAAAATAAGCGCCCGATGGTCGTGGTGCCAAAACCCCCCAGCGGAAAAATGGCCAAAAAACGGGTGGGCTTTAGCCTTGGTGGGGGGCGCGGGTGAAGTTCGTCCGCCGGACTCGGAATGGGGCGAAACTTTGCGAGGGGCCTCGGGGTGCCCGCGGGAAGTCGCGGGCACAGCCGCGACCAAAAATAAGTGCCCGAAGGTCGTGGTGCCAAAACCCCCCAGCGGAAAAATGGCCAAAAAACGGGTGGGCTATAGCCTTGGTGGGGGGCACGGGCGAAGTTCGTCCGCCGGACTTGGAATGGGGCGAGACTTTGCGAGGGGCGTCGGGGTGCCCGCGGGAAGTCGCGGGCACAGCCGCGTCCAGAAATAAGCGCCCGAAGGTCGTGGTGCCAAAACCCCCCAGCGGAAAAATGGCCAAAAAACGGGTGGGCTATAGCCTTGGTGGGGGGCGCGGGCGAAGTTCGTCCGCCGGACTCGGAATGGAGCGAGACTTTGCGAGGGGCCTCAGGGTGCCCGCGGGAAGCCGCGGGCACAGCCGCGTCCAGAAATAAGCGCCCGAAGGTCGTGGTGCCAAAACCCCCCAGCGGAAAAATGGCCAAAAAACGGGTGGGCTATAGCCTTGGTGGGGGGCGCGGGCGAAGTTCGTCCGCCGGACTCGGAATGGGGCGAAACTTTGCGAGGGGCCTCGGGGTGCCCGCGGGAAGTCGCGGGCACAGCCGCGACCAAAAATAAGTGCCCGAAGGTCGTGGTGCCAAAACCCCCCAGCGGAAAAATGGCCAAAAAACGGGTGGGCTATAGCCTTGGTGGGGGGCACGGGCGAAGTTCGTCCGCCGGAGTTGGAATGGGGCGAGACTTTGCGAGGGGCATCAGGGTGCCCGCGGGAAGCCGCGGGCACAGCCGCGTCCAGAAATAAGCGCCCGAAGGTCGTGGTGCCAAAACCCCCCAGCGGAAAAATGGCCAAAAAACGGGTGGGCTATAGCCTTGGTGGGGGGCGCGGGCGAAGTTCGTCCGCCGGACTCGGAATGGGGCGAAACTTTGCGAGGGGCCTCGGGGTGCCCGCGGGAAGTCGCGGGCACAGCCGCGACCAAAAATAAGTGCCCGAAGGTCGTGGTCCCAAAACCCCCCAGCGGAAAAATGGCCAAAAAACGGGTGGGCTATAGCCTTGGTGGGGCGCACGGGCGAAGTTCATCCGCCGGACTTGCAATGGGGCGAGACTTTGCGAGGGGCCTCGGGGTGCCCGCGGGAAGTCGCGGGCACAGCCGCGTCCAGAAATAAGCGCCCGAAGGTCGTGGTGCCAAAACCCCCCAGCGGAAAAATGGCCAAAAAACGGGTGGGCTATAGCCTTGGTGGGGGGCGCGGGCGAAGTTCGTCCGCCAGACTCGAAATGGGGCGAGACATTGCGAGGGTCCTCGGGGCACCAAAAATAAGCCGCGGGCAAAGCTGCGCCCAAAAATAAGCGCCCGAAGGTCGTGGTGCCAAAACCCCCCAGCGGAAAAATGGCCAAAAAACGGGTGGGCTATAGCCTTGGTGGGGGGCGCGGGCGAAGTTCGTCCGCCGGACTCGGAATGGGGCGAGACTTTGCGCGGGGCCTCCGTGCGCCAAAAATAGGCCACGGGCACAGCCGCGCCCAAAAATCAGCCCCCGAAGGTCGGGGTGCCAACACCCCCCAGCGGAAAAATGGCCAAAAAACGGGTGGGCTATAGCCTTGGTGGGGGGCGTGGGCGAAGTTCGTCCGCCGGACTCGGAATGGCCCCAGACTTGGCGGGCGGCCTCCGTGCGCCAAAAATAGGCCACGGGCACAGCCGCGCCCAAAAATCAGCCCCCGAACGTCGGGGTGCCAAGAACTCCCAGCGGAAAAATGGCCAAAAAACGGGTGGGCTATAGCCTTGGTGGGGGGCGTGGGCGAAGTTCGTCCGCCGGACTCGGAATGGCCCCAGACTTTGCGGATGGCCTCGGTGCGCCAAAAATAGGCCACGGGCACAGCCACGCCCAAAAATCAGCCCCCGAAGGTCGGCGTGCCAGCACCCCCCTGCGGAAAAATGGCCAAAAAACGGGTGGGCTATAGCCTTGGTGGGGGGCACGGGCGAAGTTCGTCCGCCGGACTTGGAATGGGGCGAGACTTTGCGAGGGGCGTCGGGGTGCCCGCGGGAAGTCGCGGGCACAGCCGCGTCCAGAAATAAGCGCCCGAAGGTCGTGGTGCCAAAACCCCCCAGCGGAAAAATGGCCAAAAAACGGGTGGGCTATAGCCTTGGTGGGGGGCGCGGGCGAAGTTCGTCCGCCGGACTCGGAATGGAGCGAGACTTTGCGAGGGGCCTCAGGGTGCCCGCGGGAAGCCGCGGGCACAGCCGCGTCCAGAAATAAGCGCCCGAAGGTCGTGGTGCCAAAACCCCCCAGCGGAAAAATGGCCAAAAAACGGGTGGGCTATAGCCTTGGTGGGGGGCGCGGGCGAAGTTCGTCCGCCGGACTCGGAATGGGGCGAAACTTTGCGAGGGGCCTCGGGGTGCCCGCGGGAAGTCGCGGGCACAGCCGCGACCAAAAATAAGTGCCCGAAGGTCGTGGTGCCAAAACCCCCCAGCGGAAAAATGGCCAAAAAACGGGTGGGCTATAGCCTTGGTGGGGGGCACGGGCGAAGTTCGTCCGCCGGAGTTGGAATGGGGCGAGACTTTGCGAGGGGCATCAGGGTGCCCGCGGGAAGCCGCGGGCACAGCCGCGTCCAGAAATAAGCGCCCGAAGGTCGTGGTGCCAAAACCCCCCAGCGGAAAAATGGCCAAAAAACGGGTGGGCTATAGCCTTGGTGGGGGGCGCGGGCGAAGTTCGTCCGCCGGACTCGGAATGGGGCGAAACTTTGCGAGGGGCCTCGGGGTGCCCGCGGGAAGTCGCGGGCACAGCCGCGACCAAAAATAAGTGCCCGAAGGTCGTGGTCCCAAAACCCCCCAGCGGAAAAATGGCCAAAAAACGGGTGGGCTATAGCCTTGGTGGGGCGCACGGGCGAAGTTCATCCGCCGGACTTGCAATGGGGCGAGACTTTGCGAGGGGCCTCGGGGTGCCCGCGGGAAGTCGCGGGCACAGCCGCGTCCAGAAATAAGCGCCCGAAGGTCGTGGTGCCAAAACCCCCCAGCGGAAAAATGGCCAAAAAACGGGTGGGCTATAGCCTTGGTGGGGGGCGCGGGCGAAGTTCGTCCGCCAGACTCGAAATGGGGCGAGACATTGCGAGGGTCCTCGGGGCACCAAAAATAAGCCGCGGGCAAAGCTGCGCCCAAAAATAAGCGCCCGAAGGTCGTGGTGCCAAAACCCCCCAGCGGAAAAATGGCCAAAAAACGGGTGGGCTATAGCCTTGGTGGGGGGCGCGGGCGAAGTTCGTCCGCCGGACTCGGAATGGGGCGAGACTTTGCGCGGGGCCTCCGTGCGCCAAAAATAGGCCACGGGCACAGCCGCGCCCAAAAATCAGCCCCCGAAGGTCGGGGTGCCAACACCCCCCAGCGGAAAAATGGCCAAAAAACGGGTGGGCTATAGCCTTGGTGGGGGGCGTGGGCGAAGTTCGTCCGCCGGACTCGGAATGGCCCCAGACTTGGCGGGCGGCCTCCGTGCGCCAAAAATAGGCCACGGGCACAGCCGCGCCCAAAAATCAGCCCCCGAACGTCGGGGTGCCAAGAACTCCCAGCGGAAAAATGGCCAAAAAACGGGTGGGCTATAGCCTTGGTGGGGGGCGTGGGCGAAGTTCGTCCGCCGGACTCGGAATGGCCCCAGACTTTGCGGATGGCCTCGGTGCGCCAAAAATAGGCCACGGGCACAGCCACGCCCAAAAATCAGCCCCCGAAGGTCGGCGTGCCAGCACCCCCCTGCGGAAAAATGGCCAAAAAACGGGTGGGCTATAGCCTTGGTGGGGGGCGTGGGCGAAGTTCGTCCGCCGGACTCGGAATGGCCCCAGGCTTGGCGGGCGGACTCCGTGCGCCAAAAATAGGCCACGGGCACAGCCGCGCCCAAAAATCAGCCACCGAAGGCTGGGGTGCCAGCACCCCCCATCGGAAAAATGGCCAAAAAACGGGTGGGCTATAGCCTTGGTGGGGGGGGGGGGCGAAGTTCGTCCGCCGGACTCGGAATGGCCCCAGACTTTGCGGGCGGCCTCCGCGCGCCAAATATAGGCCACGGGCACAGCCGCGCCCAAAAATCAGACCAGGAAGGTCGGGGTGCCAGCACCCCCCGGCGGAAAAGTGGCCAAAAAACGGGTGGGCTATAGCCTTGGTGGGGGGCGTGGGCGAAGTTCGTCCGCCGGACTCGGAATGGCCCCAGACTTTGCGGATGGCCTCGGTGCGCCAAAAATAGGCCACGGGCACAGCCACGCCCAA
The DNA here is from genome assembly GCA_034663535.1 of Citrus x limon. NCBI lineage: Eukaryota > Viridiplantae > Streptophyta > Magnoliopsida > Sapindales > Rutaceae > Citrus > Citrus x limon. Next base: position 2,137,998 of record CM067991.1, on the reverse strand, counting down.
AAATCAGACCAGGAAGGTCGGGGTGCCAGCACCCCCCAGCGGAAAAATGGCCAAAAAACGGGTGGGCTATAGCCTTGGTGGGGGGCGTGGGCGAAGTTCGTCCGCCGGACTCGGAATGGCCCCAGACTTTGCGGGCGGCCTCCGTGTGCCAAAAATAGGCCACGGGCACAGCCGCGCCAAAAAATCAGCCCCCGAAGGTCGGGGTGCCAGCACCCCCCTGCGGAAAAATGGCCAAAAAACGGGTGGGCTATAGCCTTGGTGGGGGGCGTGGGCGAAGTTCGTCCGCCGGAATCGGAATGGCCCCAGACTTTGCGGGCGGCCTCCATGCGCAAAAAATAGGCCACGGGCACAGCCGCGCCCAAAAATCAGCCCCCGAAGGTCGGGGTGCCAAGCCCCCCCGGCGAAGTTCGTCCGCCGGACTCGGAATGGGGCGAGACTTTGCGAGGGGCCTCGGGGTGCCCGCGGGAAGTTGCGGGCACAGCCGCGCCCAAAAATAAGCGCCCGAAGGTCGTGGTGCCAAAACCCCCCAGCGGAAAAATGGCCAAAAAACGGGTGGATATAGCCTTGGTGGGGGGCGCGGGCAAAGTTCGTCCGCCGGACTGGGAATGGGGCGAGACTTTGCGAGGGGCCTCGGGTGCCCGAGGGAAGTCGCGGGCACAGCCGCGTCCAGAAATAAGCGCCCGAAGGTCGTGGTGCGAAAACCCCCCAGCGGAAAAATGGCCAAAAAACGGGTGGGCTATAGCCTTGGTGGGGGGCGCGGGCGAAGTTCGTCCGCCAGACTCGGAATGGGACGAGACTTTGCGAGGGGCCTCGGGGCACCAAAAATAAGCCGCGGGCAAAGCCGCGCCCAAAAATAAGCGCCCGAAGGTCGTGGTGCCAAAACCCCCCAGCGGAAAAATGGCCAATAAACGGGTGGGCTATAGCCTTGGTGGGGGGCGCGGGCGAAGTTCGTCCGCCGGACTCGGAATGGGGAGAGACTTTGCGAGGGGCCTCGGGGTGCCCGCGGGAAGTTGCGGGCACAGCCGCGCCCAAAAATAAGCGCCCGAAGGTCGTGGTGCCAAAACCCCCCAGCGGAAAAATGGCCAAAAAACGGGTGGATATAGCCTTGGTGGGGGGCGCGGGCAAAGTTCGTCCGCCGGACTGGGAATGGGGCGAGACTTTGCGAGGGGCCTCGGGTGCCCGAGGGAAGTCGCGGGCACAGCCGCGTCCAGAAATAAGCGCCCGAAGGTTGTGGTGCCAAAACCCCCCAGCGGAAAAATGGCCAAAAAACGGGTGGGCTATAGCCTTGGTGGGGGGCGCGGGCGAAGTTCGTCCGCCGGACTCGGAATGGGACGAGACTTTGCGAGGGGCCTCGGGGCACCAAAAATAAGCCGCGGGCAAAGCCGCGCCCAAAAATAAGCGCCCGAAGGTCGTGGTGCCAAAACCCCCCAGCGGAAAAATGGCCAATAAACGGGTGGGCTATAGCCTTGGTGGGGGGCGCGGGCGAAGTTCGTCCGCCGGACTCGGAATGGGACGAGACTTTGCGAGGGGCCTCGGGGCACCAAAAATAAGCCGCGGGCAAAGCCGCGCCCAAAAATAAGTGCCCGAAGGTCGTGGTGCCAAAACCCCCCAGCGGAAAAATGGCCAATAAACGGGTGGGCTATAGCCTTGGTGGGGGGCGCGGGCGAAGTTCGTCCGCCGGACTCGGAATGGGACGAGACTTTGCGAGGGGCCTCGGGGCACCAAAAATAAGCCGCGGGCAAAGCCGCGCCCAAAAATAAGTGCCCGAAGGTCGTGGTGCCAAAACCCCCCAGCGGAAAAATGGCCAAAAAACGGGTGGGCTATAGCTTTGGTGGGGGGTGCGGGCGAAGTTCGTCCGCCGGACTCGGAATGGGGCGAGACTTTGCGCGGGTCCTCGGGGCACCAGAAATAAGCCGCGGGCAAAGCCGGGCCCAAAAATAAGCGCCCGAAGGTCGTGGTGCCAAAACCCCCCAGCGGAAAAATGGCCAAAAAACGGGTGGGCTATAGCCTTGGTGGGGGGCGCGGGCGAAGTTCGTCCGCCGGACTCGGAATGGGGCGAGACTTTGTGAGGGGCCTCGGGGTGCCCGCGGGAAGTCGCGGGCACAGCCGCGTCCAAAAATAAGCGTCCGAAGGTCGTGGTGCCAAAACCCCCCAGCGGAAAAATGGCCAAAAAACGGGTGGGCTATAGCTTTGGTGGGGGGTGCGGGCGAAGTTCGTCCGCCGGACTCGGAATGGGGCGAGACTTTGCGCGGGTCCTCGGGGCACCAGAAATAAGCCGCGGGCAAAGCCGGGCCCAAAAATAAGCGCCCGAAGGTCGTGGTGCCAAAACCCCCCAGCGGAAAAATGGCCAAAAAACGGGTGGGCTATAGCCTTGGTGGGGGGCGCGGGCGAAGTTCGTACGCCGGACTCGGAATGGGGCGAGACTTTACGAGGGGCCTCGGGGTGCCCGCGGGAAGTCGCAGGCACAGCCGCGTCCAAAAATAAGCGCCCGAAGGTCGTGGTGCCAAAACCCCCCAGCGGAAAAATGGCCAAAAAACGGGTGGGCTATAGCCTTGGTGGGGGGCGCGGGCGAAGTTCGTCCGCCGGACTCGGAATGGGGCGACACTTTGCGAGGGGCCTCGGGGTGCCAAAAATAAGCCGCGGGCAAAGCCGCGCCCAAAAATAAGCGCCTGAAGGTCGTGGTGCCAAAACCCCCCAGCGGAAAAATGGCCAAAAAACGGGTGGGCTATAGCCTTGGTGGGGGGCGCGGGCGAAGTTCGTCCGCCGGACTCGGAATGGGGCGAGACTTTGCTAGGGGCCTCGGGGTGCCCGCAGGAAGTCGCGGGCACAACCGCGTCCAAAAATAAGCTCCCGAAGGTCGTGGTGCCAAAACCCCCCAGCGGAAAAATGGCCAAAAAACGGGTGGGCTATAGCCTTGGTGGGGGGCGCGGGCGAAGTTCGTCCGCCGGACTCGGAATGGGGCGAGACTTTGTGAGGGGCCTCGGGGTGCCCGCGGGAAGTCGCGGGCACAGCCGCATCCAAAAATAAGCGCCCGAAGTTCGTGGTGCCAAAACCCCCCAGCGGAAAAATGGCCAAAAAACGGGTGGGCTATAGCCTTGGTGGGGGGCGCGGGCGAAGTTCGTCCGCCGGACTCGGAATGGGGCGAGACTTTGATAGGGGCCTCGGGGTGCCCGCAGGAAGTCGCGGGCACAGCCGCGTCCAAAAATAAGCTCCCGAAGGTCGTGGTGCCAAAACCCCCCAGCGGAAAAATGGCCAAAAAACGGGTGGGCTATAGCCTTGGTGGGGGGCGCGGGCGAAGTTCGTCCGCCGGACTCGGAATGGGGCGAGACTTTGTGAGGGGCCTCGGGGTGCCCGCGGGAAGTCGCGGGCACAGCCGCATCCAAAAATAAGCGCCCGAAGTTCGTGGTGCCAAAACCCCCCAGCGGAAAAATGGCCAAAAAACGGGTGGGCTATAGCCTTGGTGGGGGGCGCGGGCGAAGTTCGTCCGCCGGACTCGGAATGGGGCGAGACTTTGCGAGGGGCTTCGGGGTGCCCGCGGGAAGTCGCGGGCACAGCCGCGTCCAAAAATAAGCGCCCGAAGGTCGTGGTGCCAAAACCCCCCAGCGGAAAAATGGCCAAAAAACGGGTGGGCTATAGCCTTGGTGGGGGGCGCGGGCGAAGTTCGTCCGCCGGACTCGGAATGGGGCGAGACTTTGCGAGGGGCCTCAGGGTGCCCGCGGGAAGTCGCGGGCACAGCCGCGTCCAAAAATAAGCGCCCGAAGGTCGTGGTGCCAAAACCCCCCAGCGGAAAAATGGCCAAAAAACGGGTGGGCTATAGCCTTGGTGGGGGGCGCGGGCGAAGTTCGTCCGCCGGACTCGGAATGGGGCGAGACTTTGCGAGGGGCATCGGGGTGCCCGCGGAAAGTTGCGGGCACAGCCGCGTCCAAAAATAAGCCCCCGAAGGTCGTGGTGCCAAAACCCCCCAGCGGAAAAATGGCCAAAAAACGGGTGGGCTATAGCCTTGGTGGGGGGCGCGGGCGAAGTTCGTCCGCCGGACTCGGAATGGGGCGAGACTTTGCGCGGGGCCTCGGGGCGCCAAAAATAAGCCGCGGGCAAATCCGCGCCCAAAAATAAGCGCCCGAAGGTCGTGGTGCCAAAACCCCCCAGCGGAAAAATGGCCAAAAAACGGGTGGGCTATACCCTTGGTGGGGGGCGCGGGCGAAGTTCTTCCGCCGGACTCGGAATGGGGCGAGACTTTGCGAGGGGCCTCGGGGTACCAAAAATAAGCCACGGGCAAAGCCGCGCCCAAAAATAAGCGCCCGAAGGTCGTAGTGCCAAAACCCCCCAGCGGAAAAATGGCCAAAAAACGGGTGGGCTATAGCCTTGGTGGGGGCCGCGGGCGAAGTTCGTCCGCCGGACTCGGAATGGGGTGACACTTTGCGAGGGGCCTCGGGGTGCCCGCGGGAAGTCGCGGGCACAGCCGCATCCAAAAATAAGCGCCCGAAGTTCGTGGTGCCAAAACCCCCCAGCGGAAAAATGGCCAAAAAACGGGTGGGCTATAGCCTTGGTGGGGGGCGCGGGCGAAGTTCGTCCGCCGGACTCGGAATGGGGCGAGACTTTGCGAGGGGCTTCGGGGTGCCCGCGGGAAGTCGCGGGCACAGCCGCGTCCAAAAATAAGCGCCCGAAGGTCGTGGTGCCAAAACCCCCCAGCGGAAAAATGGCCAAAAAACGGGTGGGCTATAGCCTTGGTGGGGGGCGCGGGCGAAGTTCGTCCGCCGGACTCGGAATGGGGCGAGACTTTGCGAGGGGCATCAGGGTGCCCGCGGAAAGTTGCGGGCACAGCCGCGTCCAAAAATAAGCCCCCGAAGGTCGTGGTGCCAAAACCCCCCAGCGGAAAAATGGCCAAAAAACGGGTGGGCTATAGCCTTGGTGGGGGGCGCGGGCGAAGTTCGTCCGCCGGACTCGGAATGGGGCGAGACTTTGCGAGGGGCCTCGGGGTACCAAAAATAAGCCGCGGGCAAAGCCGCGCCCAAAAATAAGCGCCCGAAGGTCGTGGTGCCAAAACCCCCCAGCGGAAAAATGGCCAAAAAACGGGTGGGCTATAGCCTTGGTGGGGGGCGCGGGCGAAGTTCGTCCGCCGGACTTGGAATGAGGCGAGACTTTGCGAGGGGCCTCGGGGTGCCCGCGGGAAGTCGCGGGCAAAGCCGCGTCCAAAAATAAGCGCCCGAAGGTCGTGGTGCCAAAACCCCCCAGCGGAAAAATGGCCAAAAAACGGGTGGGCTATAGCCTTGGTGGGGGGCGCGGGCGAAGTTCGTCCGCCGGACTCGGAATGGGGCGAGACTTTGCGAGGGGCCTCGGGGTGCCCGCGGGAAGTCACGGGCACAGCCGCGTCCAAAAATAAGCGCCCGAAGGTCGTGGTGCCAAAACCCCACAGCGGAAAAATGGCCAAAAAACGGGTGGGCTATAGCCTTGGTGGGGGGCGCGGGCGAAGTTCGTCCGCCGGACTCGGAATGGGGCGAGACTTTGCGAGGGGCCTCGGGGTGCCCGCGGGAAGTCGCGGGCACAGCCGCGTCCAAAAATAAGCGCCCGAAGGTCGTGGTGCCAAAACCCCCCAGCGGAAAAATGGCGAAAAAACGGGTGGGCTATAGCCTTGGTGGGGGGCGCGGGCGAAGTTCGTCCGCCGGACTCGGAATGGGGCGAGACTTTGCGCGGGGCCTCGGGGCGCCAAAAATAAGCCGCGGGCAAATCCGCGCCCAAAATAAGCGCCCGAAGGTCGTGGTGCCAAAACCCCCCAGCGGAAAAATGGCCAAAAAACGGGTGGGCTATACCCTTGGTGGGGGGCGCGGGCGAAGTTCTTCCGCCGGACTCGGAATGGGGCGAGACTTTGCGAGGGGCCTCGGGGTACCAAAAATAAGCCACGGGCAAAGCCGCGCCCAAAAATAAGCGCCCGAAGGTCGTAGTGCCAAAACCCCCCAGCGGAAAAATGGCCAAAAAACGGGTGGGCTATAGCCTTGGTGGGGGCCGCGGGCGAAGTTCGTCCGCCGGACTCGGAATGGGGCGACACTTTGCGAGGGGCCTCGGGGTGCCCGCGGGAAGTCGCGGGCACAGCCGCATCCAAAAATAAGCGCCCGAAGTTCGTGGTGCCAAAACCCCCCAGCGGAAAAATGGCCAAAAAACGGGTGGGCTATAGCCTTGGTGGGGGGCGCGGGCGAAGTTCGTCCGCCGGACTCGGAATGGGGCGAGACTTTGCGAGGGGCCTCGGGGTGCCCGCGGGAAGTCGCGGGCACAGTCGTGTCCAAAAATAAGCGCCCGAAGGTCGTGGTGCCAAAATCCCCCAGCGGAAAAATGGCCAAAAAACGGGTGGGCTATAGCCTTGGTGGGGGGCGCGGGCGAAGTTCGTCCGCCAGGCTCAGAATGGGGCGAGACTTTGCGAGGGGCCTCGGGGTGCCAAAAATAAGCCGCGGGCAATGCCGCGTCCAAAAATAAGCGCCCGAAGGTCGTGGTGCCAAAACCCCCCAGCGGAAAAAATGGCCAAAAAACGGGTGGGCTATAGCCTTGGTGGGGGGCGCGGGCGAAGTTCGTCCGCCGGACTCGGAATGGGGCGAGACTTTGCGAGGGGCCTCGGGGTGCCCGCGGGAAGTCGCGGGCACAGCCGCGTCCAAAAATAAGCGCCCGAAGGTCGTGGTGCCAAAACCCCCCAGCGGAAAAATGGCCAAAAAACGGGTGGGCTATAGCCTTGGTGGGGGGCGCGGGCGAAGTTCGTCCGCCGGACTCGGAATGGGGGGAGACTTTGCGAGGGGCCTCGGGGTGCCAAAAATAAGCCGCGGGCAAAGCCGCGCCCAAAAATAAGCGCCCGAAGGTCGTGGTGCCAAAACCCCCCAGCGGAAAAATGGCCAAAAAACGGGTGGGCTATAGCCTTGGTGGGGGGCGCGGGCGAAGTTCGTCCGCCGGACTCGGAATGGGGCGAGACTTTGCGAGGGGCCTCGGGGTGCCCGCGGGAAGTCGCGGGCACAGCCGCGTCCAAAAATAAGCGCCCGAAGGTCGTGGTGCGAAAACCCCCCAGCGGAAAAATGGCCAAAAAACAGGTGGGCTATAGCCTTGGTGGGGGGCGCTGGCGAAGTTCGTCCGCCGGACTCGGAATGCGGCGAGACTTTGCGAGGGGCCTCGGGGCACCAAAAATAAGCCGCGGGCAAAGCCGCGCCCAAAAATACGCGCCCGAAGGTCGTGGTGCCAAAACCCCCCAGCGGAAAAATGGCCAAAAAACGGGTGGGCTATAGCCTTGGTGGGGGGCGCGGGCGAAGTTCGTCCGCCGGACTTGGAATGGGGCGAGACTTTGCGAGGGGCCTCGGGGTGCCAAAAATAAGCCGCGGGCAAGGCCGCGCCCGAAGGTCGTGGTGCCAAAACCCCCCAGCGGAAAAATGGCCAAAAAACGGGTGGGCTATAGCCTTGGTGGGGGGCGCGGGCGAAGTTCGTCCGCCGGACTCGGAATGGGGGGAGACTTTGCGAGGGGCCTCGGGGTGCCAAAAATAAGCCGCGGGCAAAGCCGCGCCCAAAAATAAGCGCCCGAAGGTCGTGGTGCCAAAACCCCCCAGCGGAAAAATGGCCAAAAAACGGGTGGGCTATAGCCTTGGTGGGGGGCGCGGGCGAAGTTCGTCCGCCGGACTCGGAATGGGGCGAGACTTTGCGAGGGGCCTCGGGGTGCCCGCGGGAAGTCGCGGGCACAGCCGCGTCCAAAAATAAGCGCCCGAAGGTCGTGGTGCGAAAACCCCCCAGCGGAAAAATGGCCAAAAAACGGGTGGGCTATAGCCTTGGTGGGGGGCGCTGGCAAAGTTCGTCCGCCGGACTCGGAATGCGGCGAGACTTTGCGAGGGGCCTCGGGGCACCAAAAATAAGCCGCGGGCAAAGCCGCGCCCAAAAATACGCGCCCGAAGGTCGTGGTGCCAAAACCCCCCAGCGGAAAAATGGCCAAAAAACGGGTGGGCTATAGCCTTGGTGGGGGGCGCGGGCGAAGTTCGTCCGCCGGACTTGGAATGGGGCGAGACTTTGCGAGGGGCCTCGGGGTGCCCGCGGGAAGTCGCGGGCACAGTCGTGTCCAAAAATAAGCGCCCGAAGGTCGTGGTGCCAAAATCCCCCAGCGGAAAAATGGCCAAAAAACGGGTGGGCTATAGCCTTGGTGGGGGGCGCGGGCGAAGTTCGTCCGCCAGACTCGGAATGGGGCGAGACTTTGCGAGGGGCCTCGGGGTGCCAAAAATAAGCCGCGGGCAAAGCCGCGTCCAAAAATAAGCGCCCGAAGGTCGTGGTGCCAAAACCCCCCAGCGGAAAAAATGGCCAAAAAACGGGTGGGCTATAGCCTTGGTGGGGGGCGCGGGCGAAGTTCGTCCGCCGGACTCGGAATGGGGCGAGACTTTGCGAGGGGCCTCGGGGTGCCCGCGGGAAGTCGCGGGCACAGCCGCGTCCAAAAATAAGCGCCCGAAGGTCGTGGTGCCAAAACCCCCCAGCGGAAAAATGGCCAAAAAACGGGTGGGCTATAGCCTTGGTGGGGGGCGCGGGCGAAGTTCGTCCGCCGGACTCGGAATGGGGGGAGACTTTGCGAGGGGCCTCGGGGTGCCAAAAATAAGCCGCGGGCAAAGCCGCGCCCAAAAATAAGCGCCCGAAGGTCGTGGTGCCAAAACCCCCCAGCGGAAAAATGGCCAAAAAACGGGTGGGCTATAGCCTTGGTGGGGGGCGCGGGCGAAGTTCGTCCGCCGGACTCGGAATGGGGCGAGACTTTGCGAGGGGCCTCGGGGTGCCCGCGGGAAGTCGCGGGCACAGCCGCGTCCAAAAATAAGCGCCCGAAGGTCGTGGTGCGAAAACCCCCCAGCGGAAAAATGGCCAAAAAACGGGTGGGCTATAGCCTTGGTGGGGGGCGCTGGCGAAGTTCGTCCGCCGGACTCGGAATGCGGCGAGACTTTGCGAGGGGCCTCGGGGCACCAAAAATAAGCCGCGGGCAAAGCCGCGCCCAAAAATACGCGCCCGAAGGTCGTGGTGCCAAAACCCCCCAGCGGAAAAATGGCCAAAAAACGGGTGGGCTATAGCCTTGGTGGGGGGCGCGGGCGAAGTTCGTCCGCCGGACTTGGAATGGGGCGAGACTTTGCGAGGGGCCTCGGGGTGCCAAAAATAAGCCGCGGGCAAGGCCGCGCCCGAAGGTCGTGGTGCCAAAACCCCCCAGCGGAAAAATGGCCAAAAAACGGGTGGGCTATAGCCTTGGTGGGGGGCGCGGGCGAAGTTCGTCCGCCGGACTCGGAATGGGGGGAGACTTTGCGAGGGGCCTCGGGGTGCCAAAAATAAGCCGCGGGCAAAGCCGCGCCCAAAAATAAGCGCCCGAAGGTCGTGGTGCCAAAACCCCCCAGCGGAAAAATGGCCAAAAAACGGGTGGGCTATAGCCTTGGTGGGGGGCGCGGGCGAAGTTCGTCCGCCGGACTCGGAATGGGGCGAGACTTTGCGAGGGGCCTCGGGGTGCCCGCGGGAAGTCGCGGGCACAGCCGCGTCCAAAAATAAGCGCCCGAAGGTCGTGGTGCGAAAACCCCCCAGCGGAAAAATGGCCAAAAAACGGGTGGGCTATAGCCTTGGTGGGGGGCGCTGGCGAAGTTCGTCCGCCGGACTCGGAATGCGGCGAGACTTTGCGAGGGGCCTCGGGGCACCAAAAATAAGCCGCGGGCAAAGCCGCGCCCAAAAATACGCGCCCGAAGGTCGTGGTGCCAAAACCCCCCAGCGGAAAAATGGCCAAAAAACGGGTGGGCTATAGCCTTGGTGGGGGGCGCGGGCGAAGTTCGTCCGCCGGACTTGGAATGGGGCGAGACTTTGCGAGGGGCCTCGGGGTGCCCGCGGGAAGTCGCGGGCACAGTCGTGTCCAAAAATAAGCGCCCGAAGGTCGTGGTGCCAAAATCCCCCAGCGGAAAAATGGCCAAAAAACGGGTGGGCTATAGCCTTGGTGGGGGGCGCGGGCGAAGTTCGTCCGCCAGACTCGGAATGGGGCGAGACTTTGCGAGGGGCCTCGGGGTGCCAAAAATAAGCCGCGGGCAAAGCCGCGTCCAAAAATAAGCGCCCGAAGGTCGTGGTGCCAAAACCCCCCAGCGGAAAAAATGGCCAAAAAACGGGTGGGCTATAGCCTTGGTGGGGGGCGCGGGCGAAGTTCGTCCGCCGGACTCGGAATGGGGCGAGACTTTGCGAGGGGCCTCGGGGTGCCCGCGGGAAGTCGCGGGCACAGCCGCGTCCAAAAATAAGCGCCCGAAGGTCGTGGTGCCAAAACCCCCCAGCGGAAAAATGGCCAAAAAACGGGTGGGCTATAGCCTTGGTGGGGGGCGCGGGCGAAGTTCGTCCGCCGGACTCGGAATGGGGGGAGACTTTGCGAGGGGCCTCGGGGTGCCAAAAATAAGCCGCGGGCAAAGCCGCGCCCAAAAATAAGCGCCCGAAGGTCGTGGTGCCAAAACCCCCCAGCGGAAAAATGGCCAAAAAACGGGTGGGCTATAGCCTTGGTGGGGGGCGCGGGCGAAGTTCGTCCGCCGGACTCGGAATGGGGCGAGACTTTGCGAGGGGCCTCGGGGTGCCCGCGGGAAGTCGCGGGCACAGCCGCGTCCAAAAATAAGCGCCCGAAGGTCGTGGTGCGAAAACCCCCCAGCGGAAAAATGGCCAAAAAACGGGTGGGCTATAGCCTTGGTGGGGGGCGCTGGCGAAGTTCGTCCGCCGGACTCGGAATGCGGCGAGACTTTGCGAGGGGCCTCGGGGCACCAAAAATAAGCCGCGGGCAAAGCCGCGCCCAAAAATACGCGCCCGAAGGTCGTGGTGCCAAAACCCCCCAGCGGAAAAATGGCCAAAAAAACGGGTGGGCTATAGCCTTGGTGGGGGGCGCGGGCGAAGTTCGTCCGCCGGACTTGGAATGGGGCGAGACTTTGCGAGGGGCCTCGGGGTGCCCGCGGGAAGTCGCGGGCACAGTCGTGTCCAAAAATAAGCGCCCGAAGGTCGTGGTGCCAAAATCCCCCAGCGGAAAAATGGCCAAAAAACGGGTGGGCTATAGCCTTGGTGGGGGGCGCGGGCGAAGTTCGTCCGCCAGACTCGGAATGGGGCGAGACTTTGCGAGGGGCCTCGGGGTGCCAAAAATAAGCCGCGGGCAAAGCCGCGTCCAAAAATAAGCGCCCGAAGGTCGTGGTGCCAAAACCCCCCAGCGGAAAAAATGGCCAAAAAACGGGTGGGCTATAGCCTTGGTGGGGGGCGCGGGCGAAGTTCGTCCGCCGGACTCGGAATGGGGCGAGACTTTGCGAGGGGCCTCGGGGTGCCCGCGGGAAGTCGCGGGCACAGCCGCGTCCAAAAATAAGCGCCCGAAGGTCGTGGTGCCAAAACCCCCCAGCGGAAAAATGGCCAAAAAACGGGTGGGCTATAGCCTTGGTGGGGGGCGCGGGCGAAGTTCGTCCGCCGGACTCGGAATGGGGGGAGACTTTGCGAGGGGCCTCGGGGTGCCAAAAATAAGCCGCGGGCAAAGCCGCGCCCAAAAATAAGCGCCCGAAGGTCGTGGTGCCAAAACCCCCCAGCGGAAAAATGGCCAAAAAACGGGTGGGCTATAGCCTTGGTGGGGGGCGCGGGCGAAGTTCGTCCGCCGGACTCGGAATGGGGCGAGACTTTGCGAGGGGCCTCGGGGTGCCCGCGGGAAGTCGCGGGCACAGCCGCGTCCAAAAATAAGCGCCCGAAGGTCGTGGTGCGAAAACCCCCCAGCGGAAAAATGGCCAAAAAACGGGTGGGCTATAGCCTTGGTGGGGGGCGCTGGCGAAGTTCGTCCGCCGGACTCGGAATGCGGCGAGACTTTGCGAGGGGCCTCGGGGCACCAAAAATAAGCCGCGGGCAAAGCCGCGCCAAAAATACGCGCCCGAAGGTCGTGGTGCCAAAACCCCCAGCGGAAAAATGGCCAAAAACGGGTGGGCTATAGCCTTGGTGGGGGGCGCGGGCGAAGTTCGTCCGCCGGACTTGGAATGGGGCGAGACTTTGCGAGGGGCCTCGGGGTGCCAAAAATAAGCCGCGGGCAAGGCCGCGCCCGAAGGTCGTGGTGCCAAAACCCCCCAGCGGAAAAATGGCCAAAAAACGGGTGGGCTATAGCCTTGGTGGGGGCGCGGGCGAAGTTCGTCCGCCGGACTCGGATGGGGGGAGACTTTGCGAGGGGCCTCGGGGTGCCAAAAATAAGCCGCGGGCAAAGCCGCGCCCAAAAATAAGCGCCCGAAGGTCGTGGTGCCAAAACCCCCCAGCGGAAAAATGGCCAAAAAAACGGGTGGGCTATAGCCTTGGTGGGGGGCGCGGGCGAAGTTCGTCCGCCGGACTCGGATGGGGCGAGACTTTGCGAGGGGCCTCGGGGTGCCCGCGGGAAGTCGCGGGCACAGCCGCGTCCAAAAATAAGCGCCCGAAGGTCGTGGTGCGAAAACCCCCCAGCGGAAAAATGGCCAAAAAACGGGTGGGCTATAGCCTTGGTGGGGGGCGCTGGCGAAGTTCGTCCGCCGGACTCGGAATGCGGCGAGACTTTGCGAGGGCCTCGGGGCACCAAAAATAAGCCGCGGGCAAAGCCGCGCCCAAAAATACACGCCCGAAGGTCGTGGTGCCAAAACCCCCCAGTGGAAAAATGGCCAAAAAACGGGTGGGCTATAGCCTTGGTGGGGGGCGCGGGCGAAGTTCGTCCGCCGGACTTGGAATGGGGCGAGACTTTGCGAGGGGCCTCGGGGTGCCAAAAATAAGCCGCGGGCAAGGCCGCGCCCGAAGGTCGTGGTGCCAAAACCCCCAGCGGAAAAATGGCCAAAAACGGGTGGGCTATAGCCTTGGTGGGGGGCGCGGGCGAAGTTCGTCCGCCGGACTCGGAATGGGGCGAGACTTTGCGAGGGGCCTCGGGGTGCCCGCGGGAAGTCGCGGGCATAGCCGCGACCAAAAATAAGCGCCCGAAGGTCGTGGTGCCAAAACCCCCCAGCGGAAAAATGGCCAAAAAACGGGTGGGCTATAGCCTTGGTGGGGGGCGCGGGCGAAGTTCGTCCGCCGGACTCGGAATGGGCGAGACTTTGCGCGGGGACTCGGGGCGCCAAAAATAAGCCGCGGGCAAAGCCCGCCCAAAATAAGTGCCGAAGGTCGTGGTGCCAAAACCCCCCAGCGGAAAAATGGCCAAAAAACGGGTGGGCTATAGCCTTGGTGGGGGGCGCGGGCGAAGTTCGTCCGCCGGACTCGGAATGGGGCGAGACTTTGCGAGGGGCCTCGGGGTGCCCGCAGGAAGTCGCGGCCACAGCCGCGCCCAAAAATAAGCGCCCGAAGGTCGTGGTGCCAAAACCCCCCAGCGGAAAAATGGCCAAAAAACGGGTGGGCTATAGCCTTGGTGGGGGGCGCGGGCGAAGTTCGTCTGCCGGACTTGGAATGGCACGAGACTTTGCGAGGTGCCTCGGGGTGCCCGCGGGAAGTCGCGGGCACGGGCCGCGTCCAGAAAAAAGCGCCCGAAGGTCGTGGTGCCAAAAACCCCCAGCGGAAAAATGGCCAAAAAACGGGTGGGCTATAGCCTTGGTGGGGGCGCGGGCGAAGTTCGTCCGCCGGACTCGGAATGGGGCGAGACTTTGCGCGGGGCCTCGGGGCGCCAAAAATAAGCCGCGGGCAAAGCCGCGCCCGAAGGTCGTGGTGCCAAAACCCCCCAGCGGAAAAATGGCCAAAAAACGGGTGGGCTATAGCCTTGGTGGGGGCGCGGGCGAAGTTCGTCCGCCGGACTCGGAATGGGGCGAGACTTTGCGCGGGGCCTCGGGGCGCCAAAAATAAGCCGCGGGCAAGCCGCGCCCGAAGGTCGTGGTGCCAAAACCCCCAGCGGAAAAATGGCCAAAAAACGGGTGGGCTATAGCCTTGGTGGGGGCGCGGGCGAAGTTCGTCCGCCGGACTCGGAATGGGGCGAGACTTTGCGCGGGGACTCGGGGCGCCAAAAATAAGCCGCGGGCAAAGCCCGCCCAAAAATAAGTGCCCGAAGGTCGTGGTGCCAAACCCCCCAGCGGAAAAATGGCCAAAAAACGGGTGGGCTATAGCCTTGGTGGGGGGCGCGGGCGAAGTTCGTCCGCCGGACTCGGAATGGGGCGAGACTTTGCGAGGGGCCTCGGGGTGCCCGCAGGAAGTCGCGGCCACAGCCGCGCCCAAAAATAAGCGCCCGAAGGTCGTGGTGCCAAAACCCCCAGCGGAAAAATGGCCAAAAAACGGGTGGGCTATAGCCTTGGTGGGGGGCGCGGGCGAAGTTCGTCTGCCGGACTTGGAATGGCACGAGACTTTGCGAGGTGCCTCGGGGTGCCCGCGGGAAGTCGCGGGCACGGCCGCGTCCAGAAAAAAGCGCCCGAAGGTCGTGGTGCCAAAACCCCCCAGCGGAAAAATGGCCAAAAAACGGGTGGGCTATAGCCTTGGTGGGGGGCGCGGGCGAAGTTCGTCCGCCGGACTCGGAATGGGGCGAGACTTTGCGCGGGGCCTCGGGGCGCCAAAAATAAGCCGCGGGCAAAGCCGCGCCCGAAGGTCGTGGTGCCAAAACCCCCCAGCGGAAAAATGGCCAAAAAACGGGTGGGCTATAGCCTTGGTGGGGGGCGCGGGCGAAGTTCGTCCGCCGGACTCGGAATGGGGCGAGACTTTGCGAGGGGCCTCGGGTGCCCGCGGGAAGTCGCGGACACAGCCGCGCCCAAAAATAAGCGCCCGAAGGTCGTGGTGCCAAAACCCCCCAGCGGAAAAATGGCCAAAAAACGGGTGGGCTATAGCCTTGGTGGGGGGCGCGGCCGAAGTTCGTCCGCCGGACTTGGAATGGGGCGAGACTTTGCGAGGGGCCTTGGGGTGCCCGCGGGAAGTCGCGGGCACAGCCGCGTCCAGAAATAAGCGCCCGAAGGTCGTGGTGCCAAAACCCCCCAGCGGAAAAATGGCCAAAAAACGGGTGGGCTATAGCCTTGGTCGGGGACGCGGGAGAAGTTCGTCCGCCGGACTCGGAATGGGGCGAGACTTTGCGAGGGGCCTCGGGGTGCCAAAAATAAGCCGCGGGCAAGGCCGCGCCCAAAAATAATCACCCGAAGGTCGTGGTGCCAAAACCCCCCAGCGGAAAAATGGCCAAAAAACGGGTGGGCTATAGCCTTGGTGGGGGGCGCGGGCGAAGTTCGTCCGCCGGACTCGGAATGGGGCGAGACTTTGCGAGGGGCCTCGGGGTGCCCGCGGGAAGTCGCGGGCACAGCCGCGCCCAAAAATAAGCCCCCGAAGGTCGTGGTGCCAAAACCCCCCAGCGGAAAAATGGCCAAAAAACGGGTGGGCTATAGCCTTGGTGGGGGGCGGCGAAGTTCGTCCGCCGGACTTGGAATGGGGCGAGACTTTGCGAGGGGCGTCGGGGTGCCCGCGGGAAGTCGCGGGAACAGCCGCGTCCGGAAATAAGCGCCCGAAGGTCGTGGTGCCAAAACCCCCCAGCGGAAAAATGGCCAAAAAACGGGTGGGCTATAGCCTTGGTGGGGGGCGCGGGCGAAGTTCGTCCGCCGGACTCGGAATGGGGCGAGACTTTGCGAGGGGCCTCAGGGTGCCCGCGGGAAGTCGCGGGCACAGCCGCGTCCAGAAATAAGCACCCGAAGGTCGTGGTGCCAAAACCCCCCAGCGGAAAAATGGCCAAAAAACGGGTGGGCTATAGACTTGGTGGGGGGCACGGGCGAAGTTCGTCCGCCGGACTTGCAATGGGGCGAGACTTTGCGAGGGGCCTCGGGGTGCCCGCGGGAAGTCGCGGGCACAGCCGCGTCCAGAAATAAGCG
The DNA here is from genome assembly GCA_034663535.1 of Citrus x limon. Taxonomy (NCBI): domain Eukaryota; kingdom Viridiplantae; phylum Streptophyta; class Magnoliopsida; order Sapindales; family Rutaceae; genus Citrus; species Citrus x limon. The sequence goes on along the minus strand of CM067991.1, from coordinate 2,122,234 downwards.
CCCGAAGGTCGTGGTGCCAAAACCCCCCAGCGGAAAAATGGCCAAAAAACGGGTGGGCTATAGCCTTGGTGGGGGGCGCGGGCGAAGTTCGTCCGCCGGACTCGGAATGGGGCGAGACTTTGCGAGGGGCCTCAGGGTGCCCGCGGGAAGCCGCGGGCACAGCCGCGTACAGAAATAAGCGCCCGAAGGTCGTGGTGCCAAAACCCCCCAGCGTCAAAATGGCCAAAAAACGGGTGGGCTATAGCCTTGGTGGGGGGCGCGGGCGAAGTTCGTCCGCCGGACTCGGAATGGGGCGAGACTTTGCGAGGGGCCTCGGGGTGCCAAAAATAAGCCGCGGGCACAGCCGCGCCCAAAAATAAGCGCCCGATGGTCGTGGTGCCAAAACCCCCCAGCGGAAAAATGGCCAAAAAACGGGTGGGCTATAGCCTTGGTGGGGGGCGCGGGCGAAGTTCGTCCGCCGGACTCGGAATGGGGCGAAACTTTGCGAGGGGCCTCGGGGTGCCCGCGGGAAGTCGCGGGCACAGCCGCGACCAAAAATAAGTGCCCGAAGGTCGTGGTGCCAAAACCCCCCAGCGGAAAAATGGCCAAAAAACGGGTGGGCTATAGCCTTGGTGGGGGGCACGGGCGAAGTTCGTCCGCCGGACTTGGAATGGGGCGAGACTTTGCGAGGGGCGTCGGGGTGCCCGCGGGAAGTCGCGGGCACAGCCGCGTCCAGAAATAAGCGCCCGAAGGTCGTGGTGCCAAAACCCCCCAGCGGAAAAATGGCCAAAAAACGGGTGGGCTATAGCCTTGGTGGGGGGCGCGGGCGAAGTTCGTCCGCCGGACTCGGAATGGGGCGAGACTTTGCGAGGGGCCTCAGGGTGCCCGCGGGAAGCCGCGGGCACAGCCGCATCCAGAAATAAGGGCCCGAAGGTCGTCGTGCCAAAACCCCCCAGCGGAAAAATGGCCAAAAAACGGGTGGGCTATAGACTTGGTGGGGGGCGCGGCGAAGTTCGTCCGCCGGACTCGGAATGGGGCGAAACTTTGCGAGGGGCCTCGGGGTGCCCGCGGGAAGTCGCGGGCACAGCCGCAACCAAAAATAAGTGCCCGAAGGTCGTGGTGCCAAAACCCCCCAGCGGAAAAATGGCCAAAAAACGGGTGGGCTATAGCCTTGGTGGGGGGAACGGGCGAAGTTCGTCCGCCGGACTTGCAATGGGGCGAGACTTTGCGAGGGGCGTCGGGGTGCCCGTGGGAAGTCGCGGGCACAGCCGCGTCCAGAAATAAGCGCCCGAAGGTCGTGGTGCCAAAACCCCCCAGCGGAAAAATGGCCAAAAAAACGGGTGGGCTATAGCCTTGGTGGGGGGCGCGGGCGAAGTTCGTCCGCCGGACTCGGAATGGGGCGAGACTTTGCGAGGGGCCTCAGGGTGCCCGCGGGAAGCCGCGGGCACAGCCGCGACCAGAAATAAGCGCCCGAAGGTCGTGGTGCCAAAACCCCCCAGCGGAAAAATGGCCAAAGAACGGGTGGGCTATAGCCTTGGTGGGGGGCGCGGGCGAAGTTCGTCCGCCGGACTCGGAATGGGGCGAGACTTTGCGAGGGGCCTCGGGGTGCCAAAAATAAGCCGCGGGCAAGGCCGCGCCCAAAAATAAGCGCCCGAAGGTCGTGGTGCCAAAACCCCCCAGCGGAAAAATGGCCAAAAAACGGGTGGGCTATAGCCTTGGTGGGGGGCGCGGGCGAAGTTCGTCCGCCGGACTCGGAATGGGGCGAGACTTTGCGAGGGGCCTCGGGGTGCCCGCGGGAAGTCGCGGGCACAGCCGCGCCCAAAAATAAGTGCCCGAAGGTCGTGGTGCCAAAACCCCCCAGCGGAAAAATGGCCAAAAAACGGGTGGGCTATAGCCTTGGTGGGGGGCACGGGCAAAGTTCGTCCGCCGGACTTGGAATGGGGCGAGACTTTGCGAGGGGCCTCGGGGTGCCCGCGGGAAGTCGCGGGCACAGCCGCGTCCAGAAATAAGCGCCCGAAGGTCGTGGTGCCAAAACCCCCCAGCGGAAAAATGGCCAAAAAACGGGTGGGCTATAGCCTTGGTGGGGGGCGCGAGCGAAGTTCGTCCGCCGGACTCAGAATGGGGCGAAACTTTGCGAGGGGCCTCGGGGTGCGCGCGGGAAGTCTCGGGCACAGCCGCGACCAAAAATAAGTGCCCGAAGGTCGTGGTGCCAAAACCCCCCAGCGGAAAAATGGCCAAAGAACGGGTGGGCAATAGCCTTGGTGGGGGGCACGGGCGAAGTTCGTCCGCCGGACTTGGAATGGGGCGAGACTTTGCGAGGGTCGTTGGGGTGCCCGCGGGAAGTCGCGGGCACAGCCGCGTCCAAAAATAAGCGCCCGAAGGTCGTGGTGCCAAAACCCCCCAGCGGAAAAATGGCCAAAAAACGGGTGGGCTATAGCCTTGGTGGGGGGCGGCGAAGTTCGTCCGCCGGACTTGGAATGGGGCGAGACTTTGCGAGGGGCGTCGGGGTGCCCGCGGGAAGTCGCGGGCACAGCCGCGTCCGGAAATAAGCGCCCGAAGGTCGTGGTGCCAAAACCCCCCAGCGGAAAAATGGCCAAAAAACGGGTGGGCTATAGCCTTGGTGGGGGGCGCGGGCGAAGTTCGTCCGCCGGACTCGGAATGGGGCGAGACTTTGCGAGGGGCCTCAGGGTGCCCGCGGGAAGTCGCGGGCACAGCCGCGTCCAGAAATAAGCGCCCGAAGGTCGTGGTGCCAAAACCCGCCAGCGGAAAAATGGCCAAAAAATGGGTGGGCTATAGACTTGGTGGGGGGCGCGGGCGAAGTTCGTCCGCCGGACTCGGAATGGGGCGAAACTTTGCGAGGGGCCTCGGGGTGCCCGCGGGAAGTCGCGGGCACAGCCGCGACCAAAAATAAGTGCCCGAAGGTCATGGTGCCAAAACCCCCCAGCGGAAAAATGGCCAAAAAATGGGAGGGCTATAGCCTTGGTGGGGGGCGCGGGCGAAGTTCGTCCGCCGGACTCGGAATGGGGCGAGACTTTGCGCGGGGCCTCGGGGCGCCAAAAATAAGCCGCGGGGAAATCCGCGCCCAAAAATAAGCGCTCAAAGGTCATGGTGCCAAAACCCCCCAGCGGAAAAATGGCCAAAAAACGGGTGGGCTATAGCCTTGGTGGGGGGCGCGGGCGAAGTTCGTCCACCGGACTCGGAATGGGGCGAGACTTTGCGAGGGGCGTCGGGGTGCCCGCGGGAAGTCGCGGGCACAGCCGCGTCCAAAAATAAGCGCCCGAAGGTCGTGGTGCCAAAACCCCCCAGCGGAAAAATGGCCAAAAAACGGGTGGGCTATAGCCTTGGTGGGGGGCGCGGGCGAAGTTCGTCCGCCGGACTCGGAATGGGGCGAGACTTTGCGAGGGGCCTCGGGGTACCAAAAATAAGCCGCGGGAAAAGCCGCGCCCAAAAATAAGCGCCCAAAGGTCGTGGTGCCAAAACCCCCCAGCGGAAAAAAGGCCAAAAAACGGGTGGGCTATAGCCTTGGTGGGGGGCGCGGGCGAAGTTCGTCCGCCGGACTCGGAATGGGGCGAGACTTTGCGAGGGGCCTCCGGGTGCCCGCGGGAAGTCGCGGCCACAGCCACGCCCAAAAATAAGCGCCCGAAGGTCGTGGTGCCAAAACCCCCCAGCGGAAAAATGGCCAAATAACGGGTGGGCTATAGCCTTGGTGGGGGGCGCGGGCGAAGTTCGTCCGCCGGACTCGGAATGGGGCGAGACTTTGCGAGGGGCCTCGGGGTGCCCGCGGGAAGTCGCGGGCACAGCCGCGTCCAAAAATAAACGCCCGAAGGTCGTGGTGCCAAAACCCCCCAGCGGAAAAATGGCCAAAAAACGGGTGGGCTATAGCCTTGGTGGGGGGCGCGGGCGAAGTTCGTCCGCCGGACTCGAAATGGGGCGAGACATTGCGAGGGTCCTCGGGGCACCAAAAATAAGCCGCGGGCAAAGCTTCGCCCAAAAATAAGCGCCCGAAGGTCGTGGTGCCAAAACCCCCCAGCGGAAAAATGGCCAAAAAACGGGTGGGCTGTAGCCTTGGTGGGGGGCGCGGGCGAAGTTCGTCCGCCGGACTCGGAATGGGGCGAGACTTTGCGCGGGGCCTCCGTGCGCCAAAAATAGGCCACGGGCACAGCCGCGCCCAAAAATCAGCCCCCGAAGGTCGGGGTGCCAACACCCCCCAGCGGAAAAATGGCCAAAAAACGGGTGGGCTATAGCCTTGGTGGGGGGCGTGGGCGAAGTTCGTCCGCCGGACTCGGAATGGCCCCAGACTTGGCGGGCGGCCTCCGTGCGCCAAAAATAGGCCACGGGCACAGCCGCGCCCAAAAATCAGCCCCCGAACGTCGGGGTGCCAAGACCCCCCAGCGGAAAAATGGCCAAAAAACGGGTGGGCTATAGCCTTGGTGGGGGGCGTGGGCGAAGTTCGTCCGCCGGACTCGGAATGGCCCCAGACTTTGTGGATGGCCTCGGTGCGCCAAAAATAGGCCACGGGCACAGCCACGCCCAAAAATCAGCCCCCGAAGGTCGGCGTGCCAGCACCCCCCTGCGGAAAAATGGCCAAAAAACGGGTGGGCTATAGCCTTGGTGGGGGGCGTGGGCGAAGTTCGTCCGCCGGACTCGGAATGGCCCCAGACTTGGCGGGCGGACTCCGTGCGCCAAAAATAGGCCACGGGCACAGCCGCGCCCAAAAATCAGCCATCGAAGGCTGGGGTGCCAGCACCCCCCATCGGAAAAATGGCCAAAAAACGGGTGGGCTATAGCCTTGGTGGGGGGGGGGGGCGAAGTTCGTCCGCCGGACTCGGAATGGCCCCAGACTTTGCGGGCGGCCTCCGTGCGCCAAATATAGGCCACGGGCACAGCCGCGCCCAAAAATCAGACCAGGAAGGTCGGGGTGCCAGCACCCCCCGGCGGAAAAGTGGCCAAAAAACGGGTGGGCTATAGCCTTGGTGGGGGGCGTGGGCGAAGTTCGTCCGCCGGACTCGGAATGGCCCCAGACTTTGCGGATGGCCTCGGTGCGCCAAAAATAGGCCACGGGCACAGCCACGCCCAAAAATCAGCCCCCGAAGGTCGGCGTGCCAGCACCCCCCTGCGGAAAAATGGCCAAAAAACGGGTGGGCTATAGCCTTGGTGGGGGGCGTGGGCGAAGTTCGTCCGCCGGACTCGGAATGGCCCCAGACTTGGCGGGCGGACTCCGTGCGCCAAAAATAGGCCACGGGCACAGCCGCGCCCAAAAATCAGCCACCGAAGGCTGGGGTGCCAGCACCCCCCATCGGAAAAATGGCCAAAAAACGGGTGGGCTATAGCCTTGGTGGGGGGGGGGGCGAAGTTCGTCCGCCGGACTCGGAATGGCCCCAGACTTTGCGGGCGGCCTCCGTGCGCCAAATATAGGCCACGGGCACAGCCGCGCCCAAAAATCAGACCAGGAAGGTCGGGGTGCCAGCACCCCCCGGCGGAAAAGTGGCCAAAAAACGGGTGGGCTATAGCCTTGGTGGGGGGCGCGGGCGAAGTTCGTCCGCCGGACTCGGAATGGGGCGAGACTTTGCGCGGGGCCTCCGTGCGCCAAAAATAGGCCACGGGCACAGCCGCGCCCAAAAATCAGCCCCCGAAGGTCGGGGTGCCAACACCCCCCAGCGGAAAAATGGCCAAAAAACGGGTGGGCTATAGCCTTGGTGGGGGGCGTGGGCGAAGTTCGTCCGCCGGACTCGGAATGGCCCCAGACTTGGCGCGCGGCCTCCGTGCGCCAAAAATAGGCCACGGGCACTGCCGCGCCAAAAAATCAGCCCCCGATGGTCGGGGTGCCAAGACCCCCCAGCGGAAAAATGGCCAAAAAACGGGTGGGCTATAGCCTTGGTGGGGGGCGTGGGCGAAGTTCGTCCGCCGGACTCGGAATGGCCCCAGACTTTGCGGGCGGCCTCCGTGTGCCATAAATAGGCCACGGGCACAGCCGCGCCAAAAAATCAGCCCCCGAAGGTCGGGGTGCCAGCACCCCCCTGCGGAAAAATGGCCAAAAAACGGGTGGGCTAGAGCCTTGGTGGGGGGCGTGGGCGAAGTTCGTCCGCCGGAATCGGAATGGCCCCAGACTTTGCGGGCGGCCTCCATGCGCAAAAAATAGGCCACGGGCACAGCCGCGCCCAAAAATCAGCCCCCGAAGGTCGGGGTGCCAAGCCCCCCCAGCGGAAAAATGGCCAAAAAACGGGTGGGCTATAGCCTTGGTGGGGGGCGTGGGCGAAGTTCGTCCGCCGGACTCGGAATGGCCCCAGACTTTGGGGGCGGCCTCCGTCCGCCAAAAATAGGCCACGGCCACAGCCGCGCCCAAAAATCAGCCCCCGAAGGTCGGGGTGCCAAGACCCCCCAGCGGAAAAATTGCCAAAAAACGGGTGGGCTATAGCCTTGGTGGGGGGCGTGGGCAAAGTTCGTCCGGCGGACTCGGAATGGCCCCAGACTTTGCGGGCGGCCTCCGTGCGGCAAAAATAGGCCACGGGCACAGCCGCGTCCAAAAATCAGCCCCCGAAGGTCGGGGTGCCAGCACCCCCCAGCCGAAAGATGGCCAAAAAACGGGTAGGCTATAGCCTTGGTGGGGGGCGTGGGCGAAGTTCGTCCGCCGGACTCGGAATGGCCCCAGACTTTGCGGGCGGCCTCCTTGCGCCAAAAATAGGCCACGGGCACAGCCGCGCGCAAACATCAGCCCCCGAAGGTCGGGGTGCCAAGACCCCCCAGCGGAAAAATGGCCAAAAAACGGGTGGGCTATAGCCTTGGTGGGGGGCGTGGGCAAAGTTCGTCCGCTGGACACGGAATGGCCCCAGACGTTGCGGCCGGCCTCCGTGCGCCAAAAATAGGCCACGGGCACAGCCGCGCCCAAAAATCAGACCCCGAAGGTCGGGGTGCCAGCACCCCCCTGCGGAAAAATGGCCAAAAAACGGGTGGGCTATAGCCTTGGTGGGGGGCGTGGGCGAAGTTCGTCCGTTGGACTCGGAATGGCCCCAGACTTGGCGGGCGGCCTCCGTGTGCCAAAAATAGGCCACGGGCACAGCCGCGCCCAAAAATTAGCCCCCGAAGGTCGGGGTGCCAAGGCCCCCCAGCGGAAAAATGGCCGAAAAACGGGTGGGCTATAGCCTTGGTGGGGGGCGTGGGCGAAGTTCGTACGCCGGACTCGGAAAGGCCCCAGACTTTGCGGGCGGCCTCCGTGCGCCAAAAATAGGCCACGGGCACAGCCGCGCCCAAAAATCAGCCCCCGAAGGTCGGGGTGCCAAGACCCCCCAGCGGAAAAATGGCCAAAAAACGGGTGGGCTATAGCCTTGGTGGGGGGCGCGGGCGAAGTTCGTCCGCCGGACTCGGAATGGCCCTAGACTTTGCGGGCGGCCTCCGTGCGCCAAAAATAGGCCACGGGCACAGCCGCGCCGAAAAATCAGCCCCCGAAGGTCGGGGTGCCAGCACCCCCCTGCGGAAAAATGGCCAAAAAACGGGTGGGCTATAGCCTTGGTGGGGGGCGTGGGCGAAGTTCGTCCGCCGGACTCGGAATGGCCCCAGACTTTGCGGGCGGCCTCCGTGCGCTAAAAATAGGCCACGGGCACAGCCGCGCCCAAAAATCAGACCCCGAAGGTCGGGGTGCCAGCACCCCCCTGCGGAAAAATGGCCAAAAAACGGGTGGGCTATAGCCTTGGTGGGGGGCGTGGGCGAAGTTCGTCCGCCGGACTCGGAATGGCCCCAGACTTTGCGGGCGGCCTCCGTGTGCCAAAATTAGGCCACGGGCACAGGCGCGCCCAAAAATCAGCCCCCGAAGGTCGGGGTGCCAGCACCCCCCCGCGGAAAAATGGCCAAAAAACGGGTGGGCTATGGCCTTGGTGGGGGGCGTGGGCGAAGTTCGTCCGCCGGACTCGGAATGGCCCCAGACATGGCGGGCGGCCTCCGTGTGCCAAAAATAGGCCACGGGCACAGCCACGCCCAAAAATCAGCCCCCGATGGTCGGGGTGCCAAGACCCCCCAGCGGAAAAATGGCCAAAAAACGGGTGGGCTATAGCCTTGGTGGGGGGCGTGGGCGAAGTTCGTCCGCCGGACTCGGAATGGCCCCAGACTTTGCGGGCGGCCTCCGTGCGCAAAAAATAGGCCACGCGCACAGCCGTGCCCAAAAATCAGCCCCCGAAGGTCGGGGTGCCAGCACCCCCCTGCGGAAAAATTACCAAAAAACGGGTGGGCTATAGCCTTGGTGGGGGGCGTGGGCGAAGTTCGTCCGCCGGACTCGGAATGGCCCCAGACTTTGCGGGCGGCCTCCGTGCGCCAAAAATAGGCCACGGGCACAGCCGCGCCCAAAAATCAGCCCCCGAAGGTCGGGGTGCCAAGACCCCCCAGCGGAAAAATGGCCAAAAAACGGGTGGGCTATAGCCTTGGTGGGGGGCGTGGGCGAAGTTCGTCCGCCGGACTCGGAATGGCCCCAGACTTTGGGGGCGGACTCCGTCCGCCAAAAATAGGCCACGGCCACAGCCGCGCCCAAAAATCAGCCCCCGAAGGTCGGGGTGCCAAGACCCCCCAGCGGAAAAATTGCCAAAAAACGGGTGGGCTATAGCCTTGGTGGGTGGCGTGGGCGAAGTTCGTCCGCCGGACTCGGAATGGCGCCAGACTTTGCGGGCGGCCTCCGTGCGCCAAAAATAGGCCACGGGCACAGCCGCGCCCAAAAATCAGACCCCGAAGGTCGGGGTGCCAGCACCCCCCTGCGGAAAAATGGGCAAAAAACGGGTGGGCTATAGCCTTGGTGGGGGGCGTGGGCGAAGTTCGTCCGCCGGACTCGGAATGGCCCCAGACTTTGGGGGCGGCCTCCGTCCGCCAAAAATAGGCCACGGGCACAGCCGCGCCCAAAAATCAGCCCCCGAAGGTCGGGGTGCCAAGACCCCCCAGCGGAAAAATGGCCAAAAAACGGGTGGGCTATAGCCTTGGTGGGGGGCGTGGGCGAAGTTCGTCCGCCGGACTCGGAATGGCCCCAGACTTTGCGGGCGGCCTCCGTGTGCCAAAAATAGGCCACGGTCACAGCCGCGCCCAAAAATGAGCGCCCGAAGGTCGGGGCGCCAGCACCCCCCAGCGGAAAAATGGCCAAGAAACGGGTGTGCTATAGCCTTGGCGGGGGGCGTGGGCGAAGTTCGTCCGCCGGACTCGGAATGGCCCCAGACTTTGCGGGCGGCCTCCGTGCGCCAAAAATAGGCCACGGGCACAGCCGCGCCCAAAAATCAGCCCCCGAAGGTCGGGGTGCCAAGACCCCCCAGCGGAAAAATGGCCAAAAAACGGGTGGGCTATAGCCTTGGTGGGGGGCGTGGGCGAAGTTCGTCCGCCGGACTCGGAATGGCCCCAGACTTTGGGGGCGGCCTCCGTCCGCCAAAAATAGGCCACGGCCACAGCCGCGCCCAAAAATCAGCCCCCGAAGGTCGGGGTGCCAAGACCCCCCAGCGGAAAAATTGCCAAAAAACGGGTGGGCTATAGCCTTGGTGGGTGGCGTGGGCGAAGTTCGTCCGCCGGACTCGGAATGGCGCCAGACTTTGCGGGCGGCCTCCGTGCACCAAAAATAGGCCACGGGCACAGCCGCGCCCAAAAATCAGACCCCGAAGGTCGGGGTGCCAGCACCCCCCTGCGGAAAAATGGGCAAAAAACGGGTGGGCTATAGCCTTGGTGGGGGGCGTGGGCGAAGTTCGTCCGCCGGACTCGGAATGGCCCCAGACTTTGGGGGCGGCCTCCGTCCGCCAAAAATAGGCCACGGGCACAGCCGCGCCCAAAAATCAGCCCCCGAAGGTCGGGGTGCCAAGACCCCCCAGCGGAAAAATGGCCAAAAAACGGGTGGGCTATAGCCTTGGTGGGGGGCGTGGGCGAAGTTCGTCCGCCGGACTCGGAATGGCCCCAGACTTTGGGGGCGGCCTCCGTCCGCCAAAAATAGGCCACGGCCACAGCCGCGCCCAAAAATCAGCCCCCGAAGGTCGGGGTGCCAAGACCCCCCAGCGGAAAAATTGCCAAAAAACGGGTGGGCTATAGCCTTGGTGGGTGGCGTGGGCGAAGTTCGTCCGCCGGACTCGGAATGGCGCCAGACTTTGCGGGCGGCCTCCGTGCACCAAAAATAGGCCACGGGCACAGCCGCGCCCAAAAATCAGACCCCGAAGGTCGGGGTGCCAGCACCCCCCTGCGGAAAAATGGGCAAAAAACGGGTGGGCTATAGCCTTGGTGGGGGGCGTGGGCGAAGTTCGTCCGCCGGACTCGGAATGGCCCCAGACTTTGGGGGCGGCCTCCGTCCGCCAAAAATAGGCCACGGGCACAGCCGCGCCCAAAAATCAGCCCCCGAAGGTCGGGGTGCCAAGACCCCCCAGCGGAAAAATGGCCAAAAAACGGGTGGGCTATAGCCTTGGTGGGGGGCGTGGGCGAAGTTCGTCCGCCGGACTCGGAATGGCCCTAGACTTTGCGGGCGGCCTCCGTGCGCCAAAAATAGGCCACGGGCACAGCCGCGACCAAAAATCAGCCCCCGAAGGTCGGGGTGCCAAGACCCCCCAACGGAAAATGGCCAAAAAACGGGTGGGCTATAGCCTTGGTGGGGGGCGTGGGCGAAGTTCATCCGCCGGACTCGGAATGGCCCCAGACTTTGCGGGCGGCCTCCGTGCGCCAAAAATAGGCCACGGGCACAGCCGCGCCCAAAAATCAGCCCCCGAAGGTCGGGGTGCCAAGACCCCCCAGCGGAAAAATGGCCAAAAAACGGGTGGGCTATAGCCTTGGTGGGGGGCGTGGGCGAAGTTCGTCCGCCGGACTCGGAATGGCCCCAGACTTTGCGGGCGGCCTCCGTGCGCCAAAAATAGGCCACGGGCACAGCCGCGCCCAAAAATCAGCCCCCGAAGGTCGGGGTGCCAAGACCCCCCAGCGGAAAAATGGCCAAAAAACGGGTGGGCTATAGCCTTGGTGGGGGGCGTGGGCGAAGTTCGTCCGCCGGACTCGGAATGGCCCCAGACTTTGGGGGCGGCCTCCGTCCGCCAAAAATAGGCCACGGCCACAGCCGCGCCCAAAAATCAGCCCCCGAAGGTCGGGGTGCCAAGACCCCCCAGCGGAAAAATTGCCAAAAAACGGGTGGGCTATAGCCTTGGTGGGTGGCGTGGGCAAAGTTCGTCCGGCGGACTCGGAATGGCCACAGACTTTGCGGGCGGCCTCCGTGCGCCAAAAATAGGCCACGGGCACAGCCGCGCCCAAAAATCAGCCCCCGAAGGTCGGGGTGCCAGCACCCCCCAGCGGAAAAATGGCCAAAAAACGGGTAGGCTATAGCCTTGGTGGGGGGCGTGGGCGAAGTTCGTCCGCCGGACTCGGAATGGCCCCAGACTTTGCGGGCGGCCTCCGTGCGCCAAAAATAGGCCACGGGCACAGCCGCGCGCAAAAATCAGCCCCCGAAGGTCGGGGTACCAAGACCCCCCAGCGGAAAAATGGCCAAAAAACGGGTGGGCTATAGCCTTGGTGGGGGGCGTGGGCGAAGTTCGTCCGCCGGACACGGAATGGCCCCAGACGTTGGGGGCGGCCTCCGTGCGCCAAAAATAGGCCACGGGCACAGCCGCGCCCAAAAATCAGCCCCCGAAGGTCGGGGTGCCAAGACCCCCCAGCGGAAAAATGGCCAAAAAACGGGTGGGCTATAGACTTGGTGGGGGGCGTGGGCGAAGTTCGTCCGCCGGACTCGGAATGGCCCTAGACTTTGCGGGCGGCCTCCGTGCGCCAAAAATAGGCCACGGGCACAGCCGCGCCCAAAAATCAGCCCCCGATGGTCGGGGTGCCAGCACCCCCCTGCGGAAAAATGGCCAAAAAACGGGTGGGCTATAGCCTTGGTGGGGGGCGTGGGCGAAGTTCGTCCGCCGGACTCGGAATGGCCCCAGACTTGGCGGGCGGCCTCCGTGTGCCAAAAATAGGCCACAGGCACAGCCGCGCCCAAAAATCAGCCCCCGATGGTCGGGGTGCCAAGACCCCCCAGCGGAAAAATGACCAAAAAACGGGTGGGCTATAGCCTTGGTGGGGGGCATGGGCGAAGTTCGTCCGCCGGACTCGGAATTGCCCCAGACTTGGCAGGCGGCCTCCGTGTGCGAAAAATAGGCCACGGGCACAGCCGCGCCAAAAAATCAGCCCCCGAAGGTCGGGGTGCCGAGACCCGCCAGCGGAAAAATGGCCAAAAAACGGGTGGGCTATAGCCTTGGTGGGGGGCGTGGGCGAAGTTCGTCCGCCGGACTCGGAATGGCCCCAGACTTTGCGGGCGGCCTCCGTGCGCCAAAAATAGGCCACGGGCACTGCCGCGCCCAAAAATCAGCCCCCGAAGGTCGGGGTGCCAGCACCCCCCAGCGGAAAAATGGCCGAAAAACGGGTGGGCTATAGCCTTGGTGGGGGGCGTGGGCGAAGTTCGTCCGCCGGACTCGGAATGGCCCCAGACTTTGCGGGCGGCCTCCGTGCGCCAAAAATAGGCCACGGGCACTGCCGCGCCCAAAAATCAGCCCCCGAAGGTCGGGGTGCCAGCACCCCCCAGCGGAAAAATGGGCAAAAAACGGGTGGGCTATAGCCTTGGTGGGGGGCGTGGGCGAAGTTCGTCCGCCGGACTCGGAATGGCCCCAGACTTTGCGGACGGCCTCCGTTTACCAAAAATAGGCCACGGGCACAGCCGCGCCCAAAAATTCGCATCCGAAGGTCGGGGCGCCAACACCCCCCAGCGGAAAAATGGCCAAAAAATGTGTGGGATATAGCCTTGGTGCGGGGCGTGGGCGAAGTTCGTCCGCCGGACTCGGAATGGCCCCAGACATTGCGGACGGCTTCCGTGTGCCAAAAATAGGCCACGGGCACAGCTGGGCCCAAAAATGAGCGCCCGAAGGTCGGGGCGCGAACGCCCCCCAGCGGAAAAATGACCAAGAAACGGGTGTGCTATAGCCTTGGTAGGGGGCGTGGGCGAAGTTCGTCCGCCGGACTCGGAATGGCCCCAGACTTTGCGGGCGGCCTCCGTGTGCCAAAAATAGGCCACGGGCACAGCCGCGCCCAAAAATGAGCGCCCGAAGGTCGGGGCGCCAACACCCCCCAGCGGAAAAATGGCCAAGAAACGGGTGTGCTATAGCCTTGGTGGGGGGCGTGGGCGAAGTTCGTCCGCCGGATTCGGAATGGCCCGGACTTTGCGGGCGGCCTCCGTGTGCCAAAAATAGGCCACGGGCACAGCCGCGCCCAAAAATGAGCGCCCGACGGTCGGGGCGCCAACACCCCCCAGCGGAAAAATGGCCAAGAAACGGGTGTGCTATAGCCTTGGTGGGGGGCGTGGGCGAAGTTCCTCCGCCGGACTCGGAATGGCCCCACACTTTGCGGGCGGCCTCCGTGTGCCAAAAATAGGCCACGGGCACAGCCGTGCCCAAAAATGAGCGTCCGAAGGTCGGGGCGCCAACACCCCCGAGCGGAAAAATGGACAAAAAACGTGTGGGCTATAGCCTTGGTTGGGGGGGTGGGCGAAGTTCGTCCGCCGGACTCGGAATGGCCCCAGACTTTGCGGGCGGCCTCCGTGCGCCAAAAATAGGCTACGGGTACAGCCGCGCCCAAAAATGAGCGCCCGAAGGTCGGCGCGGCAACGCCCCCCAGCGGAAAAATGGCCAAGAAACGGGTGTGCTATAGTCTTGGTGGGGGGCGTGGGCGAAGTTCGTCCGCCGGACTCGGAATGGCCCCAGACATTGCGGGCGGCCTCCGTGTGCCAAAAATAGGCCACGGGCACAGCTGGGCCCAAAAATGAGCGCCCGAAGGTCGGGGCGCTAACGCCCCCCAGCGGAAAAATGACCAAGAAACGGGTGTGCTATAGCCTTGGTAGGGGGCGTGGGCGAAGTTCGTCCGCCGGACTCGGAATGGCCCCAGACTTTGCGGGCGGCCTCCGTGTGCCAAAAATAGGCCACGGGCACAGCCGCGCCCAAAAATGAGCGCCCGAAGGTCGGGGCGCCAACACCCCCAAGCGGAAAAATGGCCAAGAAACGGGTGTGCTATAGCCTTGGTGGGGGGCGTGGGTGAAGTTCGTCCGCCGGATTCGGAATGGCCCAGACTTTGCGGGCGGCCTCCGTGTGCCAAAAATAGGCCACGGGCACAGCCGCGCCCAAAAATGAGCGCCCGACGGTCGGGGCGCCAACACCCCCCAGCGGAAAAATGGCCAAGAAACGGGTGTGCTATAGCCTTGGTGGGGGGCGTGGGCGAAGTTCCTCCGCCGGACTCGGAATGGCCCCAGACTTTGCGGGCGGCCTCCGTTTGCCAAAAATAGGCCACGGGCACAGCCGCGCCCAAAAATGAGCATCCGAAGGTCGGGGCGCCAACACCCCCCAGCGGAAAAATGGCCAAAAAATGTGTGGGCTATAGCCTTGGCGGGGGGCGTGGGCGAAGTTCGTCCGCCGGACTTGGAATGGCCCCAGACTTTGCGGGCGGCCTCCGTGTGCCAAAAATAGGCCACGGGCACAGCCGCGCCCAAAAATGAGCGCCCGAAGGTCGGGGCGCCAACGCCCCCCAGCGGAAAAATGACCAAGAAACGGGTGTGCTATAGCCTTGGCGGGGGGCGTGGGCGAAGTTCGTCCGCCGGACTCGGAATGGCCCCAGACTTTGCGGGCGGACTCAATGTGCCAAAAATAGGCCACGGGCACAGCCGCGCCCAAAAAAGAGCGCCCGAAGGTTGGGGCGCCAACGCCCCCCAGCGGAAAAATGACCAAGAAACGGGTGTGCTATAGCATTGGTGGAGGGCGTGGGCGAAGTTCGTCCGCCGGACTCGGAATGGCCCCAGACTTTGCGGGCGGCCTCCGTGTGCCAAAAATAGGCCACGGGCACAGCCGCGCCAAAAAATGAGAGCCCGAAGGTCGGGGCGCCAACAGCCCCAGCGGAAAAATGTCCAAGAAACGGGTGTGCTGTAGCCTTGGTGGTGGGCGTGGGCGAAGTTCGTCCGCCGGACTCGGAATGGCCCCAGACTTTGCGGGCGGCCTCCGTGTGCCAAAAATAGGCCACGGGCACAGCCGCGCCCAAAAATGAGCGCCCGAAGGTCGGGCCGCCAACACCCCCCAGCGGAAAAATGGCCAAAAAACGGGTGGTTTATAGCCTTGGCGGGGGGCGTGGGCGAAGTTCGTCCGCCGGACTCGGAATGGCCCCAGACTTTGCGGGCGGCCTCCGTGTGCCAAAAATAGGCCACGGGCACAGCCGCGGCCAAAAATGAGCGCCCAAATGTCGGGGCGCCAACACCCCCCAGCGGAAAAATGGCCAAGAAACGGGTGTGCTATAGCCTTGGTGGGGGGCGTGGGCGAAGTTCGTCCGCCGGACTCGGAATGGCCCCAGACTTTGCGGGCGGCCTCCGTGTGCCAACAATAGGCCACGGGCACAGCCGTGCCCAAAAATGAGCGCCCGAAGGTCGGGGAGCCAACACCCCCCAGCGGAAAAATGGCCGAAAAATGGGTGGGCTATAGCCTTGGTGGGGGGCGTGGGCGAAGTTCGTCCGCCGGACTCGGAATGGCCCCAGACTTTGCGGGCGGCCTCCGTGTGCCAAAAATAGGGCTCGGGCACAGCCGCGCCCAAATATGAGCGCCCGAAGGTCGGGGCGGCAACGCCCCCCAGCGGAAAAATGGCGAAGAAACGGGTGTGCTATAGCCTTGGTGGGGGGCGTGGGCGAAGTTCGTCCGCCGGACTTGGAATGGCCCCAGACTTTGCGGGCGGCCTCCGTGTGCCAAAAATAGGCCACGGGCACAGCCGCGCTCAAAAATGAGCTCCCGAAGGTCGGGGCGCCAACACCACCCAGCGGAAAAATGGCCAAGAAACGGGTGTGCTATAGCCTTGGTGGGGGGCGTGGGCGAAGTTCGTACGCCGGACTCGGAATTGCCCCAGACTTTGCGGGCGGCCTCCGTGTGCCAAAAATAGGCCACGGGCACAGCCGCGCCCAAAAATGAGTTCCCGAAGGTTGGGTTCCAACACCCCCCAGCGGAAAAATGGCCAAAAAACGGGTGGGCTATAGCCTTGGCGGGGGGCGTGGGCGAAGTTCGTCCGCCGGACTCGGAATGGCCCCAGAGTTTGCGGGCGGCCTCCGTGTGCCAAAAATAGGCCACGGGCGCAGCCGCGCCAAAAAATGAGCGCCCAATGGTCGGGGCGCCAACACCCCCCAGCGGAAAAATGGCCAAGAAACGGGTGTGCTATAGCCTTGGCGGGGGGCGTGGGCGAAGTTCGTCCGCCGGACTCGGAATGGCCCCAGACTTTGCGGGCGGCCTCCGTGTGCCAAAAATAGGCCACGGGCACAGCCGCGCCCAAAAATGTGCGCCCGAAGGTCGGGGCGCCAACACCCCCCAGCGGAAAAATGGCCAAAAAACGGGTGGGCTATAGCCTTGGCGGGGGGTGTGGGCGAAGTTCGTCCGCCGGACTCGGAATGGCCCCAGACTTTGCGGGCGGCCTCCGTTTGCCAAAAATAGGCCACGGGCACAGCCGCGCCCAAAAATTCGCATCCGAAGGTCGGGGCGCCAACACCCCCCAGCGGAAAAATGGCCAAAAAATGTGTGGGCTATAGCCTTGGTGGGGGGCGTGGGCGAAGTTCGTCCGCCGGACTCGGAATGGCCCCAGACTTTGCGGGCGGCCTCCGTTTGCCAATGAGCATCCGAAGGTCGGGGCGCCAACACCCCCCTGCGGAAATATGGCCAAAAAATGTGTGGGCTATGGCCTTGGTGGGGTGCGTGGGCGAAGTTCGTACGCCGGACTCGGAATGGGCCCAGACTTTGTGGGCGGCCTCCGTTGGCCAAAAATAAGCCACGGGCACAGCCGCGCCCAAAAATGAGCGCCCGAAGGTCGGGGCGCCAACACCCCCCAGCGGAAAAATGGCCAAAAAACGGGTGGGCTATAGCTTTGGCGGGGGGCGCGGGCGAACTTCGTCCGCCGGACTCGGAATGGCCCCAGACTTTGCGGGCGGCCTCCGTGTGCCAAAAATAGGCCACGGGCACAGCCGCGCCCAAAAATGAGAGCCCGAAGGTCGGGGCGCCAACACCCCCCAGCGGAAAAATGGCCAAAAAACGGGTGGGCTATAGCCTTGGCGGGGGGCGTGGGCGAAGTTCGTCCGCCGGACTCGGAATGGCCCCAGAGTTTGCGGGCGGCCTCCGTGTGCCAACAATAGGCCACGGGCACAGCCGCGCCCGAAGGTCGGGGCGCCAACACCCCCCAGCGGAAAAATGGCCAAAAAACGGGTGGGCTATAGCCTTGGCGGGGGACGTGGACGAAGTTCGTCCGCCGGACTCGGAATGGCCCCAGACTTTGCGGGCGGCCTCCGTGTGCCAACAATAGGCCACGGGCACAGCCGCGCCCGAAGGTCGGGGCGCCAACACCCCCCATCGGAAAAATGGCCAAAAAACGGGTGGGCTATAGCCTTGGTGGGGGGCGTGGGTGAAGTTCGTCCGCCGGACTCGGAATGGCCCCAGACTTTGCGGACGGCCTCCGTGTGCCAAAAATAGGCCACGGGCACAGCCGCGCCCAAAAATGAGCGCCCGAAGGTCGGGGCGCCAATACCCCCCAGCGGAAAAATGACCAAAAAACGGGTGGGCTATAGCCTTGGCGGGGGGCGTGGGCGAAGTTCGTCCGCCGGACTCGGAATGGCCCCAGACTTTGCGGGCGGCCTCCGTGTGCCAAAAATAGGGCTCGGGCACAGCCGCGCCCAAATATGAGCGCCCGAAGGTCGGGGCGGCAACGCCCCCCAGCGGAAAAATGGCGAAGAAACGGGTGTGCTATAGCCTTGGTGGGGGGCGTGGGCGAAGTTCGTCCGCCGGACTTGGAATGGCCCCAGACTTTGCGGGCGGCCTCCGTGTGCCAAAAATAGGCCACGGGCACAGCCGCGCTCAAAAATGAGCTCCCGAAGGTCGGGGCGCCAACACCACCCAGCGGAAAAATGGCCAAGAAACGGGTGTGCTATAGCCTTGGTGGGGGGCGTGGGCGAAGTTCGTACGCCGGACTCGGAATTGCCCCAGACTTTGCGGGCGGCCTCCGTGTGCCAAAAATAGGCCACGGGCACAGCCGCGCCCAAAAATGAGTTCCCGAAGGTTGGGTTCCAACACCCCCCAGCGGAAAAATGGCCAAAAAACGGGTGGGCTATAGCCTTGGCGGGGGGCGTGGGCGAAGTTCGTCCGCCGGACTCGGAATGGCCCCAGAGTTTGCGGGCGGCCTCCGTGTGCCAAAAATAGGCCACGGGCGCAGCCGCGCCAAAAAATGAGCGCCCAATGGTCGGGGCGCCAACACCCCCCAGCGGAAAAATGGCCAAGAAACGGGTGTGCTATAGCCTTGGCGGGGGGCGTGGGCGAAGTTCGTCCGCCGGACTCGGAATGGCCCCAGACTTTGCGGGCGGCCTCCGTGTGCCAAAAATAGGCCACGGGCACAGCCGCGCCCAAAAATGTGCGCCCGAAGGTCGGGGCGCCAACACCCCCCAGCGGAAAAATGGCCAAAAAACGGGTGGGCTATAGCCTTGGCGGGGGGTGTGGGCGAAGTTCGTCCGCCGGACTCGGAATGGCCCCAGACTTTGCGGGCGGCCTCCGTTTGCCAAAAATAGGCCACGGGCACAGCCGCGCCCAAAAATTCGCATCCGAAGGTCGGGGCGCCAACACCCCCCAGCGGAAAAATGGCCAAAAAATGTGTGGGCTATAGCCTTGGTGGGGGGCGTGGGCGAAGTTCGTCCGCCGGACTCGGAATGGCCCCAGACTTTGCGGGCGGCCTCCGTTTGCCAATGAGCATCCGAAGGTCGGGGCGCCAACACCCCCCTGCGGAAATATGGCCAAAAAATGTGTGGGCTATGGCCTTGGTGGGGTGCGTGGGCGAAGTTCGTACGCCGGACTCGGAATGGGCCCAGACTTTGTGGGCGGCCTCCGTTGGCCAAAAATAAGCCACGGGCACAGCCGCGCCCAAAAATGAGCGCCCGAAGGTCGGGGCGCCAACACCCCCCAGCGGAAAAATGGCCAAAAAACGGGTGGGCTATAGCTTTGGCGGGGGGCGCGGGCGAACTTCGTCCGCCGGACTCGGAATGGCCCCAGACTTTGCGGGCGGCCTCCGTGTGCCAAAAATAGGCCACGGGCACAGCCGCGCCCAAAAATGAGAGCCCGAAGGTCGGGGCGCCAACACCCCCCAGCGGAAAAATGGCCAAAAAACGGGTGGGCTATAGCCTTGGCGGGGGGCGTGGGCGAAGTTCGTCCGCCGGACTCGGAATGGCCCCAGAGTTTGCGGGCGGCCTCCGTGTGCCAACAATAGGCCACGGGCACAGCCGCGCCCGAAGGTCGGGGCGCCAACACCCCCCAGCGGAAAAATGGCCAAAAAACGGGTGGGCTATAGCCTTGGCGGGGGACGTGGACGAAGTTCGTCCGCCGGACTCGGAATGGCCCCAGACTTTGCGGGCGGCCTCCGTGTGCCAACAATAGGCCACGGGCACAGCCGCGTCCGAAGGTCGGGGCGCCAACACCCCCCAGCGGAAAAATGGCCAAAAAACGGGTGGGCTATAGCCTTGGTGGGGGGCGTGGGTGAAGTTCGTCCGCCGGACTCGGAATGGCCCCAGACTTTGCGGACGGCCTCCGTGTGCCAAAAATAGGCCACGGGCACAGCCGCGCCCAAAAATGAGCGCCCGAAGGTCGGGGCGCCAATACCCCCCAGCGGAAAAATGACCAAAAAACGGGTGGGCTATAGCCTTGGCGGGGGGCGTGGGCGAAGTTCGTCCGCCGGACTCGGAATGGCCCCAGACTTTGCGGGCGGCCTCCGTGTGCCAAAAATAGGCCACGGGCACAGCCGCGCCCAAAAATGAGCGCCCGAAGGTCGGGGCGCCAACGCCCCCCAGCGGAAAATGGCCAAGAAACGGGTGTGCTATAGCCTTGGAGGGGGGCGTGGGCGAAGTTCGTCCGCCGGACTCGGAATGGTCCCAGACTTTGCGGGCGGCCTCCGTTTGCCAAAAATAGGCCACGGGCACAGCCGCGCCCAAAAATGAGCATCCGAAGGTCGGGGCGCCAACACGCCCCACCGGAAAAATGGCCAAAAAACGGGTGGGCTATAGCCTTGGCGGGGGGCGTGGGCGAAGTTCGTCCGCCGGACTCGGAATGGCCCCAGAGTTTGCGGGCGGCCTCCATGTGCCAAAAATAGGCCACGGGCGCAGCCGCGCCCAAAAATGAGCGCCCAATGGTCGGGGCGCCAACACCCCCCAGCGGAAAAATGGCCAAGAAACGGGTGTGCTATATAGCCTTGGTGGGGGGCGTGGGCGAAGTTCGTCCGCCGGACTCGGAATGGCCCCAGACTTTGCGGGCGGCCTCCGTGTGCCAAAAATAGGCCACGGGCACAGCCGCGCCCAAAAATGAGCGCCCGAAGGTCGGGGAGCCAACACCCCCCAGCGGAAAAATGGCCAAAAAACGGGTGGGCTATAGCCTTGGCGGGGGGCGCGGGCGAAGTTCGTCCGCCGGACTCGGAATGGCCCTAGACTTTGCGGGCGGCCTCCGTGTGCCAAAATTAGGCCACGGGCACAGCCGCGCCCAAAAATGAGAGCCCGAAAGTCGGGGCGCCAACACCCACCAGCGGAAAAATGGCCAAAAAACGGGTGGGCTATAGCCTCGGCGGGGGGCGTGGGCGAAGTTCGTCCGCCGGACTCGGAATGGCCCCAGAGTTTGCGGGCGGCCTCCATGTGCCAACAATAGGCCACGGGCGCAGCCGCGCCAAAAAATGAGCACCCAATGGTCGGGGCGCCAACACCCCCCAGCGGAAAAATGGCCAAGAAACGGGTGTGCTATAGCCTTGGCGGGGGGCGTGGGCGAAGTTCGTCCGCCGGACTCGGAATGGCCCCAGACTTTGCGGGCGGCCTCCGTGTGCCAAAAATAGGCCACGGGCACAGCCGCGCCCAAAAATGTGCGCCCGAAGGTCGGGGCGCCAACACCCCCCAGCGGAAAAATGGCCAAAAAACGGGTGGGCTATAGCCTTGGCGGGGGGTGTGGGCGAAGTTCGTCCGCCGGACTCGGAATGGCCCCAGACTTTGCGGGCGGCCTCCGTTTGCCAAAAATAGGCCACGGGCACAGCCGCGCCCAAAAATTCGCATCCGAAGGTCGGGGCGCCAACACCCCCCAGCGGAAAAATGGCCAAAAAATGTGTGGGCTATAGCCTTGGTGGGGGGCGTGGGCGAAGTTCGTCCGCCGGACTCGGAATGGCCCCAGACTTTGCGGGCGGCCTCCGTTTGCCAATGAGCATCCGAAGGTCGGGGCGCCAACACCCCCCTGCGGAAAAATGGCCAAAAAATGTGTGGGCTATAGCCTTGGTGGGGTGCGTGGGCGAAGTTCGTCCGCCGGACTCGGAATGGGCCCAGACTTTGCGGGCGGCCTCCGTTGGCCAAAAATAAGCCACGGGCACAGCCGCGCCCAAAAATGAGCGCCCGAAGGTCGGGGCGCCAACACCCCCCAGCGGAAAAATGGCCAAAAAACGGGTGGGCTATAGCCTTGGCGGGGGGCGCGGGCGAAGTTTGTCCGCCGGACTCGGAATGGCCCCAGACTTTGCGGGCGGCCTCCGTGTGCCAAAAATAGGCCACGGGCACAGCCGCGCCCAAAAATGAGAGCCCGAAGGTCGGGGCGCCAACACCCCCCAGCGAAAAAATGACCAAAAAACGAGTGGGCTATAGCCTTGGCGGGGGGCGTGGGCGAAGTTCGTCCGCCGGACTCGGAATGGCCCCAGAGTTTGCGGGCGGCCTCCGTTGGCCAAAAATAGGCCACGGGCGCAGCCGCGCCAAAAAATGAGCGCCCAATGGTCGGGGCGCCAACACCCCCCAGCGGAAAAATGGCCAAGAAACGGGTGTGCTATAGCGTTGGTGGGGGGCGTGGGCGAAGTTCGTCCGCCGGACTCGGAATGGCCCCAGACTTTGCGGGCGGCCTCCGTTTGCCAAAAATAGGCCACGGGCACAGCCGCGCCCAAAAATGATCATCCGAAGGTCGGGGCGCCAACACCCCCCAGCGGAAAAATGGCCAAGAAACGGGTGTGCTATAGCCTTGGTGGGGGGCGTGGGCGAAGTTCGTCCGCCGGACTCGGAATGGCCCCAGACTTTGCGGGCGGCCTCCGTTTGCCAAAAATAGGCCAGGGGCACAGCCGCGCCCAAAAATGAGCATCCGAAGGTCGGGGCGCCAACACCCCCCTGCGGAAAAATGGCCAAAAAACGTGTGGGCTATAGCCTTGGTGGGGGGCGTGGGCGAAGTTCGTCCGCCGGACTCGGAATGGCCCCAGACTTTCCGGGCGGCCTCCGTTGGCCAAAAATAGGCCACGGGCACAGCCGCGCCCAAAAATGAGCGCCCGAAGGTCGGGGCGCCAACGCCCCCCAGCGGAAAAATGGCCAAGAAACGGGTGTGCTATAGCCTTGGAGGGGGGCGTGGGCGAAGTTCGTCCGCCGGACTCGGAATGGTCCCAGACTTTGCGGGCGGCCTCCGTTTGCCAAAAATAGGCCACGGGCACAGCCGCGCCCAAAAATGAGCATCCGAAGGTCGGGGCGCCAACACCCCCCACCGGAAAAATGGCCAAAAAACGGGTGGGCTATAGCCTTGGTGGGGGGCGTGGGCGAAGTTCGTCCGCCGGACTCGGAATGGCCCCAGACTTTGCGGGCGGCCTCCGTTTGCCAAAAATAGGCCAGGGGCACAGCCGCGCCCAAAAATGAGCATCCGAAGGCCGGGGCGCCTACACCCCCCTGCGGAAAAATGGCCAAAAAACGTGTGGGCTATAGCCTTGGTGGGGGGCGTGGGCGAAGTTCGTCCGCCGGACTCGGAATGGCCCCAGACTTTCCGGGCGGCCTCCGTTGGCCAAAAATAGGCCACGGGCACAGCCGCGCCCAAAAATTCTCATCCGAAGGTCGGGGCGCCAACACCCCCCAGCGGAAAAATGGCCAAAAAACGGGTGGGCTATAGCCTTGGCGGGGGGGTGTGGGCGAAGTTCGTCCGCCGGACTCGGAATGGCCCCAGACTTTGCGGGCGGCCTCCGTTTGCCAAAAATAGGCCACGGGCACAGCCGCGCCCAAAAATTCGCATCCGAAGGTCGGGGCACCAACACCCCCCAGCGGAAAAATGGCCAAAAAATGTGTGGGCTATAGCCTTGGTGCGGGGCGTGGGCGAAGTTCGTCCGCCGGACTCGGAATGGCCCCAGACTTTGCGGGCGGCCTCCGTGTGCCAAAAATAGGCCACGGGCACAGCCGCTTCCAAAAATGAGCCCCCGAAGGTCGGGGCGCCAACGCCCCCCAGCGGAAAAATGGCCAAGAAACGGGTGTGCTATAGCCTTGGTGGGGGGCGTGGGCGAAGTTCGTCCGCCGGACTCGGAATGGCCCCAGACTTTGTGGGCGGCCTCCGTTTGCCAAAAATAGGCCAGGGGCACAGCCGGGCCCAAAAATGAGCATCCGAAGGTCGGGGCGCCAACACCCCCCTGCGGAAAAATGGCCAAAAAACGTGTGGGCTATAGCCTTGGTGGGGGGCGTGGGCGAAGTTCGTCCGCCGGACTCGGAATGGCCCCAGACTTTCCGGGCGGCCTCCGTTGGCCAAAAATAGGCCACGGGCACAGCCGCGCCCAAAAATTCTCATCCGAAGGTCGGGGCGCCAACCCCCCCCAGCGGAAACATGGCCAAAAAACGGGTGGGCTATAGCCTTGGCGGGGGGTGTGGGCGAAGTTCGTCCGCCGGACTCGGAATGGCCCCAGACTTTGCGGGCGGCCTCCGTTTGCCAAAAATAGGCCACGGGCACAACCGCGCCCAAAAATTCGCATCCGAAGGTCGGGGCGCCAACACCCCCCAGCGGAAAAATGGCCAAAAAATGTGTGGGCTATAGCCTTGGTGCGGGGCGTGGGCGAAGTTCGTCCGCCGGACTCGGAATGGCCCCAGACTTTGCGGGCGGCCTCCGTGTGCCAAAAATAGGCCACGGGCACAGCCGCTTCCAAAAATGAGCCCCCGAAGGTCGGGGCGCCAACGCCCCGCAGCGGAAAAATGGCCAAGAAACGGGTGTGCTATAGCCTTGGTGGGGGGCGTGGGCGAAGTTCGTCCGCCGGACTTGGAATGGCCCCAGACTTTGCGGGCGGCCTCCGTGTGCCAAAAATAGGCCACGGGCACAGCCGCGCCCAAAAATGAGCGCCCGAAGGTCGGGGCGCCAACACCCCCCAGCGGAAAAATGGCCAAAAAACGGGTGGGCTATAGCGGGCGGCGTGGGCGAAGTTCGTCCGCCGGACTCGGAATGGCCCCAGACTATGCGGGCGGCCTCCGTGTGCCAAAAATATGCCACGGGCGCAGCCGCGCCCAAAAATGAGCGCCCAATGGTCGGGGCACCAACACCCCCCAGCGGAAAAATGGCCAAGAAACGGGTTTGCTATATAGCCTTGGTGGGGGGCGTGGGTGAAGTTCGTCCGCCGGACTCGGAATGGCCCCAGACTTTGCGGGCGGCCTCCGTGTGCCAAAAATAGGCCACGGGCACAGCCGCGCCCAAAAATGAGCGCCCGAAGGTCGGGGCGCCAACACCCCCCAGCGGAAAAATGGCCAAAAAACGGGTGGGCTATAGCCTTGGCGGGGGGCGCGGGCGAAGTTCGTCCGCCGGACTCGGAATGGCCCCAGACTTTGCGGGCGGCCTCCGTGTGCCAAAAATAGGCCACGGGCACAGCCGCGCCCAAAAATGTGCGCCCGAAGGTCGGGGCGCCAACACCCCCCAGCGGAAAAATGGCCAAAAAACGGGTGGGCTATAGCCTTGGCGGGGGGTGTGGGCGAAGTTCGTCCGCCGGACTCGGAATGGCCCCAGACTTTGCGGGCGGCCTCCGTTTGCCAAAAATAGGCCACGGGCACAGCCGCGCCCAAAAATTCGCATCCGAAGGTCGGGGCGCCAACACCCCCCAGCGGAAAAATGGCCAAAAAATGTGTGGGCTATAGCCTTGGTGGGGGGCGTGGGCGAAGTTCGTCCGCCGGACTCGGAATGGCCCCAGACTTTGCGGGCGGCCTCCGTTTGCCAAAAATAGGCGACGGCCGCAGCCGCGCCCAAAAATGAGCATCCGAAGGTCGGGGCGCCAACACCCCCCTGCGGAAAAATGGCCTAAAAATGTGTGGGCTATAGCCTTGGTGGGGTGCGTGGGCGAAGTTCGTTCGCCGGACTCGGAATGGGCCCAGACTTTGCGGGCGGCCTCCGTTGGCCAAAAATAAGCCACGGGCACAGCCGCGCCCAAAAATGAGCGCCCGAAGGTCGGGGCGCCAACACCCCCCAGCGGAAAAATGGCCAAAAAACGGGTGGGCTATAGCCTTGGCGGGGGGCGCGGGCGAAGTTCGTCCGCCGGACTCGGAATGGCCCCAGACTTTGCGGGCGGCCTCCGTGTGCCAAAAATAGGCCACGGGCACAGCCGCGCCCAAAAATGAGAGCCCGAAGGTCGGGGCGCCAACACCCCCCAGCGGAAAAATGGCCAAAAAACGGGTGGGCTATAGCCTTGGCGGGGGGCGTGGGCGAAGTTCGTCCGCCGGACTCGGAATGGCCCCAGAGTTTGCGGGCGGCCTCCGTGTGCCAAAAATAGGTCACGGGCGCAGCCGCGCCAAAAAATGAGCGCCCAATGGTCGGGGCGCCAACACCCCCCAGCGGAAAAATGGCCAAGAAACGGGTGTGCCATAGCCTTGGTGGGGGGCGTGGGCGAAGTTCGTCCGCCGGACTCGGAATGGCCCCAGACTTTGCGGGCGGCCTCCGTGTGCCAAAAATAGGCCACGGGCACAGCCGCGCCCAAAAATGTGCGCCCGAAGGTCGGGGCGCCAACACCCCCCAGCGGAAAAATGGCCAAAAAACGGGTGGGCTATAGCTTTGGCGGGGGGCGTGGGCGAAGTTCGTCCGCCGGACTCGGAATGGCCCCAGACTTTGCGGGCGGCCTCCGTGCGCCAAAAATAGGCCACGGGCACAGCCGCGCCCAAAAATCAGCCCCCGAAGGTCGGGGTACCAAGACCCCCCAGCGAAAAAATGGCCAAAAAATGGGTGGGCTATAGCCTTGGTGGGGGGCGTGGGCGAAGTTCGTCCGCCGGACTCGGAATGGCCCCAGACTTTGGGGGCGGCCTCCGTCCGCCAAAAATAGGCCACGGCCACAGCCGCGCCCAAAAATCAGCCCCCGAAGGTCGGGGTGCCAAGACCCCCCAGCGGAAAAATGGCCAAAAAACGGGTGGGCTATAGCCTTGGTGGGGGGCGTGGGCGAAGTTCGTCCGGCGGACTCGGAATGGCCCCAGACTTTGCGGGCGGCCTCCGTGCGCCAAAAATAGGCCACGGGCACAGCCGCGCCCAAAAATCAGCCCCCGAAGGTCGGGTTGCCAGCACCCCCCAGCGGAAAAATGGCCAAAAAACGGGTAGGCTATAGCCTTGGTGGGGGGCGTGGGCGAAGTTCGTCCGCCGGACTCGGAATGGCCCCGGACTTAGCGGGCGGCCTCCGTGTGCCAAAAATAGGCCACGGGCGCAGCCGCGCCCAAAAATCAGCCCCCGAAGGTCGGGGTGCCAAGACCCCCCAGCGGAAAAATGGCCAAAAAACGGGTGGGCTATAGCCTTGGTGGGGGGCGTGGGCGAAGTTCGTCCGCCGGACTCGGAATGGCCCTAGACTTTGCGGGCGGCCTCTGTGCGCCAAAAATAGGCCACGGGCACAGCCGCGCCCAAAAACCAGCCCCCGAAGGTCGGGGTGCCAGCACCCCCCTGTGGAAAAATGGCCAAAAAACGGGTGGGCTATAGCCTTGGTGGGGGGCGTGGGCGAAGTTCGTCCGGCGGACTCGGAATGGCCCCAGACTTGGCGGGCGGCCTCCGTGCGACAAAAATAGGCCACGGGCACAGCCGCGCCCAAAAATTCGCCCCCGAAGGTCGGGGTGCCAGCGCCCCCCAGCGGAAAAATGGCCAAAAAACGGGTGGGCTATAGCCTTGGTGGGGGACGTGGGCGAAGTTCGTCCGCCGGACTCGGAATGGCCCCAGACTTGGCGGGCGGCCTCCGTGTGCCAAAAATAGGCCACGGCCACAGCCGCGCACCAAAATTAGCCCCCGAAGGTCGGGGTGCCAAGGCCCCCCAGCGGAAAAATGGCCAAAAAACGGGTGGGCTATAGCCTTGGTGGGGGGCGTGGGCGAAGTTCGTCCGCCGGACTCGGAATGGGCCCAGACTTTGCGGGCGGCCTCCGTGCGCCAAAAATAGGCCACGGGCACAGCCGCGCCCAAAAATCAGCCCCCGAAGGTCGGGGTGCCAAGACCCCCCAGCGGAAAAATGGCCGAAAAACGGGTGGGCTATAGCCTTGGTGGGGGGCGTGGGCGAAGTTCGTCCGCCGGACTCGGAACGGCCCCGGACTTAGCGGGCGGCCTCCGTGTGCCAAAAATAGGCCACGGGCGCAGCCACGCCCAAAAATCAGCCCCCGAAGGTCGGGGTGCCAAGACCCCCCAGCAGAAAAATGGCCAAAAAACGGGTGGGCTATAGCCTTGGTGGGGGGCGTGGGCAAAGTTCGTCCGCCGGACTCGGAATGGCCCCAGACTTTGCGGGCGGCCTCCGTGGGCAAAAAATAGGCCACGGGCACAGCCGTGCCCAAAAATCAGCCCCCGAAGGTCGGGGTGCCAGCACCCCCCTGCGGAAAAATTGCCAAAAAACGGGTGGGCTATAGCCTTGGTGGGGGGCGTGGGCGAAGTTCGTCCGCCGGACTCGGAATGGCCCCAGACTTTGCGGGCGGCCTCCGTGCGCCAAAAATAGGCCACGGGCACAGCCGCGCCCAAAAATCAGCCCCCGAAGGTCGGGGTGCCAAGACCCCCCAGCGGAAAAATGGCCAAAAAACGGGTGGACTATAGCCTTGGTGGGGGGCGTGGGCGAAGTTCGTCCGCCGGACTCGGAATGGCCCCAGACTTTGGGGGCGGCCTCCGTCCGCCAAAAATAGGCCACGGCCACAGCCGCGCCCAAAAATCAGCCCCCGAAGGTCGGGGTGCCAAGACCCCCCAGCGGAAAAATTGCCAAAAAACGGGTGGGCTATAGCCTTGGTGGGGGGCGCGGGCGAAGTTCGTCCGCCGGACTCGGAATGGCCCTAGACTTTGCGGGCGGCCTCCGTGCGCCAAAAATAGGCCACGGGCACAGCCGCGCCGAAAAATCAGCCCCCGAAGGTCGGGGTGCCAGCACCCCCCTGCGGAAAAATGGCCAAAAAACGGGTGGGCTATAGCCTTGGTGGGGGGCGTGGGCGAAGTTCGTCCGCCGGACTCGGAATGGTCCCAGACTTTGCGGGCGGCCTCCGTGCGCTAAAAATAGGCCACGGGCACAGCCGCGCCCAAAAATCAGACCCCGAAGGTCGGGGTGCCAGCACCCCCCTGTGGAAAAATGGCCAAAAAACGGGTGGGCTATAGCCTTGGTGGGGGGCGTGGGCGAAGTTCGTCCGCCGGACTCGGAATGGCCCCAGACTTTGCGGGCGGCCTCCGTGTGCCAAAATTAGGCCACGGGCATAGGCGCGCCCAAAAATCAGCCCCCGAAGGTCGGGGTGCCAGCACCCCCCAGCGGAAAAATGGCCAAAAAACGGGTGGGCTATGGCCTTGGTTGGGGGCGTGGGCGAAGTTCGTCCGCCGGACTCGGAATGGCCCCAGACATGGCGGGCGGCCTCCGTGTGCCAAAAATAGGCCACGGGCACAGCCGCGCCCAAAAATCAGCCCCCGATGGTCGGGGTGCCAAGACCCCCCAGCGGAAAAATGGCCAAAAAACGGGTGGGCTATAGCCTTGGTGGGGGGCGTGGGCGAAGTTCGTCCGCCGGACTCGGAATGGCCCCAGACTTTGCGGGCGGCCTCCGTGCGCAAAAAATAGGCCACGCGCACAGCCGTGCCCAAAAATCAGCCCCCGAAGGTCGGGGTGCCAGCACCCCCCTGCGGAAAAATTACCAAAAAACGGGTGGGCTATAGCCTTGGTGGGGGGCGTGGGCGAAGTTCGTCCGCCGGACTCAGAATGGCCCCAGACTTTGCGGGCGGCCTCCGTGCGCCAAAAATAGGCCACGGGCACAGCCGCGCCCAAAAATCAGCCCCCGAAGGTCGGGGTACCAAGACCCCCCAGCGAAAAAATGGCCAAAAAACGGGTGGGCTATAGCCTTGGTGGGGGGCGTGGGCGAAGTTCGTCCGCCGGACTCGGAATGGCCCCAGACTTTGGGGGCGGCCTCCGTCCGCCAAAAATAGGCCACGGCCACAGCCGCGCCCAAAAATCAGCCCCCGAAGGTCGGGGTGCCAAGACCCCCCAGCGGAAAAATGGCCAAAAAACGGGTGGGCTATAGCCTTGGTGGGGGGCGTGGGCGAAGTTCGTCCGGCGGACTCGGAATGGCCCCAGACTTTGCGGGCGGCCTCCGTGCGCCAAAAATAGGCCACGGGCACAGCCGCGCCCAAAAATCAGCCCCCGAAGGTCGGGTTGCCAGCACCCCCCAGCGGAAAAATGGCCAAAAAACGGGTAGGCTATAGCCTTGGTGGGGGGCGTGGGCGAAGTTCGTCCGCCGGACTCGGAATGGCCCCAGACTTTGCGGGCGGCCTCCGTGCGCAAAAAATAGGCCACGCGCACAGCCGTGCCCAAAAATCAGCCCCCGAAGGTCGGGGTGCCAGCACCCCCCTGCGGAAAAATTACCAAAAAACGGGTGGGCTATAGCCTTGGTGGGGGGCGTGGGCGAAGTTCGTCCGCCGGACTCAGAATGGCCCCAGACTTTGCGGGCGGCCTCCGTGCGCCAAAAATAGGCCACGGGCACAGCCGCGCCCAAAAATCAGCCCCCGAAGGTCGGGGTACCAAGACCCCCCAGCGAAAAAATGGCCAAAAAACGGGTGGGCTATAGCCTTGGTGGGGGGCGTGGGCGAAGTTCGTCCGCCGGACTCGGAATGGCCCCAGACTTTGGGGGCGGCCTCCGTCCGCCAAAAATAGGCCACGGCCACAGCCGCGCCCAAAAATCAGCCCCCGAAGGTCGGGGTGCCAAGACCCCCCAGCGGAAAAATGGCCAAAAAACGGGTGGGCTATAGCCTTGGTGGGGGGCGTGGGCGAAGTTCGTCCGGCGGACTCGGAATGGCCCCAGACTTTGCGGGCGGCCTCCGTGCGCCAAAAATAGGCCACGGGCACAGCCGCGCCCAAAAATCAGCCCCCGAAGGTCGGGTTGCCAGCACCCCCCAGCGGAAAAATGGCCAAAAAACGGGTAGGCTATAGCCTTGGTGGGGGGCGTGGGCGAAGTTCGTCCGCCGGACTCGGAATGGCCCCGGACTTAGCGGGCGGCCTCCGTGTGCCAAAAATCGGCCACGGGCGCAGCCGCGCCCAAAAATCAGCCCCCGAAGGTCGGGGTGCCAAGACCCCCCAGCGGAAAAATGGCCAAAAAACGGGTGGGCTATAGCCTTGGTGGGGGGCGTGGGCGAAGTTCGTCCGCCGGACTCGGAATGGCCCTAGACTTTGCGGGCGGCCTCTGTGCGCCAAAAATAGGCCACGGGCACAGCCGCGCCCAAAAACCAGCCCCCGAAGGTCGGGGTGCCAGCACCCCCCTGTGGAAAAATGGCCAAAAAACGGGTGGGCTATAGCCTTGGTGGGGGGCGTGGGCGAAGTTCGTCCGCCGGACTCGGAATGGCCCCAGACTTGGCGGGCGGCCTCCGTGCGACAAAAATAGGCCACGGGCACAGCAGCGCCCAAAAATTGGCCCCCGAAGGTCGGGGTGCCAGCGCCCCCCAGCGGAAAAATGGCCAAAAAACGGGTGGGCTATAGCCTTGGTGGGGGACGTGGGCGAAGTTCGTCCGCCGGACTCGGAATGGCCCCAGACTTGGCGGGCGGCCTCCGTGTGCCAAAAATAGGCCACGGCCACAGCCGCGCACCAAAATTAGCCCCCGAAGGTCGGGGTGCCAAGGCCCCCCAGCGGAAAAATGGCCAAAAAACGGGTGGGCTATAGCCTTGGTGGGGGGCGTGGGCGAAGTTCGTCCGCCGGACTCGGAATGGGCCCAGACTTTGCGGGCGGCCTCCGTGCGCCAAAAATAGGCCACGGGCACAGCCGCGCCCAAAAATCAGCCCCCGAAGGTCGGGGTGCCAAGACCCCCCAGCGGAAAAATGGCCGAAAAACGGGTGGGCTATAGCCTTGGTGGGGGGCGTGGGCGAAGTTCGTCCGCCGGACTCGGAATGGCCCCGGACTTAGCGGGCGGCCTCCGTGTGCCAAAAATAGGCCACGGGCGCAGCCACGCCCAAAAATCAGCCCCCGAAGGTCGGGGTGCCAAGACCCGCCAGCGGAAAAATGGCCAAAAAACGGGTGGGCTATAGCCTTGGTGGGGGGCGTGGGCAAAGTTCGTCCGCCGGACTCGGAATGGCCCCAGACTTTGCGGGCGGCCTCCGTGCGCAAAAAATAGGCCACGGGCACAGCCGTGCCCAAAAATCAGCCCCCGAAGGTCGGGGTGCCAGCACCCCCCTGCGGAAAAATTGCCAAAAAACGGGTGGGCTATAGCCTTGGTGGGGGGCGTGGGCGAAGTTCGTCCGCCGGACTCGGAATGGCCCCAGACTTTGCGGGCGGCCTCCGTGCGCCAAAAATAGGCCACGGGCACAGCCGCGCCCAAAAATCAGCCCCCGAAGGTCGGGGTGCCAAGACCCCCCAGCGGAAAAATGGCCAAAAAACGGGTGGGCTATAGCCTTGGTGGGGGGCGTGGGCGAAGTTCGTCCGCCGGACTCGGAATGGCCCCAGACTTTGGGGGCGGCCTCCGTCCGCCAAAAATAGGCCACGGCCACAGCCGCGCCCAAAAATCAGCCCCCGAAGGTCGGGGTGCCAAGACCCCCCAGCGGAAAAATTGCCAAAAAACGGGTGGGCTATAGCCTTGGTGGGTGGCGTGGGCGAAGTTCGTCCGCCGGACTCGGAATGGCGCCAGACTTTGCGGGCGGCCTCCGTGCGCCAAAAATAGGCCACGGGCACAGCCGCGCCCAAAAATCAGACCCCGAAGGTCGGGGTGCCAGCACCCCCCTGCGGAAAAATGGGCAAAAAACGGGTGGGCTATAGCCTTGGTGGGGGGCGTGGGCGAAGTTCGTCCGCCGGACTCGGAATTGCCCCAGACTTTGGGGGCGGCCTCCGTCCGCCAAAAATAGGCCACGGCCACAGCCGCGCCCAAAAATCAGCCCCCGAAGGTCTGGGTGCCAAGACCCCCCAGCGGAAAAATTGCCAAAAAACGGGTGGGCTATAGCCTTGGTGGGGGGCGTGGGCAAAGTTCGTCCGGCGGACTCGGAATGGCCCCAGACTTTGCAGGCGGCCTCCGTGCGCCAAAAATAGGCCACGGGCACAGCCGCGCCCAAAAATCAGCCCCCGAAGGTCGGGGTGCCAGCACCCCCCAGCGGGAAAATGGCCAAAAAACGGGTAGGCTATAGCCTTGGTGGGGGGCGTGGGCGAAGTTCGTCCGCCGGACTCGGAATGGCCCCAGACTTTGCGGGCGGCCTCCGTCCGCCAAAAATAGGCCACGGCCACAGCCGCGCCCAAAAATCAGCTCCCGAAGGTCGGGGTGCCAAGACCCCCCAGCGGAAAAATGGCCAAAAAACGGGTGGGCTATAGCCTTGGTGGGGGGCGTGGGCGAAGTTCGTCCGCCGGACTCGGAATGGCCCTAGACTTTGCGGGCGGCCTCCGTGCGCCAAAAATAGGCCACGGGAACAGCCGCGCCCAAAAATCAGCACCCGAAGGTCGCGGTGCCAGCACCCCCCTGCGGAAAAATGGGCAAAAAACGGGTGGGCTATAGCCTTGGTGGGGGGCGTGGGCGAAGTTCGTCCGCCGGACTCGGAATGGCCCCAGACTTGGCGGGCGGCCTCCGTGTGCCAAAATTAGGCCACGGGCACAGCCGCGCCCAAAAATCAGCCCCCGAAGGTCGGGGTGCCAAGACCCCCCAGCGGAAAAATGGCCAAAAAACGGGTGGGCTATAGCCTTGGTGGGGGGCGTGGGCGAAGTTCGTCCGCCGGACTCGGAATGGCCCTAGACTTTGCGGGCGGCCTCCGTGCGCCAAAAATAGGCCACGGGCACAGCCGCGACCAAAAATCAGCCCCCGAAGGTCGGGGTGCCAAGACCCCCCAGCGGAAAAATGGCCAAAAAACGGGTGGGCTATAGCCTTGGTGGGGGGCGTGGGCGAAGTTCATCCGCCGGACTCGGAATGGCCCCAGACTTTGCGGGCGGCCTCCGTGCGCCAAAAATAGGCCACGGGCACAGCCGCGCCCAAAAATCAGCCCCCGAAGGTCGGGGTGCCAAGACCCCCCAGCGGAAAAATGGCCAAAAAACGGGTGGGCTATAGCCTTGGTGGGGGGCGTGGGCGAAGTTCGTCCGCCGGACTCGGAATGGCCCCAGACTTTGCGGGCGGCCTCCGTGCGCCAAAAATAGGCCACGGGCACAGCCGCGCCCAAAAATCAGCCCCCGAAGGTCGGGGTGCCAAGACCCCCCAGCGGAAAAATGGCCAAAAAACGGGTGGGCTATAGCCTTGGTGGGGGGCGTGGGCGAAGTTCGTCCGCCGGACTCGGAATGGCCCCAGACTTTGGGGGCGGCCTCCGTCCGCCAAAAATAGGCCACGGCCACAGCCGCGCCCAAAAATCAGCCCCCGAAGGTCGGGGTGCCAAGACCCCCCAGCGGAAAAATTGCCAAAAAACGGGTGGGCTATAGCCTTGGTGGGTGGCGTGGGCAAAGTTCGTCCGGCGGACTCGGAATGGCCACAGACTTTGCGGGCGGCCTCCGTGCGCCAAAAATAGGCCACGGGCACAGCCGCGCCCAAAAATCAGCCCCCGAAGGTCGGGGTGCCAGCACCCCCCAGCGGAAAAATGGCAAAAAAACGGGTAGGCTATAGCCTTGGTGGGGGGCGTGGGCGAAGTTCGTCCGCCGGACTCGGAATGGCCCCAGACTTTGCGGGCGGCCTCCGTGCGCCAAAAATAGGCCACGGGCACAGCCGCGCGCAAAAATCAGCCCCCGAAGGTCGGGGTGCCAAGACCCCCCAGCGGAAAAATGGCCAAAAAACGGGTGGGCTATAGCCTTGGTGGGGGGCGTGGGCGAAGTTCGTCCGCCGGACACGGAATGGCCCCAGACGTTGGGGGCGGCCTCCGTGCGCCAAAAATAGGCCACGGGCACAGCCGCGCCCAAAAATCAGCCCCCGAAGGTCGGGGTGCCAAGACCCCCCAGCGGAAAAATGGCCAAAAAACGGGTGGGCTATAGCCTTGGTGGGGGGCGTGGGCGAAGTTCGTCCGCCGGACTCGGAATGGCCCTAGACTTTGCGGGCGGCCTCCGTGCGCCAAAAATAGGCCACGGGCACAGCCGCGCCCAAAAATCAGACCCCGAAGGTCGGGGTGCCAGCACCCCCCTGCGGAAAAATGGGCAAAAAACGGGTGGGCTATAGCCTTGGTGGGGGGCGTGGGCGAAGTTCGTCCGCCGGACTCGGAATGGCCCCAGACTTGGCGGGCGGCCTCCGTGTGCCAAAATTAGGCCACGGGCACAGCCGCGCCCAAAAATCAGCCCCCGAAGGTCGGGGTGCCAGCACCCCCCAGCGGAAAAAAGGGCCAAAAAATGGGTGGGCTATGGCCTTGGTGGGGGGCGTGGGCGAAGTTCGTCCGCCGGACTCGGAATGGCCCCAGACTTGGCGGGCGGCCTCCGTGTGCCAAAAATAGGCCACAGGCACAGCCGCGCCCAAAAATCAGCCCCCGATGGTCGGGGTGCCAAGACCCCCCAGCGGAAAAATGGCCAAAAAACGGGTGGGCTATAGTCTTGGTGGGGGGCATGGGCGAAGTTCGTCCGCCGGACTCGGAATTGCCCCAGACTTGGCAGGCGGCCTCCGTGTGCGAAAAATAGGCCACGGGCACAGCCGCGCCCAAAAATCAGCCCCCAAAGGTCGGGGTGCCGAGACCCGCCAGCGGAAAAATGGCCAAAAAACGGGTGGGCTATAGCCTTGGTGGGGGGCGTGGGCGAAGTTCGTCCGCCGGACTCGGAATGGCCCCAGACTTTGCGGGCGGCCTCCGTGCGCCAAAAATAGGCCACGGGCACTGCCGCGCCCAAAAATCAGCCCCCGAAGGTCGGGGTGCCAGCACCCCCCAGCGGAAAAATGGCCGAAAAACGGGTGGGCTATAGCCTTGGTGGGGGGCGTGGGCGAAGTTCGTCCGCCGGACTCGGAATGGCCCCAGACTTTGCGGGCGGCCTCCGTGCGCCAAAAATAGGCCACGGGCACTGCCGCGCCCAAAAATCAGCCCCCGAAGGTCGGGGTGCCAGCACCCCCCAGCGGAAAAATGGGCAAAAAACGGGTGGGCTATAGCCTTGGTGGGGGGCGTGGGCGAAGTTCGTCCGCCGGACTCGGAATGGCCCCAGACTTTGCGGGCGGCCTCCGTTTACCAAAAATAGGCCACGGGCACAGCCGCGCCCAAAAATTCGCATCCGAAGGTCGGGGCGCCAACACCCCCCAGCGGAAAAATGGCCAATAAATGTGTGGGATATAGCCTTGGTGCGGGGCGTGGGCGAAGTTCGTCCGCCGGACTCGGAATGGCCCCAGACATTGCGGGCGGCCTCCGTGTGCCAAAAATAGGCCACGGGCACAGCTGGGCCCAAAAAATGAGCGCCCGAAGGTCGGGGCGCGAACGCCCCCCAGCGGAAAAATGACCAAGAAACGGGTGTGCTATAGCCTTGGTAGAGGGCGTGGGCGAAGTTCGTCCGCCGGACTCGGAATGGCCCCAGACTTTGCGGGCGGCCTCCGTGTGCCAAAAATAGGCCACGGGCACAGCCGCGCCCAAAAATGAGCGCCCGAAGGTCGGGGCGCCAACACCCCCAAGCGGAAAAATGGCCAAGAAACGGGTGTGCTATAGCCTTGGTGGGGGGCGTGGGCGAAGTTCGTCCGCCGGATTCGGAATGGCCCGGACTTTGCGGGCGGCCTCCGTGTGCCAAAAATAGGCCACGGGCACAGCCGCGCCCAAAAATGAGCGCCCGACGGTCGGGGCGCCAACACCCCCCAGCGGAAAAATGGCCAAGAAACGGGTGTGCTATAGCCTTGGTGGGGGGCGTGGGCGAAGTTCCTCCGCCGGACTCGGAATGGCCCCACACTTTGCGGGCGGCCTCCGTGTGCCAAAAATAGGCCACGGGCACAGCCGTGCCCAAAAATGAGCGTCCGAAGGTCGGGGCGCCAACACCCCCGAGCGGAAAAATGGCCAAAAAACGTGTGGGCTATAGCCTTGGTTGGGGGCGTGGGCGAAGTTCGTCCGCCGGACTCGGAATGGCCCCAGACTTTGCGGGCGGCCTCCGTGCGCCAAAAATAGGCTACGGGTACAGCCGCGCCCAAAAATGAGCGCCCGAAGGTCGGCGCGGCAACGCCCCCCAGCGGAAAAATGGCCAAGAAACGGGTGTGCTATAGCCTTGGTGGGGGGCGTGGGCGAAGTTCGTCCGCCGGATTCGGAATGGCCCCAGACATTGCGGGCGGCTTCCGTGTGCCAAAAATAGGCCACGGGCACAGCTGGGCCCAAAAATGAGCGCCCGAAGGTCGGGGCGCTAACGCCCCCCAGCGGAAAAATGACCAAGAAACGGGTGTGCTATAGCCTTGGTAGGGGGCGTGGGCGAAGTTCGTCCGCCGGACTCGGAATGGCCCCAGACTTTGCGGGCGGCCTCCGTGTGCCAAAAATAGGCCACGGGCACAGCCGCGCCCAAAAATGAGCGCCCGACGGTCGGGGCGCCAACACCCCCCAGCGGAAAAATGGCCAAGAAACGGGTGTGCTATAGCCTTGGTGGGTGGCGTGGGCGAAGTTCCTCCGCCGGACTCGGAATGGCCCCAGATTTTGCGGGCGGCCTCCGTTTGCCAAAAATAGGCCACGGGCACAGCCGCGCCCAAAAATGAGCATCCGAAGGTCGGGGCGCCAACACCCCCCAGCGGAAAAATGGCCAAAAAATGTGTGGGCTATAGCCTTGGCGGGGGGCGTGGGCGAAGTTCGTCCGCCGGACTTGGAATGGCCCCAGACTTTGCGGGCGGCCTCCGTGTGCCAAAAATAGGCCACGGGCACAGCCGCGCCCAAAAATGAGCGCCCGAAGGTCGGGGCGCCAACGCCCCCCAGCGGAAAAATGACCAAGAAACGGGTGTGCTATAGCCTTGGCGGGGGGCGTGGGCGAAGTTCGTCCGCCGGACTCGGAATGGCCCCAGACTTTGCGGGCGGACTTCATGTGCCAAAAATAGGCCACGGGCACAGCCGCGCCCAAAAAAGAGCGCCCGAAGGTTGGGGCGCCAACGCCCCCCAGCGGAAAAATGACCAAGAAACGGGTGTGCTATAGCATTGGTGGGGGGCGTGGGCGAAGTTCGTCCGCCGGACTCGGAATGGCCCCAGACTTTGCGGGCGGCCTCCGTGTGCCAAAAATAGGCCACGGGCACAGCCGCGCCCAAAAATGAGCGCCCGACGGTCGGGGCGCCAACACCCCCCAGCGGAAAAATGGCCAAGAAACGGGTGTGCTATAGCCTTGGTGGGTGGCGTGGGCGAAGTTCCTCCGCCGGACTCGGAATGGCCCCAGACTTTGCGGGCGGCCTCCGTTTGCCAAAAATAGGCCACGGGCACAGCCGCGCCCAAAAATGAGCATCCGAAGGTCGGGGCGCCAACACCCCCCAGCGGAAAAATGGCCAAAAAATGTGTGGGCTATAGCCTTGGCGGGGGGCATGGGCGAAGTTCGTCCGCCGGACTTGGAATGGCCCCAGACTTTGCGGGCGGCCTCCGTGTGCCAAAAATAGGCCACGGGCACAGCCGCGCCCAAAAATGAGCGCCCGAAGGTCGGGGCGCCAACGCCCCCCAGCGGAAAAATGACCAAGAAACGGGTGTGCTATAGCCTTGGCGGGGGGCATGGGCGAAGTTCGTCCGCCGGACTCGGAATGGCCCCAGACTTTGCGGGCGGACTTCATGTGCCAAAAATAGGCCACGGGCACAGCCGCGCCCAAAAAAGAGCGCCCGAAGGTTGGGGCGCCAACGCCCCCCAGCGGAAAAATGACCAAGAAACGGGTGTGCTATAGCATTGGTGGGGGGCGTGGGCGAAGTTCGTCCGCCGGACTCGGAATGGCCCCAGACTTTGCGGGCGGCCTCCGTGTGCCAAAAATAGGCCACGGGCACAGCCGCGCCAAAAAATGAGAGCCCGAAGGTCGGGGCGCCAACAGCCCCAGCGGAAAAATGTCCAAGAAACGGGTGTGCTGTAGCCTTGGTGGGGGGCGTGGGCGAAGTTCGTCCGCCGGACTCGGAATGGCCCCAGACTTTGCGGGCGGCCTCCGTGTGCCAAAAATAGGCCACGGGCACAGCCGCGCCCAAAAATGAGCGCCCGAAGGTCGGGGCGCCAACACCCCCCAGCGGAAAAATGGCCAAAAAACGGGTGGTTTATAGCCTTGGCGGGGGGCGTGGGCGAAGTTCGTCCGCCGGACTCGGAATGGCCCCAGACTTTGCGGGCGGCCTCCGTGCGCCAAAAATAGGCTACGGGTACAGCCGCGCCCAAAAATGAGCGCCCGAAGGTCGGCGCGGCAACGCCCCCCAGCGGAAAAATGGCCAAGAAACGGGTGTGCTATAGCCTTGGTGGGGGGCGTGGGCGAAGTTCGTCCGCCGGATTCGGAATGGCCCCAGACATTGCGGGCGGCTTCCGTGTGCCAAAAATAGGCCACGGGCACAGCTGGGCCCAAAAATGAGCGCCCGAAGGTCGGGGCGCTAACGCCCCCCAGCGGAAAAATGACCAAGAAACGGGTGTGCTATAGCCTTGGTAGGGGGCGTGGGCGAAGTTCGTCCGCCGGACTCGGAATGGCCCCAGACTTTGCGGGCGGCCTCCGTGTGCCAAAAATAGGCCACGGGCACAGCCGCGCCCAAAAATGAGCGCCCGACGGTCGGGGCGCCAACACCCCCCAGCGGAAAAATGGCCAAGAAACGGGTGTGCTATAGCCTTGGTGGGTGGCGTGGGCGAAGTTCCTCCGCCGGACTCGGAATGGCCCCAGACTTTGCGGGCGGCCTCCGTTTGCCAAAAATAGGCCACGGGCACAGCCGCGCCCAAAAATGAGCATCCGAAGGTCGGGGCGCCAACACCCCCCAGCGGAAAAATGGCCAAAAAATGTGTGGGCTATAGCCTTGGCGGGGGGCGTGGGCGAAGTTCGTCCGCCGGACTTGGAATGGCCCCAGACTTTGCGGGCGGCCTCCGTGTGCCAAAAATAGGCCACGGGCACAGCCGCGCCCAAAAATGAGCGCCCGAAGGTCGGGGCGCCAACGCCCCCCAGCGGAAAAATGACCAAGAAACGGGTGTGCTATAGCCTTGGCGGGGGGCGTGGGCGAAGTTCGTCCGCCGGACTCGGAATGGCCCCAGACTTTGCGGGCGGACTTCATGTGCCAAAAATAGGCCACGGGCACAGCCGCGCCCAAAAAAGAGCGCCCGAAGGTTGGGGCGCCAACGCCCCCCAGCGGAAAAATGACCAAGAAACGGGTGTGCTATAGCATTGGTGGGGGGCGTGGGCGAAGTTCGTCCGCCGGACTCGGAATGGCCCCAGACTTTGCGGGCGGCCTCCGTGTGCCAAAAATAGGCCACGGGCACAGCCGCGCCCAAAAATGAGCGCCCGACGGTCGGGGCGCCAACACCCCCCAGCGGAAAAATGGCCAAGAAACGGGTGTGCTATAGCCTTGGTGGGTGGCGTGGGCGAAGTTCCTCCGCCGGACTCGGAATGGCCCCAGACTTTGCGGGCGGCCTCCGTTTGCCAAAAATAGGCCACGGGCACAGCCGCGCCCAAAAATGAGCATCCGAAGGTCGGGGCGCCAACACCCCCCAGCGGAAAAATGGCCAAAAAATGTGTGGGCTATAGCCTTGGCGGGGGGCGTGGGCGAAGTTCGTCCGCCGGACTTGGAATGGCCCCAGACTTTGCGGGCGGCCTCCGTGTGCCAAAAATAGGCCACGGGCACAGCCGCGCCCAAAAATGAGCGCCCGAAGGTCGGGGCGCCAACGCCCCCCAGCGGAAAAATGACCAAGAAACGGGTGTGCTATAGCCTTGGCGGGGGGCGTGGGCGAAGTTCGTCCGCCGGACTCGGAATGGCCCCAGACTTTGCGGGCGGACTTCATGTGCCAAAAATAGGCCACGGGCACAGCCGCGCCCAAAAAAGAGCGCCCGAAGGTTGGGGCGCCAACGCCCCCCAGCGGAAAAATGACCAAGAAACGGGTGTGCTATAGCATTGGTGGGGGGCGTGGGCGAAGTTCGTCCGCCGGACTCGGAATGGCCCCAGACTTTGCGGGCGGCCTCCGTGTGCCAAAAATAGGCCACGGGCACAGCCGCGCCAAAAAATGAGAGCCCGAAGATCGGGGCGCCAACAGCCCCAGCGGAAAAATGTCCAAGAAACGGGTGTGCTGTAGCCTTGGTGGGGGGCGTGGGCGAAGTTCGTCCGCCGGACTCGGAATGGCCCCAGACTTTGCGGGCGGCCTCCGTGTGCCAAAAATAGGCCACGGGCACAGCCGCGCCCAAAAATGAGCGCCCGAAGGTCGGGGCGCCAACACCCCCCAGCGGAAAAATGGCCAAAAAACGGGTGGTTTATAGCCTTGGCGGGGGGCGTGGGCGAAGTTCGTCCGCCGGACTCGGAATGGCCCCAGACTTTGCGGGCGGCCTCCGTGCGCCAAAAATAGGCTACGGGTACAGCCGCGCCCAAAAATGAGCGCCCGAAGGTCGGCGCGGCAACGCCCCCCAGCGGAAAAATGGCCAAGAAACGGGTGTGCTATAGCCTTGGTGGGGGGCGTGGGCGAAGTTCGTCCGCCGGATTCGGAATGGCCCCAGACATTGCGGGCGGCTTCCGTGTGCCAAAAATAGGCCACGGGCACAGCTGGGCCCAAAAATGAGCGCCCGAAGGTCGGGGCGCTAACGCCCCCCAGCGGAAAAATGACCAAGAAACGGGTGTGCTATAGCCTTGGTAGGGGGCGTGGGCGAAGTTCGTCCGCCGGACTCGGAATGGCCCCAGACTTTGCGGGCGGCCTCCGTGTGCCAAAAATAGGCCACGGGCACAGCCGCGCCCAAAAATGAGCGCCCGACGGTCGGGGCGCCAACACCCCCCAGCGGAAAAATGGCCAAGAAACGGGTGTGCTATAGCCTTGGTGGGTGGCGTGGGCGAAGTTCCTCCGCCGGACTCGGAATGGCCCCAGACTTTGCGGGCGGCCTCCGTTTGCCAAAAATAGGCCACGGGCACAGCCGCGCCCAAAAATGAGCATCCGAAGGTCGGGGCGCCAACACCCCCCAGCGGAAAAATGGCCAAAAAATGTGTGGGCTATAGCCTTGGCGGGGGGCGTGGGCGAAGTTCGTCCGCCGGACTTGGAATGGCCCCAGACTTTGCGGGCGGCCTCCGTGTGCCAAAAATAGGCCACGGGCACAGCCGCGCCCAAAAATGAGCGCCCGAAGGTCGGGGCGCCAACGCCCCCCAGCGGAAAAATGACCAAGAAACGGGTGTGCTATAGCCTTGGCGGGGGGCGTGGGCGAAGTTCGTCCGCCGGACTCGGAATGGCCCCAGACTTTGCGGGCGGACTTCATGTGCCAAAAATAGGCCACGGGCACAGCCGCGCCCAAAAAAGAGCGCCCGAAGGTTGGGGCGCCAACGCCCCCCAGCGGAAAAATGACCAAGAAACGGGTGTGCTATAGCATTGGTGGGGGGCGTGGGCGAAGTTCGTCCGCCGGACTCGGAATGGCCCCAGACTTTGCGGGCGGCCTCCGTGTGCCAAAAATAGGCCACGGGCACAGCCGCGCCCAAAAATGAGCGCCCGACGGTCGGGGCGCCAACACCCCCCAGCGGAAAAATGGCCAAGAAACGGGTGTGCTATAGCCTTGGTGGGTGGCGTGGGCGAAGTTCCTCCGCCGGACTCGGAATGGCCCCAGACTTTGCGGGCGGCCTCCGTTTGCCAAAAATAGGCCACGGGCACAGCCGCGCCCAAAAATGAGCATCCGAAGGTCGGGGCGCCAACACCCCCCAGCGGAAAAATGGCCAAAAAATGTGTGGGCTATAGCCTTGGCGGGGGGCGTGGGCGAAGTTCGTCCGCCGGACTTGGAATGGCCCCAGACTTTGCGGGCGGCCTCCGTGTGCCAAAAATAGGCCACGGGCACAGCCGCGCCCAAAAATGAGCGCCCGAAGGTCGGGGCGCCAACGCCCCCCAGCGGAAAAATGACCAAGAAACGGGTGTGCTATAGCCTTGGCGGGGGGCGTGGGCGAAGTTCGTCCGCCGGACTCGGAATGGCCCCAGACTTTGCGGGCGGACTTCATGTGCCAAAAATAGGCCACGGGCACAGCCGCGCCCAAAAAAGAGCGCCCGAAGGTTGGGGCGCCAACGCCCCCCAGCGGAAAAATGACCAAGAAACGGGTGTGCTATAGCATTGGTGGGGGGCGTGGGCGAAGTTCGTCCGCCGGACTCGGAATGGCCCCAGACTTTGCGGGCGGCCTCCGTGTGCCAAAAATAGGCCACGGGCACAGCCGCGCCAAAAAATGAGAGCCCGAAGATCGGGGCGCCAACAGCCCCAGCGGAAAAATGTCCAAGAAACGGGTGTGCTGTAGCCTTGGTGGGGGGCGTGGGCGAAGTTCGTCCGCCGGACTCGGAATGGCCCCAGACTTTGCGGGCGGCCTCCGTGTGCCAAAAATAGGCCACGGGCACAGCCGCGCCCAAAAATGAGCGCCCGAAGGTCGGGGCGCCAACACCCCCCAGCGGAAAAATGGCCAAAAAACGGGTGGTTTATAGCCTTGGCGGGGGGCGTGGGCGAAGTTCGTCCGCCGGACTCGGAATGGCCCCAGACTTTGCGGGCGGCCTCCGTGTGCCAAAAAAAGGCCACGGGCACAGCCGCGGCCAAAAATGAGCGCCCAAATGTCGGGGCGCCAACACCCCCC
The DNA here is from genome assembly GCA_034663535.1 of Citrus x limon. NCBI lineage: Eukaryota > Viridiplantae > Streptophyta > Magnoliopsida > Sapindales > Rutaceae > Citrus > Citrus x limon. The sequence continues at coordinate 2,079,475 of CM067991.1, read as the reverse complement.
AGCGGAAAAATGGCCAAGAAACGGGTGTGCTATAGCCTTGGTGGGGGGCGTGGGCGAAGTTCGTCCGCCGGACTCGGAATGGCCCCAGACTTTGCGGGCGGCCTCCGTGTGCCAAAAATAGGCCACGGGCACAGCCGCGCCCAAAAATGAGCGCCCGAAGGTCGGGGAGCCAACACCCCCCAGCGGAAAAATGGCCGAAAAATGGGTGGGCTATAGCCTTGGTGGGGGGCGTGGGCGAAGTTCGTCCGCCGGACTCGGAATGGCCCCAGACTTTGCGGGCAGCCTCCGTGTGCCAAAAATAGGGCTCGGGCACAGCCGCGCCCAAATATGAGCGCCCGAAGGTCGGGGCGGCAACGCCCCCCAGCGGAAAAATGGTGAAGAAACGGGTGTGCTATAGCCTTGGTGGGGGGCGTGGGCGAAGTTCGTCCGCCGGACTTGGAATGGCCCCAGACTTTGCGGGCGGCCTCCGTGTGCCAAAAATAGGCCACGGGCACAGCCGCGCTCAAAAATGAGCTCCCGAAGGTCGGGGCGCCAACACCACCCAGCGGAAAAATGGCCAAGAAACGGGTGTGCTATAGCCTTGGTGGGGGGCGTGGGCGAAGTTCGTACGCCGGACTCGGAATTGCCCCAGACTTTGCGGGCGGCCTCCGTGTGCCAAAAATAGGCCACGGGCACAGCCGCGCCCAAAAATGAGTTCCCGAAGGTTGGGTTCCAACACCCCCCAGCGGAAAAATGGCCAAAAAAAGGGTGGGCTATAGCCTTGGCGGGGGGCGTGGGAGAAGTTCGTCCGCCCGACTCGGAATGGCCCCAGACTTTGCGGGCGGCCTCCGTGTGCCAAAAATAGGCCACGGGCACAGCCGCTCCCAAAAATGAGCGCCCGAAGGTCGGGGCGCCAATACCCCCCAGAGGAAAAATGGCCAAAAAACGGGTGGGCTATAGCCTTGGCGGGGGGCGTGGGCGAAGTTCGTCCGCCGGACTCGGAATGGCCCCAGATTTTGCGGGCGGCTTCCGTGTGCCAAAAATAGGCAACGGGCACAGCCGCGCCCAAAAATGAGCGCCCGAAGGTCGGGGCGCCAACACCCCCCAGGGGAAAAATTGCCAAAAAACGGGTGGGCTATAGCCTTGGCGGGGGGCGTGGACGAAGTTCGTCCGCCGGACTCGGAATGGCCCCAGACTTTGCGGGCGGCCTCCGTGTGCCAACAATAGGCCACGGGCACAGCCGCGCCCGAAGGTCGGGACGCCAACACCCCCCAGCGGAAAAATGGCCAAAAAACGGGTGGGCTATAGCCTTGGTGGGGGGCGTGGGTGAAGTTCGTCCGCCGGACTCGGAATGGCCCCAGACTTTGCGGGCGGCCTCCGTGTGCCAAAAATAGGCCACGGCCACAGCCGCGCCCAAAAATGAGCGCCCGAAGGTCGGGGCGCCAATACCCCCCAGCGGAAAACTGGCCAAAAAACGGGTGGGCTATAGCCTTGGCGGGGGGCGTGGGCGAAGTTCGTCCGCCGGACTCGGAATGGCCCCAGACTTTGCGAGCGGCCTCCGTGTGCCAAAAATAGGCCACGGGCACAGCCGCGCCCAAAAATGAGCGCCCGAAGGTCGGGGCGCCAACACCCCCCAGGGGAAAAATTGCCAAAAAAACGGGTGGGCTATAGCCTTGGCGGGGGGCGTGGACGAAGTTCGTCCGCCGGACTCGGAATGGCCCCAGACTTTGCGGGCGGCCTCCGTGTGCCAACAATAGGCCACGGGCACAGCCGCGCCCGAAGGTCGGGACGCCAACACCCCCCAGCGGAAAAATGGCCAAAAAACGGGTGGGCTATAGCCTTGGTGGGGGGCGTGGGTGAAGTTCGTCCGCCGGACTCGGAATGGCCCCAGACTTTGCGGGCGGCCTCCGTGTGCCAAAAATAGGCCACGGCCACAGCCGCGCCCAAAAATGAGCGCCCGAAGGTCGGGGCGCCAATACCCCCCAGGGGAAAAATGGCCAAAAAACGGGTGGGCTATAGCCTTGGTGGGGGACGTGGACGAAGTTCGTCCGCCGGACTCGGAATGGCCCCAGACTTTGCAGGCGGCCTCCGTGTGCCAACAATAGGCCACGGGCACAGCCGCGCCCGAAGGTCGGGGCGCCAACACCCCCCAGCGGAAAAATGGCCAAAAAACGGGTGGGCTATAGCCTTGGTGGGGGGCGTGGGTGAAGTTCGTCCGCCGGACTCGGAATGGCCCCAGACTTTGCGGACGGCCTCCGTGTGCCAAAAATAGGCCACGGGCACAGCCGCGCCCAAAAATGAGCGCCCGAAGGTCGGGGCGCCAATACCCCCCAGCGGAAAAATGACCAAAAAACGGGTGGGCTATAGCCTTGGCGGGGGGCGTGGGCGAAGTTCGTCCGCCGGACTCGGAATGGCCCCAGACTTTGCGGGCGGCCTCCGTGTGCAAAAAATAGGCCACGGGCACAGCCGCGCCCAAAAATGAGCGCCCGAAGGTCGGGGCGCCAACGCCCCCCAGCGGAAAAATGGCCAAGAAACGGGTGTGCTATAGCCTTGGAGGGGGGCGTGGGCGAAGTTCGTCCGCCGGACTCGGAATGGTCCCAGACTTTGCGGGCGGCCTCCGTTTGCCAAAAATAGGCCACGGGCACAGCCGCGCCCAAAAATGAGCATCCGAAGGTCGGGGCGCCAACACACCCCACCGGAAAAATGGCCAAAAAACGGGTGGGCTATAGCCTTGGCGGGGGGCGTGGGCGAAGTTCGTCCGCCGGACTCGGAATGGCCCCAGAGTTTGCGGGCGGCCTCCATGTGCCAAAAATAGGCCACGGGCGCAGCCGCACCCAAAAATGAGCGCCCAATGGTCGGGGCGCCAACACCCCCCAGCGGAAAAATGGCCAAGAAACGGGTGTGCTATATAGCCTTGGTGGGGGGCGTGGGCGAAGTTCGTCCGCCGGACTCAGAATGGCCCCAGACTTTGCGGGCGGCCTCCGTGTGCCAAAAATAGGCCACGGGCACAGCCGCGCCCAAAAATGAGCGCCCGAAGGTCGGGGAGCCAACACCCCCCAGCGGAAAAATGGCCAAAAAACGGGTGGGCTATAGCCTTGGCGGGGGGGCGCGGGCGAAGTTCGTCCGCCGGACTCGGAATGGCCCCAGACTTTGCGGGCGGCCTCCGTGTGCCAAAAATAGGCCACGGGCACAGCCGCGCCCAAAAATGAGAGCCCGAAAGTCGGGGCGCCAACACCCACCAGCGGAAAAATGGCCAAAAAACGGGTGGGCTATAGCCTCGGCGGGGGGCGTGGGCGAAGTTCGTCCGCCGGACTCGGAATGGCCCCAGAGTTTGCGGGCGGCCTCCATGTGCCAAAAATAGGCCACGGGCGCAGCCGCGTCAAAAAATGAGCGCCCAATGGTCGGGGCGCCAACACCCCCCAGCGGAAAAATGGCCAAGAAACGGGTGTGCTATAGCCTTGGCGGGGGGCGTGGGCGAAGTTCGTCCGCCGGACTCGGAATGGCCCCAGACTTTGCGGGCGGCCTCCGTGTGCCAAAAATAGGCCACGGGCACAGCCGCGCCCAAAAATGTGCGCCCGAAGGTCGGGGCGCCAACACCCCCCAGCGGAAAAATGGCCAAAAAACGGGTGGGCTATAGCCTTGGCGGGGGGTGTGGGCGAAGTTCGTCCGCCGGACTCGGAATGGCCCCAGACTTTGCGGGCGGCCTCCGTTTGCCAAAAATAGGCCACGGGCACAGCCGCGCCCAAAAATTCGCATCCGAAGGTCGGGGCGCCAACACTCCCCAGCGGAAAAATGGCCAAAAAATGTGTGGGCTATAGCCTTGGTGGGGGGCGTGGGCGAAGTTCGTCCGCCGGACTCGGAATGGCCCCAGACTTTGCGGGCGGCCTCCGTTTGCCAATGAGCATCCGAAGGTCGGGGCGCCAACACCCCCCTGCGGAAAAATGGCCAAAAAATGTGTGGGCTATAGCCTTGGTGGGGTGCGTGGGCGAAGTTCGTCCGCCGGACTCGGAATGGGCCCAGACTTTGCGGGCGGCCTCCGTTGGCCAAAAATAAGCCACGGGCACAGCCGCGCCCAAAAATGAGCGCCCGAAGGTCGGGGCGCCAACACCCCCCAGCGGAAAAATGGCCAAAAAACGGGTGGGCTATAGCCTTGGCGGGGGGCGCGGGCGAAGTTCGTCCGCCGGACTCGGAATGGCCCCAGAGTTTGCGGGCGGCCTCCGTTGGCCAAAAATAGGCCACGGGCGCAGCCGCGCCAAACAATGAGCGCCCAATGGTCGGGGCGCCAACACCCCCCTGCGGAAAAATGGCCAAGAAACGGGTGTGCTATAGCCTTGGTGGGGGGCGTGGGCGAAGTTCGTCCGCCGGACTCGGAATGGCCCCAGACTTTGCGGGCGGCCTCCGTTTGCCAAAAATAGGCCACGGGCACAGCCGCGCCCAAAAATGATCATCCGAAGGTCGGGGCGCCAACACCCCCCAGCGGAAAAATGGCCAAGAAACGGGTGTGCTATAGCCTTGGTGGGGGGCGTGGGCGAAGTTCGTCCGCCGGACTCGGAATGGCCCCAGACTTTGCGGGCGGCCTCCGTTTGCCAAAAATAGGCCAGGGGCACAGCCGCGCCCAAAAATGATCATCCGAAGGTCGGGGCGCCAACACCCCCCAGCGGAAAAATGGCCAAGAAACGGGTGTGCTATAGCCTTGGTGGGGGGCGTGGGCGAAGTTCGTCCGCCGGACTCGGAATGGCCCCAGACTTTCCGGGCGGCCTCCGTTGGCCAAAAATAGGCCACGGGCACAGCCGCGCCCAAAAATGAGCGCCCGAAGGTCGGGGCGCCAACGCCCCCCAGCGGAAAAATGGCCAAGAAACGGGTGTGCTATAGCCTTGGAGGGGGGCGTGGGCGAAGTTCGTCCGCCGGACTCGGAATGGTCCCAGACTTTGCGGGCGGCCTCCGTTTGCCAAAAATAGGCCACGGGCACAGCCGCGCCCAAAAATGAGCATCCGAAGGTCGGGGCGCCAACACCCCCCACCGGAAAAATGGCCAAAAAACGGGTGGGCTATAGCCTTGGCGGGGGGCGTGGGCGAAGTTCGTCCGCCGGACTCGGAATGGCCCCAGAGTTTGCGGGCGGCCTCCATGTGCCAAAAATAGGCCACGGGCGCAGCCGCACCCAAAAATGAGCGCCCAATGGTCGGGGCGCCAACACCCCCCAGCGGAAAAATGGCCAAGAAACGGGTGTGCTATATAGCCTTGGTGGGGGGCGTGGGCGAAGTTCGTCCGCCGGACTCGGAATGGCCCCAGACTTTGCGGGCGGCCTCCGTGTGCCAAAAATAGGCCACGGGCACAGCCGCGCCCAAAAATGAGCGCCCGAAGGTCGGGGAGCCAACACCCCCCAGCGGAAAAATGGCCAAAAAACGGGTGGGCTATAGCCTTGGCGGGGGGCGCGGGCGAAGTTCGTCCGCCGGACTCGGAATGGCCCCAGACTTTGCGGGCGGCCTCCGTGTGCCAAAAATAGGCCACGGGCACAGCCGCGCCCAAAAATGAGAGCCCGAAAGTCGGGGCGCCAACACCCACCAGCGGAAAAATGGCCAAAAAACGGGTGGGCTATAGCCTCGGCGGGGGGCGTGGGCGAAGTTCGTCCGCCGGACTCGGAATGGCCCCAGAGTTTGCGGGCGGCCTCCGTGTGCCAAAAATAGGCCACGGGCGCAGCCGCGCCAAAAAATGAGCGCCCAATGGTCGGGGCGCCAACACCCCCCAGCGGAAAAATGGCCAAGAAACGGGTGTGCTATAGCCTTGGCGGGGGGCGTGGGCGAAGTTCGTCCGCCGGACTCGGAATGGCCCCAGACTTTGCAGGCGGCCTCCGTGTGCCAAAAATAGGCCACGGGCACAGCCGCGCCCAAAAATATGCGCCCGAAGGTCGGGGCGCCAACACCCCCCAGCGGAAAAATGGCCAAAAAACGGGTGGGCTATAGCCTTGGCGGGGGGTGTGGGCGAAGTTCGTCCGCCGGACTCGGAATGGCCCCAGACTTTGCGGGCGGCCTCCGTTTGCCAAAAATAGGCCACGGGCACAGCCGCGCCCAAAAATTCGCATCCGAAGGTCGGGGCGCCAACACCCCCCAGCGGAAAAATGGCCAAAAAATGTGTGGGCTATAGCCTTGGTGGGGGGCGTGGGCGAAGTTCGTCCGCCGGACTCGGAATGGCCCCAGACTTTGCGGGCGGCCTCCGTTTGCCAATGAGCATCCGAAGGCCGGGGTGCCAACACCCCCCTGCGGAAAAATGGCCAAAAAATGTGTGGGCTATAGCCTTGGTGGGGTGCGTGGGCGAAGTTCGTACGCCGGACTCGGAATGGGCCCAGACTTTGCGGGCGGCCTCCGTTGGCCAAAAATAAGCCACGGGCACAGCCGCGCCCAAAAATGAGCGCCCGAAGGTCGGGGCGCCAACACCCCCCAGCGGAAAAATGGCCAAAAAACGGGTGGGCTATAGCCTTGGCAGGGAGCGCGGGCGAAGTTCGTCCGCCGGACTCGGAATGGCCCCAGACTTTGCGGGCGGCCTCCGTGTGCCAAAAATAGGCCACGGGCACAGCCGCGCCCAAAAATGAGAGCCCGAAGGTCGGGGCGCCAACACCCCCCAGCGGAAAAATGGCCAAAAAACGGGTGGGCTATAGCCTTGGCGGGGGGCGTGGGCGAAGTTCGTCCGCCGGACTCGGAATGGCCCCAGAGTTTGCGGGCGGCCTCCGTGTGCCAAAAATAGGCCACGGGCACAGCCGCGCCCAAAAATGTGCGCCCGAAGGTCGGGGCGCCAACACCCCCCAGCGGAAAAATGGCCAAAAAACGGGTGGGCTATAGCCTTGGCGGGGGGTGTGGGCGAAGTTCGTCCGCCGGACTCGGAATGGCCCCAGACTTTGCGGGCGGCCTCCGTTTGCCAAAAATAGGCCACGGGCACAGCCGCGCCCAAAAATTCGCATCCGAAGGTTGGGGCGCCAACACCCCCCAGCGGAAAAATGGCCAAAAAATGTGTGGGCTATAGCCTTGGTGGGGGGCGTGGGCGAAGTTCGTCCGCCGGACTCGGAATGGCCCCAGACTTTGCGGGCGGCCTCCGTTTGCCAAAAATAGGCGACGGCCGCAGCCGCGCCCAAAAATGAGCATCCGAAGGTCGGGGCGCCAACACCCCCCTGCGGAAAAATGGCCAAAAAATGTGTGGGCTATAGCCTTGGTGGGGTGCGTGGGCGAAGTTCGTTCGCCGGACTCGGAATGGGCCCAGACTTTGCGGGCGGCCTCCGTTGGCCAAAAATAAGCCACGGGCACAGCCGCGCCCAAAAATGAGCGCCCGAAGGTCGGGGCGCCAACACCCCCCAGCGGAAAAATGGCCAAAAAACGGGTGGGCTATAGCCTTGGCGAGGGGCGCGGGCGAAGTTCGTCCGCCGGACTCGGAATGGCCCCAGACTTTGCGGGCGGCCTCCGTGTGCCAAAAATAGGCCACGGGCACAGCCGCGCCCAAAAATGAGAGCCCGAAGGTCGGGGCGCCAACACCCCCCAGCGGAAAAATGGCCAAAAAACGGGTGGGCTATAGCCTTGGCGGGGGGCGTGGGCGAAGTTCGTCCGCCGGACTCGGAATGGCCCCAGAGTTTGCGGGCGGCCTCCGTGTGCCAAAAATAGGCCACGGGCGCAGCCGCGCCAAAAAATGAGCGCCCAATGGTCGGGGCGCCAACACCCCCCAGCGGAAAAATGGCCAAGAAACGGGTGTGCTATAGCCTTGGTGGGGGGCGTGGGCGAAGTTCGTCCGCCGGACTCGGAATGGCCCCAGACTTTGCGGGCGGCCTCCGTGTGCCAAAAATAGGCCACGGGCACAGCCGCGCCCAAAAATGTGCGCCCGAAGGTCGGGGCGCCAACACCCCCCAGCGGAAAAATGGCCAAAAAACGGGTGGGCTATAGCCTTGGCGGGGGGCGTGGGCGAAGTTCGTCCGCCGGACTCGGAATGGCCCCAGACTTTGCGGGCGGCCTCCGTTTGCCAAAAATAGGCCACGGGCACAGCCGCGCCCAAAAATGATCATCCGAAGGTCGGGGCGCCAACACCCCCCAGCGGAAAAATGGCCAAGAAACGGGTGTGCTATAGCCTTGGTGGGGGGCGTGGGCGAAGTTCGTCCGCCGGACTCGGAATGGCCCCAGACTTTGCGGGCGGCCTCCGTTTGCCAAAAATAGGCCAGGGGCACAGCCGCGCCCAAAAATGAGCATCCGAAGGTCGGGGCGCCAACACCCCCCTGCGGAAAAATGGCCAAAAAATGTGTGGGCTATAGCCTTGGCGGGGGGCGTGGGCGAAGTTCGTCCGCCGGACTCGGAATGGCCCCAGACTTTGCGGGCGGCCTCCGTTTGCCAAAAATAGGCCACGGGCACAGCCGCGCCCAAAAATTCGCATCCGAAGGTCGGGGCGCCAACACCCCCCAGCGGAAAAATGGCCAAAAAATGTGTGGGCTATAGCCTTGGTGCGGGGCGTGGGCGAAGTTCGTCCGCCGGACTCGGAATGGCCCCGGACTTTGCGGTCGGCCTCCGTGTGCCAAAAATAGGCCACGGGCACAGCCGCTTCCAAAAATGAGCCCCCGAAGGTCGGGGCGCCAACGCCCCCCAGCGGAAAAATGGCCAAGAAACGGGTGTGCTATAGCCTTGGTGGGGGGCGTGGGCGAAGTTCGTCCGCCGGACTCGGAATGGCCCCAGACTTTGCGGGCGGCCTCCGTGTGCCAAAAATAGGCCACGGGCACAGCCGCGCCCAAAAATGAGCGCCCGAAGGTCGGGGCGCCAACACGCCCCAGCGGAAAAATGGCCAAAAAACGGGTGGGCTATAGCGGGGGGCGTGGGCGAAGTTCGTCCGCCGGACTCGGAATGGCCCCAGACTATGCGGGCGGCCTCCGTGTGCCAAAAATATGCCACGGGCGCAGCCGCGCCCAAAAATGAGCGCCCAATGGTCGGGGCGCCAACACCCCCTAGCGGAAAAATGGCCAAGAAACGGGTGTGCTATAGCCATGGTGGGGGGCGTGGGCGAAGTTCGTCCGCCGGACTCGGAATGGCCCCAAACTTTGCGGGCGGCCTCCGTGTGCCAAAAATAGGCCACGGGCACAGCCGCGCCCAAAAATGAGCGCCCAATGGTCGGGGCGCAACCACCCCCCAGCGGAAAAATGGCCAAGAAACGGGTGTGCTATATAGCCTTGGTGGGGGGCGTGGGCGAAGTTCGTCCGCCGGACTCGGAATGGCCCCAGACTTTGCGGGCGGCCTCCGTGTGCCAAAAATAGGCCACGGGCACAGCCGCACCCAAAAATGAGCGCCCGAAGGTCGGGGCGCCAACAACCCCCCCGCGGAAAAATGGCCAAAAAACGGGTGGGCTATAGCCTTGGCGGGGAGCCTCGGCGAAGTTCGTCCGCTGGACTCGGAATAGCCCCAGACTTTGCGGGCGGCCTCCGTTTGCCAAAAATAGGCCACGGGCACAGCCGCCCCCAAAAATGATCATCCGAAGGTCGGGGCGCCAACACCCCCCAGCGGAAAAATGGCCAAGAAACGGGTGTGCTATAGCCTTGGCGGGGGGCGTGGGCGAAGTTCGTCCGCCGGACTCGGAATGGCCCCAGACTTTGCAGGCGGCCTCCGTGTGCCAAAAATAGGCCACGGGCACAGCCGCGCCCAAAAATGTGCGCCCGAAGGTCGGGGCGCCAACACCCCCCAGCGGAAAAATGGCCAAAAAACGGGTGGGCTATAGCCTTGGCGGGGGGTGTGGGCGAAGTTCGTCCGCCGGACTCGGAATGGCCCCAGACTTTGCGGGCGGCCTCCGTTTGCCAAAAATAGGCCACGGGCACAGCCGCGCCCAAAAATTCGCATCCGAAGGTCGGGGCGCCAACACCCCCCAGCGGAAAAATGGCCAAAAAATGTGTGGGCTATAGCCTTGGTGGGGGGCGTGGGCGAAGTTCGTCCGCCGGACTCGGAATGGCCCCAGACTTTGCGGGCGGCCTCCGTTTGCCAATGAGCATCCGAAGGCCGGGGTGCCAACACCCCCCTGCGGAAAAATGGCCAAAAAATGTGTGGGCTATAGCCTTGGTGGGGTGCGTGGGCGAAGTTCGTACGCCGGACTCGGAATGGGCCCAGACTTTGCGGGCGGCCTCTGTTGGCCAAAAATAAGCCACGGGCACAGCCGCGCCCAAAAATGTGCGCCCGAAGGTCGGGGCGCCAACACCCCCCAGCGGAAAAATGGCCAAAAAACGGGTGGGCTATAGCCTTGGCGGGGGGTGTGGGCGAAGTTCGTCCGCCGGACTCGGAATGGCCCCAGACTTTGCGGGCGGCCTCCGTTTGCCAAAAATAGGCCACGGGCACAGCCGCGCCCAAAAATTCGCATCCGAAGGTCGGGGCGCCAACACCCCCCAGCGGAAAAATGGCCAAAAAATGTGTGGGCTATAGCCTTGGTGGGGGGCGTGGGCGAAGTTCGTCCGCCGGACTCGGAATGGCCCCAGACTTTGCGGGCGGCCTCCGTTTGCCAATGAGCATCCGAAGGCCGGGGTGCCAACACCCCCCTGCGGAAAAATGGCCAAAAAATGTGTGGGCTATAGCCTTGGTGGGGTGCGTGGGCGAAGCTCGTACGCCGGACTCGGAATGGCCCCAGACTTTGCGGGCGGCCTCCGTTTGCCAAAAATAGGCGACGGCCACAGCCGGGCCCAAAAATGAGTATCCGAAGGTCGGGGCGCCAACTTCCCCCGGCGGAAAAATGGCCAAAAAACTTGTGGGCTATAGCCTTGGTGGGGGGCGTGGGCGAAGTTCGTACGCCGGACTCGGAATGGCCCCAGACTTTGCGGGCGGCCTCCGTTGGCCAAAAATAGGCCACGGGCACAGCCGCGCCCAAAAATTCGCATCCGAAGGTCGGGGCGCCAACACCCCCCAGCGGAAAAATGGCCAAAAAACGGGTGGGCTATGGCCTTGGCGGGGGGTGTGGGCGAAGTTCGTCCGCCGGACTCGGAATGGCCCCAGACTTTGCGGGCGGCCTCCGTTTGCCAAAAATAGGCCACGGGCACAGCCGCGCCCAAAAATTCGCATCCGAAGGTCGGGGCGCCAACACCCCCCAGCGGAAAAATGGCCAAAAAATGTGTGGGCTATAGCCTTGGTGCGGGGCGTGGGCGAAGTTCGTCCGCCGGACTCGGAATGGCCCCAGACTTTGCGGGCGGTCTCCGTATGCCAAAAATAGGCCACGGGCACAGCCGCTTCCAAAAATGAGCCCCCGAAGGTTGGGGCGCCAACGCCCCCCAGCGGAAAAATGGCCAAGAAACGGGTGTGCTATAGCCTTGGTGGGGGGCGTGGGCGAAGTTCGTCCGCCGGACTCGGAATGGCCCCAGACTTTGCGGGCGGCCTCCGTGTGCCAAAAATAGGCCACGGGCACAGCCGCGCTCAAAAATGAGCGCCCGAAGGTCGGGGCGCCAACACCCCCCAGCGGAAAAATGGCCAAAAAACGGGTGGGGTATAGCGGGGGGCGTGGGCGAAGTTCGTCCGCCGGACTCGGAATGGCCCCAGACTATGCGAGCGGCCTCCGTGTGCCAAAAATAGGCCACGGGCTCAGCCGCGCCCAAAAATGAGCGCCCAATGGTTGGGGCGCCAACACCCCCTAGCGGAAAAATGGCCAAGAAACGGGTGTGCTATAGCCTTGGTGGGGGGCGTGGGCAAAGTTCGTCCGCCGGACTCGGAATGGCCCCAAACTTTGCGGGCGGCCTCCGTGTGCCAAAAATAGGCCAGGGGCACAGCTGCGCCCAAAAATGAGCGCCCGAAGGTTGGGGCGCCAACACCCCCCAGCGGAAAAATGGCCAAAAAACGAGTGGGCTATAGCCTTGGCGGGGGGCGTCTGCGAAGTTCGTCCGCCGGACTCGGAATGGCCCCAGACTTTGCGGGCGGCCTCCGTTCGCCAAAAATAGGCCACGGGCACAGCCGCGCCCAAAAATGATCATCCGAAGGTCGGGGCGCCAACACCCCCCAGCGGAAAAATGGCCAAGAATCGGGTGTGCTATAGCCTTTGTGGGGGGCGTGGGCGAAGTTCGTCCGCCGGACTCGGAATGGCCCCAGACTTTGCGGGCGGCCTCCGTTTGCCAAAAAGAGACGACGGGCACAGCCGCGCCCAAAAATGAGCATCCGAAGGTCGGGGCGCCAACACCCCCCTGCGGAAAAATGGCCAAAAAATGTGTGGGGTATAGCCTTGGTGGGGTGCGTGGGCGAAGTTCGTACGCCGGACTCGGAATGGCCCCAGACTTTGCGGGCGGCCTCCGTTGGCCAAAAATAAGCCACAGGCACAGCCGCGCCCATAAATGAGCGCCCGAAGGTCGGGGCGCCAACACCCCCCAGCGGAAAAATGGCCAAAAAACGGGTGGGCTATAGCCTTGGCGGGGGGCGCGGGCGAAGTTCGTCCGCCGGACTCGGAATGGCCCCAGACTTTGCGGGCGGCCTCCGTGTGCCAAAAATAGGCCACGGGCACAGCCGCGCCCAAAAATGAGCGCCCGAAGGTCGGGGCACCAACACCCCCAGCGGAAAAATGGCCAAAAAACGGGTGGGCTATAGCCTTGGCGGGGGGCGTGGGCGAAGTTCGTCCGCCGGACTCGGAATGGCCCCAGACTTTGCGGGCGGCCTACGTGTGCCAAAAATAGGCCACGGGCACAGCCGCGCCGAAAAATGAGCGCCCGATGGTCAGGGCGCCAACACCCCCCAGCAGAAAAATGGCCAAGAAACGGGTGTGCTATAGCCTTGGTGGGGGGCGTGGGCGAAGTTCGTCCGCCGGACTCGGAATGGCCCCAGACTTTGCGGGCGGCCTCCATGTGCCAAAAATAGGCCACGGGCACAGCCGCGCCCAAAAATGAGCACCCGAAGGTCGGGGCGCCAACACCCCCCAGCGGAAAAATGGCCAAAAAAGGTGTGGGATATAGCCTTGGTGGGGGGCGTGGGCGAAGTTCGTCCGCCGGACTCGGAATGGCCGCAGACTTTGCGGGCGGCCTCCATGTGCCAAAAATAGGCCACGGGCACAGCCGCGCCCAAAAATGAGCGCCCGAAGGTCGGGGCGCCAACACCCCCCAGCGGAAAAATGGCCAAAAAACGGGTGGGCTATAGCCTTGGCGGGGGGCGTGGGCGAAGTTCGTCCGCCGGACTCGGAATGGCCCCAGAGTTTGAGGGCGGCCTCCGTGTGCCAAAAATAGGCCACGGGCACAGCCGCGCCGAAAAATGAGCGCCCGATGGTCAGGGCGCCAACACCCCCCAGCGGAAAAATGGCCAAGAAACGGGTGTGCTATAGCCTTGGTGGGGGGCGTGGGCGAAGTTCGTCCGCCGGACTCGGAATGGCCCCAGACTTTGCGGGCGGCCTCTGTTTGCCAAAAATAGGCCACGGGAACAGCCGCGCCCAAATATGAGCATCCGAAGGTCGGGGCGCCAACACCCCCCAGCGGAAAAATGGCCAAAAAACGTCTGGGCTATAGCCTTGGTGGGGGGCGTGGGCGAAGTTCGTCCGCCGGACTCGGAATGGCCCCAGACTTTGCGGGCGGCCTCCATGTGCAAAAAATAAGCCACGGGCACTGCCGCGCCCAAAAATGAGCGCCCGAAGGTCGGGGAGCCAACACCCACCAGCGGAAAAATGCCCAAAAAACGGGTGGGCTATAGCCTTGGCGGGGGGCGTGGGCGAAGTTCGTCCGGCTGACTCGGAATGGCCCCAGACTTTGCGGGCGGCCTCCGTGTGCCAAAAATAGGATACGGGCACAGCCGCGTCCAAAAATGAGCGCCCGAAGGTCGGGGCGCCGACACCCCCCAGCGGAAAAATGGCCAAAAAATGGGTGGGCTATAGCCTTGGTGGGGGGCGTGGGCGAAGTTCGTCCGCCGGACTCGGAATGGCCCCAGACTTTGCGGGCGGACTCCGTGTGCCAAAAATAGGCCACGGGCACAGCCGCGCCCAAAAATGAGCGCCCGAAGGTCGGGGCGCCAACACCCCCAGCGGAAAAATTGCCAAAAAACGGGTGGGCTATAGCCTTGGCGGGGGGCGTGGGCGAAGTTCGTCCGCCGGACTCGGAATGGCCCCAGACTTTGCGGGCGGCCTACGTGTGCCAAAAATAGGCCACGGGCACAGCCGCGCCGAAAAATGAGTGCCCGATGGTCAGGGCGCCAACACCCCCCAGCGGAAAAATGGCCAAGAAACGGGTGTGCTATAGCCTTGGTGGGGGGCGTGGGCGAAGTTCGTCCGCCGGACTCGGAATGGCCCCAGACTTTGCGGGCGGCCTCTGTTTGCCAAAAATAGGCCACGGGAACAGCCGCGCCCAAATATGAGCATCCGAAGGTCGGGGCGCCAACACCCCCCAGCGGAAAAATGGCCAAAAAACGTCTGGGCTATAGCCTTGGTGGGGGGCGTGGGCGAAGTTCGTCCGCCGGACTCGGAATGGCCCCAGACTTTGCGGGCGGCCTCCATGTGCAAAAAATAAGCCACGGGCACTGCCGCGCCCAAAAATGAGCGCCCGAAGGTCGGGGAGCCAACACCCACCAGCGGAAAAATGCCCAAAAAACGGGTGGGCTATAGCCTTGGCGGGGGGCGTGGGCGAAGTTCGTCCGGCTGACTCGGAATGGCCCCAGACTTTGCGGGCGGCCTCCGTGTGCCAAAAATAGGATACGGGCACAGCCGCGTCCAAAAATGAGCGCCCGAAGGTCGGGGCGCCGACACCCCCCAGCGGAAAAATGGCCAAAAAATGGGTGGGCTATAGCCTTGGTGGGGGGCGTGGGCGAAGTTCGTCCGCCGGACTCGGAATGGCCCCAGACTTTGCGGGCGGACTCCGTGTGCCAAAAATAGGCCACGGGCACAGCCGCGCCCAAAAATGAGCGCCCGAAGGTCGGGGCGCCAACACCCCCAGCGGAAAAATTGCCAAAAAACGGGTGGGCTATAGCCTTGGCGGGGGGCGTGGGCGAAGTTCGTCCGCCGGACTCGGAATGGCCCCAGACTTTGCGGGCGGCCTACGTGTGCCAAAAATAGGCCACGGGCACAGCCGCGCCGAAAAATGAGTGCCCGATGGTCAGGGCGCCAACACCCCCCAGCGGAAAAATGGCCAAGAAACGGGTGTGCTATAGCCTTGGTGGGGGGCGTGGGCGAAGTTCGTCCGCCGGACTCGGAATGGCCCCAGACTTTGCGGGCGGCCTCTGTTTGCCAAAAATAGGCCACGGGAACAGCCGCGCCCAAATATGAGCATCCGAAGGTCGGGGCGCCAACACCCCCCAGCGGAAAAATGGCCAAAAAACGTCTGGGCTATAGCCTTGGTGGGGGCGTGGGCGAAGTTCGTCCGCCGGACTCGGAATGGCCCCAGACTTTGTGGGCGGCCTCCATGTGCCAAAAATAGGCCACGGGCACAGCCGCGCCCAAAAATGAGCGCCCGAAGGTCGGGGCGCCAACATCCCCCAGCGGAAAAATGGCCAAAAAACGGGTGGGCTATAGCCTTGGCGGGGGGCGTGGGCGAAGTTCGTCCGCCGGACTCGGAATGGCCCCAGACTTTGCGGGCGGCCTACGTGTGCCAAAAATAGGCCACGGGCACAGCCGCGCCGAAAAATGAGCGCCCGATGGTCAGGGCGCCAACACCCCCCAGCAGAAAAATGGCCAAGAAACGGGTGTGCTATAGCCTTGGTGGGGGGCGTGGGCGAAGTTCGTCCGCCGGACTCGGAATGGCCCCAGACTTTGCGGGCGGCCTCCATGTGCAAAAAATAAGCCACGGGCACTGCCGCGCCCAAAAATGAGTGCCCGAAGGTCGGGGAGCCAACACCCACCAGCGGAAAAATGCCCAAAAAACGGGTGGGCTATAGCCTTGGCGGGGGCGTGGGCGAAGTTCGTCCGGCTGACTCGGAATGGCCCCAGACTTTGCGGGCGGCCTCCGTGTGCCAAAAATAGGATACGGGCACAGCCGCGCCCAAAAATGAGCGCCCGAAGGTCGGGGCGCCGACACCCCCCAGCGGAAAAATGGCCAAAAAATGGGTGGGCTATAGCCTTGGTGGGGGGCGTGGGCGAAGTTCGTCCGCCGGACTCGGAATGGCCCCAGACTTTGCGGGCGGCCACCGTGTGCCAAAAATAGGCCACGGGCACAGCCGCGCCCAAAAATGAGCGCCCGAAGGTCGGGGCGCCAACACCCCCAGCGGAAAAATGGCCAAAAAACGGGTGGGCTATAGCCTTGGCGGGGGGCGTGGGCGAAGTTCGTCCGCCGGACTCGGAATGGCCCCAGACTTTGCGGGCGGCCTACGTGTGCCAAAAATAGGCCACGGGCACAGCCGCGCCGAAAAATGAGTGCCCGATGGTCAGGGCGCCAACACCCCCCAGCGGAAAAATGGCCAAGAAACGGGTGTGCTATAGCCTTGGTGGGGGGCGTGGGCGAAGTTCGTCCGCCGGACTCGGAATGGCCCCAGACTTTGCGGGCGGCCTCTGTTTGCCAAAAATAGGCCACGGGAACAGCCGCGCCCAAATATGAGCATCCGAAGGTCGGGGCGCCAACACCCCCCAGCGGAAAAATGGCCAAAAAACGTCTGGGCTATAGCCTTGGTGGGGGGCGTGGGCGAAGTTCGTCCGCCGGACTCGGAATGGCCCCAGACTTTGCGGGCGGCCTCCATGTGCAAAAAATAAGCCACGGGCACTGCCGCGCCCAAAAATGAGCGCCCGAAGGTCGGGGAGCCAACACCCACCAGCGGAAAAATGCCCAAAAAACGGGTGGGCTATAGCCTTGGCGGGGGGCGTGGGCGAAGTTCGTCCGGCTGACTCGGAATGGCCCCAGACTTTGCGGGCGGACTCCGTGTGCCAAAAATAGGATACGGGCACAGCCGCGTCCAAAAATGAGCGCCCGAAGGTCGGGGCGCCGACACCCCCCAGCGGAAAAATGGCCAAAAAATGGGTGGGCTATAGCCTTGGTGGGGGGCGTGGGCGAAGTTCGTCCGCCGGACTCGGAATGGCCCCAGACTTTGCGGGCGGACTCCGTGTGCCAAAAATAGGCCACGGGCACAGCCGCGCCCAAAAATGAGCGCCCGAAGGTCGGGGCGCCAACACCCCCAGCGGAAAAATGGCCAAAAAACGGGTGGGCTATAGCCTTGGCGGGGGGCGTGGGCGAAGTTCGTCCGCCGGACTCGGAATGGCCCCAGACTTTGCGGGCGGCCTACGTGTGCCAAAAATAGGCCACGGGCACAGCCGCGCCGAAAAATGAGCGCCCGATGGTCAGGGCGCCAACACCCCCCAGCGGAAAAATGGCCAAGAAACGGGTGTGCTATAGCCTTGGTGGGGGGCGTGGGCGAAGTTCGTCCGCCGGACTCGGAATGGCCCCAGACTTTGCGGGCGGCCTCTGTTTGCCAAAAATAGGCCACGGGAACAGCCGCGCCCAAATATGAGCATCCGAAGGTCGGGGCGCCAACACCCCCCAGCGGAAAAATGGCCAAAAAACGTCTGGGCTATAGCCTTGGTGGGGGGCGTGGGCGAAGTTCGTCCGCCGGACTCGGAATGGCCCCAGACTTTGTGGGCGGCCTCCATGTGCCAAAAATAGGCCACGGGCACAGCCGCCCCCAAAAATGAGCGCCCGAAGGTCGGGGCGCCAACACCCCCCAGCGGAAAAATGGCAAAAAAACGGGTGGGCTATAGCCTTGGCGGGGGGCGTGGGCGAAGTTCGTCCGCCGGACTCGGAATGGCCCCAGACTTTGCGGGCGGCCTCCGTGTGCCAAAAATAGGCCACGGGCACAACCGCCCCCAAAAAGTAGCGCCCGAAGGTCGGGGCGCCAACACCCCCCAGCGGAAAAATGCCCAAAAAACGGGTGGGCTATAGCCTTGGTGGGGGGCGTGGGCGAAGTTCGTCCGCCGGACTCGGAATGGCCCCAGACTTTGCGGGCGGCCTCCGTGTGCCAAAAATAGGCCACGGTCACGGCCGCGCCCAAAAATGAGCGCCCGATGGTCGGGGCGCCAACAGCCCCCAGCGGAAAAATGGCCAAGAAACGGGTGTGCTATAGCCTTGGTGGGGGGCGTGGGCGAAGTTCGTCCGCCGGACTCGGAATGGCCCCAGACTTTGCGGGCGGCCTCCATGTGCCAAAAATAAGCCACGGGCACTGCCGCACCAAAAAATGAGCGCCCGAAGTTCGGGGCGCCAACACCCCCCAGCGGAAAATGCCCAAAAAACGGGTGGGCTATAGCCTTGGCGGGGGGCGTGGGCGAAGTTCGTCCGCCGGACTCGGAATGGCCCCAGACTTTGCGGGCGGCCTCCGTGTGCCAAAAATAGGCCACGGGCACAGCCGCGCCCAAAAATGAGCGCCCGAAGGTCGGGGCGCCGACACCCCCCAGCGGAAAAATGGCCAAAAAATGGGTGGGCTATTGCCTTGGTGGGGGGCGTGGGCGAAGTTCGTCCGCCGGACTCGGGATGGCCCCAGACATTGCGGGCGGCCTCCATGTGCCAAAAATAAGCCACGGGCACTGCCGCACCAAAAAATGAGCGCCCGAAGTTCGGGGCGCCAACACCCCCCAGCGGAAAATGCCCAAAAAACGGGTGGGCTATAGCCTTGGCGGGGGGCGTGGGCGAAGTTCGTCCGCCGGACTCGGAATGGCCCCAGACTTTGCGGGCGGCCTCCGTGTGCCAAAAATAGGCCACGGGCACAGCCGCGCCCAAAAATGAGCGCCCGAAGGTCGGGGCGCCGACACCCCCCAGCGGAAAAATGGCCAAAAAATGGGTGGGCTATTGCCTTGGCGGGGGGCGTGGGCGAAGTTCGTCCGCCGGACTCGGAATGGCCCCAGACTTTGCGGGCGGCCTCCGTGTGCCAAAAATAGGCCACGGGCACTGCCGCGCCGAAAAATGAGCGCCCGATGGTCGGGGCGCCAACACCCCCCAGCGGAAAAATGGCCAAGAAATGGGTGTGCTATAGCCTTGGTGGGGGGCGTGGGCGAAGTTCGTCCGCCGGACTCGGAATGGCCCCAGACTTTGCGGGCGGCCTCCGTTTGCCAAAAATAGGCCACGGGAACAGCCGCGCCCAAATATGAGCATCCGAAGGTCGGGGCGCCAACACCCCCCAGCGGAAAAATGGCCAAAAAACGTGTGGCCTATAGCCTTGGTGGGGGGCGTGGGCGAAGTTCGTCCGCCGGACTCGGAATGGCCCCAGACTTTGCGGGTGGCCTCCATGTGCCAAAAATAGGCCACGGGCACAGCCGCGCCCAAAAATGAGCGCCCGAAGGTCGGGGCGCCAACACCCCCCAGCGGAAAAATGGCCAAAAAACGGGTGGGCTATAGCCTTGGCGGGGGGCGTGGGCGAAGTTCGTCCGCCGGACTCGGAATGGCCCCAGACTTTGCGGGCGGGCTCCGTGTGCCAAAAATAGGCCACGGGCACAACCGCCCCCAAAAAGTAGCGCCCGAAGGTCGGGGCGCCAACACCCCCCAGCGGAAAAATGCCCAAAAAACGGGTGGGCTATAGCCTTGGTGGGGGGCGTGGGCGAAGTTCGTCCGCCGGACTCAGAATGGCCCCAGACTTTGCGGGCGGCCTCCGTGTGCCAAAAATAGGCCACGGTCACGGCCGCGCCCAAAAATGAGCGCCCGATGGTCGGGGCGCCAACAGCCCCCAGCGGAAAAATGGCCAAGAAACGGGCGTGCTATAGCCTTGGTGGGGGGCGTGGGCGAAGTTCGTCTGCCGGACTCGGAATGGCCCCAGACTTTGTGGGCGGCCTCCATGTGCAAAAAATAAGCCACGGGCACTGCCGCGCCCAAAAATGAGCGCCCGAAGGTCGGGGAGCCAACACCCACCAGCGGAAAAATGCCCAAAAAACGGGTGGGCTATAGCCTTGGCGGGGGGCGTGGGCGAAGTTCGTCCGGCTGACTCGGAATGGCCCCAGACTTTGCGGGCGGCCTCCGTGTGCCAAAAATAGGATACGGGCACAGCCGCGCCCAAAAATGAGCGCCCGAAGGTCGGGGCGCCGACACCCCCCAGCGGAAAAATGGCCAAAAAATGGGTGGGCTATAGCCTTGGTGGGGGGCGTGGGCGAAGTTCGTCCGCCGGACTCGGAATGGCCCCAGACTTTGCGGGCGGCCTCCGTGTGCCAAAAATAGGCCACGGGCACAGCCGCGCCCAAAAATGAGCGCCCGAAGGTCGGGGCGCCAACACCCCCAGCGGAAAAATGGCCAAAAAACGGGTGGCCTATAGCCTTGGCGGGGGGCGTGGGCGAAGTTCGTCCGCCGGACTCGGAATGGCCCCAGACTTTGCGGGCGGCCTACGTGTGCCAAAAATAGGCCCCGGGCACAGCCGCGCCGAAAAATGAGCGCCCGATGGTCAGGGCGCCAACACCCCCCAGCGGAAAAATGGCCAAGAAACGGGTGTGCTATAGCCTTGGTGGGGGGCGTGGGCGAAGTTCGTCCGCCGGACTCGGAATGGCCCCAGACTTTGCGGGCGGCCTCTGTTTGCCAAAAATAGGCCACGGGAACAGCCGCGCCCAAATATGAGCATCCGAAGGTCGGGTCGCCAACACCCCCCAGCGGAAAAATGGCCAAAAAACGTCTGGGCTATAGCCTTGGTGGGGGGCGTGGGCGAAGTTCGTCCGCCGGACTCGGAATGGCCCCAGACTTTGCGGACGGCCTCCATGTGCCAAAAATAGGCCACGGGCACAGCCGCGCCCAAAAATGAGCGCCCGAAGGTCGGGGCGCCAACACCCCCCAGCGGAAAAATGGCCAAAAAACGGGTGGGCTATAGCCTTGGCGGGGGGCGTGGGCGAAGTTCGTCCGCCGGACTCGGAATGGCCCCAGACTTTGCGGGCGGCCTCCGTGTGCCAAAAATAGGCCACGGGCACAACCGCCCCCAAAAAGTAGCGCCCGAAGGTCGGGGCGCCAACACCCCCCAGCGGAAAAATGCCCAAAAAACGGGTGGGCTATAGCCTTGGTGGGGGGCGTGGGCGAAGTTCGTCCGCCGGACTCGGAATGGCCCCAGACTTTGCGGGCGGCCTCCGTGTGCCAAAAATAGGCCACGGTCACGGCCGCGCCCAAAAATGAGCGCCCGATGGTCGGGGCGCCAACAGCCCCCAGCGGAAAAATGGCCAAGAAACGGGTGTGCTATAGCCTTGGTGGGGGGCGTGGGCGAAGTTCGTCCGCCGGAATCGGAATGGCCCCAGACTTTGCGGGCGGCCTCCGTTTGCCAAAAATAGGCCACGGGAACAGCCGCGCCCAAATATGAGCATCCGAAGGTTGGGGCGCCAACACCCCCGAGCGGAAAAATGGCCAAAAAACGTGTGGGCTATAGCCTTGGTGGGGGGCGTGGGCGAAGTTCGTCCGCCGGACTCGGAATGGCCCCAGACTTTGCGGGCGGCCTCCATGTGCCAACAATAGTCCACGGGCACAGCCGCGCCCAAAAATGAGCACCCGAAGGTCGGGGCGCCAACACCCCCCAGCGGAAAAATGGCCAAAAAACGGGTGGGCTATAGCCTTGACGGGGGGCGTGGGCGAAGTTCGTCCGCCGGACTCGGAATGGCCCCAGACTTTGCGGGCAGCCTCCGTGTGCGAAAAATAGACCACGGGCACAGCCGCACCCAAAAATGAGCGCCCGAATGTCGGGGCGCCAACACCCCCCAGCGGAAAAATGGCCAAAAAACGGGTGGGCTATAGCCTTGGCTGGGGGCGTGCGCGAAGTTCGTCCGCCGGACTCGGAATGGCCCCAGACTTTGCGGGTGGCCTCCGTGTGCCAAAAATAGGCCGCGGGCACAGCCGCGCCCAAAAATTAGCACCCGAAGGTCGGGGCGCCAACACCCCCCAGCGGAAAAATGGCCAAAAAATGGCCAAAAAACGGGTGGGCTATAGCCTTGGGGGGGGGCGTGGGCGAAGTTCGTCCGCCGGACTCGGAATGGCCCCAGACTTTGCGGGCGGCCACCGTGTGCCAAAAATAGGCCACGGGCACAGCCGCGCCCAAAAATGAGCCCCCGAAAGTCGGGGCGCCAACACCCCCCAGCAGAAAAATGGCCAAAAAACGGGTGGGCTATAGCCTTGGCGGGGGGCGTTGGCGAAGTTCGTCCGCCGGACTCGGAATGGCCGCAGACTTTGCGGGCGGCCTCCATGTGCCAAAAATAGGCCACGGGCACAGCCGCGCCCAAAAATGAGCACCCGAAGGTCGGGGCGCCAACACCCCCCAGCGGAAAAATGGCCAAAAAAGGTGTGGGATATAGCCTTGGTGGGGGGCGTGGGCGAAGTTCGTCCGCCGGACTCGGAATGGCCGCAGACTTTGCGGGCGGCCTCCATGTGCCAAAAATAGGCCACGGGCACAGCCGCGCCCAAAAATGAGCGCCCGAAGGTCGGGGCGCCAACACCCCCCAGCGGAAAAATGGCCAAAAAACGGGTGGGCTATAGCCTTGGCGGGGGGCGTGGGCGAAGTTCGTCCGCCGGACTCGGAATGGCCCCAGAGTTTGAGGGCGGCCTCCGTGTGCCAAAAATAGGCCACGGGCACAGCCGCGCCGAAAAATGAGCGCCCGATGGTCAGGGCGCCAACACCCCCCAGCGGAAAAATGGCCAAGAAACGGGTGTGCTATAGCCTTGGTGGGGGGCGTGGGCGAAGTTCGTCCGCCGGACTCGGAATGGCCCCAGACTTTGCGGGCGGCCTCTGTTTGCCAAAAATAGGCCACGGGAACAGCCGCGCCCAAATATGAGCATCCGAAGGTCGGGGCGCCAACACCCCCCAGCGGAAAAATGGCCAAAAAACGTCTGGGCTATAGCCTTGGTGGGGGGCGTGGGCGAAGTTCGTCCGCCGGACTCGGAATGGCCCCAGACTTTGCGGGCGGCCTCCATGTGCAAAAAATAAGCCACGGGCACTGCCGCGCCCAAAAATGAGCGCCCGAAGGTCGGGGAGCCAACACCCACCAGCGGAAAAATGCCCAAAAAACGGGTGGGCTATAGCCTTGGCGGGGGGCGTGGGCGAAGTTCGTCCGGCTGACTCGGAATGGCCCCAGACTTTGCGGGCGGCCTCCGTGTGCCAAAAATAGGATACGGGCACAGCCGCGTCCAAAAATGAGCGCCCGAAGGTCGGGGCGCCGACACCCCCCAGCGGAAAAATGGCCAAAAAATGGGTGGGCTATAGCCTTGGTGGGGGGCGTGGGCGAAGTTCGTCCGCCGGACTCGGAATGGCCCCAGACTTTGCGGGCGGACTCCGTGTGCCAAAAATAGGCCACGGGCACAGCCGCGCCCAAAAATGAGCGCCCGAAGGTCGGGGCGCCAACACCCCCAGCGGAAAAATTGCCAAAAAACGGGTGGGCTATAGCCTTGGCGGGGGGCGTGGGCGAAGTTCGTCCGCCGGACTCGGAATGGCCCCAGACTTTGCGGGCGGCCTACGTGTGCCAAAAATAGGCCACGGGCACAGCCGCGCCGAAAAATGAGTGCCCGATGGTCAGGGCGCCAACACCCCCCAGCGGAAAAATGGCCAAGAAACGGGTGTGCTATAGCCTTGGTGGGGGGCGTGGGCGAAGTTCGTCCGCCGGACTCGGAATGGCCCCAGACTTTGCGGGCGGCCTCTGTTTGCCAAAAATAGGCCACGGGAACAGCCGCGCCCAAATATGAGCATCCGAAGGTCGGGGCGCCAACACCCCCCAGCGGAAAAATGGCCAAAAAACGTCTGGGCTATAGCCTTGGTGGGGGGCGTGGGCGAAGTTCGTCCGCCGGACTCGGAATGGCCCCAGACTTTGCGGGCGGCCTCCATGTGCAAAAAATAAGCCACGGGCACTGCCGCGCCCAAAAATGAGCGCCCGAAGGTCGGGGAGCCAACACCCACCAGCGGAAAAATGCCCAAAAAACGGGTGGGCTATAGCCTTGGCGGGGGGCGTGGGCGAAGTTCGTCCGGCTGACTCGGAATGGCCCCAGACTTTGCGGGCGGCCTCCGTGTGCCAAAAATAGGATACGGGCACAGCCGCGTCCAAAAATGAGCGCCCGAAGGTCGGGGCGCCGACACCCCCCAGCGGAAAAATGGCCAAAAAATGGGTGGGCTATAGCCTTGGTGGGGGGCGTGGGCGAAGTTCGTCCGCCGGACTCGGAATGGCCCCAGACTTTGCGGGCGGACTCCGTGTGCCAAAAATAGGCCACGGGCACAGCCGCGCCCAAAAATGAGCGCCCGAAGGTCGGGGCGCCAACACCCCCAGCGGAAAAATTGCCAAAAAACGGGTGGGCTATAGCCTTGGCGGGGGGCGTGGGCGAAGTTCGTCCGCCGGACTCGGAATGGCCCCAGACTTTGCGGGCGGCCTACGTGTGCCAAAAATAGGCCACGGGCACAGCCGCGCCGAAAAATGAGCGCCCGATGGTCAGGGCGCCAACACCCCCCATCGGAAAAATGGCCAAGAAACGGGTGTGCTATAGCCTTGGTGGGGGGCGTGGGCGAAGTTCGTCCGCCGGACTCGGAATGGCCCCAGACTTTGCGGGCGGCCTCTGTTTGCCAAAAATAGGCCACGGGAACAGCCGCGCCCAAATATGAGCATCCGAAGGTCGGAGCGACAACACCCCCCAGCGGAAAAATAGCCAAAAAACGTCTGGGCTATAGCCTTGGTGGGGGGCGTGGGCGAAGTTCGTCCGCCGGACTCGGAATGGCCCCAGACTTTGTGGGCGGCCTCCATGTGCCAAAAATAGGCCACGGGCACAGCCGCGCCCAAAAATGAGCGCCCGAAGGTCGGGGCGCCAACATCCCCCAGCGGAAAAATGGCCAAAAAACGGGTGGGCTATAGCCTTGGCGGGGGGCGTGGGCGAAGTTCGTCCGCCGGACTCGGAATGGCCCCAGACTTTGCGGGCGGCCTACGTGTGCCAAAAATAGGCCACGGGTACAGCCGCGCCGAAAAATGAGCGCCCGATGGTCAGGGCGCCAACACCCCCCAGCAGAAAAATGGCCAAGAAACGGGTGTGCTATAGCCTTGGTGGGGGGCGTGGGCGAAGTTCGTCCGCCGGACTCGGAATGGCCCCAGACTTTGCGGGCGGCCTCCATGTGCAAAAAATAAGCCACGGGCACTGCCGCGCCCAAAAATGAGTGCCCGAAGGTCGGGGAGCCAACACCCACCAGCGGAAAAATGCCCAAAAAACGGGTGGGCTATAGCCTTGGCGGGGGGCGTGGGCGAAGTTCGTCCGGCTGACTCGGAATGGCCCCAGACTTTGCGGGCGGCCTCCGTGTGCCAAAAATAGGATACGGGCACAGCCGCGCCCAAAAATGAGCGCCCGAAGGTCGGGGCGCCGACACCCCCCAGCGGAAAAATGGCCAAAAAATGGGTGGGCTATAGCCTTGGTGGGGGGCGTGGGCGAAGTTCGTCCGCCGGACTCGGAATGGCCCCAGACTTTGCGGGCGGTCACCGTGTGCCAAAAATAGGCCACGGGCACAGCCGCGCCCAAAAATGAGCGCCCGAAGGTCGGGGCGCCAACACCCCCAGCGGAAAAATGGCCAAAAAACGGGTGGGCTATAGCCTTGGCGGGGGGCGTGGGCGAAGTTCGTCCGCCGGACTCGGAATGGCCCCAGACTTTGCGGGCGGCCTACGTGTGCCAAAAATAGGCCACGGGCACAGCCGCGCCGAAAAATGAGTGCCCGATGGTCAGGGCGCCAACACCCCCCAGCGGAAAAATGGCCAAGAAACGGGTGTGCTATAGCCTTGGTGGGGGGCGTGGGCGAAGTTCGTCCGCCGGACTCGGAATGGCCCCAGACTTTGCGGGCGGCCTCTGTTTGCCAAAAATAGGCCACGGGAACAGCCGCGCCCAAATATGAGCATCCGAAGGTCGGGGCGCCAACACCCCCCAGCGGAAAAATGGCCAAAAAACGTCTGGGCTATAGCCTTGGTGGGGGGGCGTGGGCGAAGTTCGTCCGCCGGACTCGGAATGGCCCCAGACTTTGCGGGCGGCCTCCATGTGCAAAAAATAAGCCACGGGCACTGCCGCGCCCAAAAATGAGCGCCCGAAGGTCGGGGAGCCAACACCCACCAGCGGAAAAATGCCCAAAAAACGGGTGGGCTATAGCCTTGGCGGGGGGCGTGGGCGAAGTTCGTCCGGCTGACTCGGAATGGCCCCAGACTTTGCGGGCGGCCTCCGTGTGCCAAAAATAGGATACGGGCACAGCCGCGTCCAAAAATGAGCGCCCGAAGGTCGGGGCGCCGACACCCCCCAGCGGAAAAATGGCCAAAAAATGGGTGGGCTATAGCCTTGGTGGGGGGCGTGGGCGAAGTTCGTCCGCCGGACTCGGAATGGCCCCAGACTTTGCGGGCGGACTCCGTGTGCCAAAAATAGGCCACGGGCACAGCCGCGCCCAAAAATGAGCGCCCGAAGGTCGGGGGCGCCAACACCCCCAGCGGAAAAATGGCCAAAAAACGGGTGGGCTATAGCCTTGGCGGGGGGGCGTGGGCGAAGTAGCGAGTGGCTCGACTCGGAATGGCCCCAGACTTTGCGGGCGGCCTACGTGTGCCAAAAATAGGCCACGGGCACAGCCGCGCCGAAAAATGAGCGCCCGATGGTCAGGGCGCCAACACCCCCCAGCGGAAAAATGGCCAAGAAACGGGTGTGCTATAGCCTTGGTGGGGGGCGTGGGCGAAGTTCGTCCGCCGACTCGGAATGGCCCCCAGACTTTGCGGGCGGCCTCTGTTTGCCAAAAATAGCCACGGGAACAGCCGCGCCCAAATATGAGCATCCGAAGGTCGGGGCGCCAACACCCCCCAGCGAAAAATAGCCAAAAAACGTCTGGGCTATAGCCTTGGTGGGGGGCGTGGGCGAAGTTCGTCCGCCGGACTCGAATGGCCCCAGACTTTGTGGCGGCTCCATGTGCCAAAAATAGGCCACGGGCACAGCCGCGCCCAAAAATGAGCGCCCGAAGGTCGGGGCGCCAACACCCCCCAGCGGAAAAATGGCAAAAAAACGGGTGGGCTATAGCCTTGGCGGGGGGCGTGGGCGAAGTTCGTCCGCCGGGACTCGGAATGGCCCCAGACTTTGCGGGCGGCCTCCGTGTGCCAAAAATAGGCCACGGCACAACCGCCCCCAAAAAGTAGCGCCGAAGGTCGGGGCGCCAACACCCCCCAGCGGAAAAATGCCCAAAAAACGGGTGGGCTATAGCCTTGGTGGGGGGCGTGGGCGAAGTTCGTCCGCCGGACTCGGAATGGCCCCAGACTTTGCGGGCGGCCTCCGTGTGCCAAAAAAGGCCACGGTCACGGCCGCGCCCAAAAATGAGCGCCCGAAGGTCGGGGGCGCCAACAGCCCCAGCGGAAAAATGGCCAAGAAACGGGTGTGCTATAGCCTTGGTGGGGGGCGTGGGCGAAGTTCGTCCGCCGGACTCGGAATGGCCCCAGACTTTGCGGGCGGCCTCCATGTGCCAAAAATAAGCCACGGGCACTGCCGCACCAAAAAATGAGCGCCCGAAGTTCGGGGCGCCAACACCCCCCAGCGGAAAATGCCCAAAAAACGGGTGGGCTATAGCCTTGGCGGGGGGCGTGGGCGAAGTTCGTCCGCCGGACTCGGAATGGCCCCAGACTTTGGCGGCGCCTCCGTGTGCCAAAAATAGGCCACGGGCACAGCCGCGCCCAAAAATGAGCGCCCGAAGGTCGGGGCGCCGACACCCCCCAGCGGAAAAATGGCCAAAAAATGGGTGGGCTATTGCCTTGGTGGGGGGCGTGGGCGAAGTTCGTCCGCCGGACTCGGGATGGCCCCAGACATTGCGGGCGGCCTCCGTGTGCCAAAAATAGGCCACGGGAACAGCCGCGCCCAAAAATGAGCGCCCGAAGGTCGGGGCGCCAACACCCCCAGCGGAAAAATGGCCAAAAAATGGGTGGGCTATAGCCTTGGCGGGGGGCGTGGGCGAAGTTCGTCCGCCGGACTCGGAATGGCCCCAGACTTTGCGGGCGGCCTCCGTGTGCCAAAAATAGGCCACGGGCACTGCCGCGCCGAAAAATGAGCGCCCGATGGTCGGGGCGCCAACACCCCCCAGCGGAAAAATGGCCAAGAAATGGGTGTGCTATAGCCTTGGTGGGGGGCGTGGGCGAAGTTCGTCCGCCGGACTCGGAATGGCCCCAGACTTTGCGGGCGGCCTCCGTTTGCCAAAAATAGGCCACGGGAACAGCCGCGCCCAAATATGAGCATCCGAAGGTCGGGGCGCCAACACCCCCCAGCGGAAAAATGGCCAAAAAACGTGTGGCCTATAGCCTTGGTGGGGGGCGTGGGCGAAGTTCGTCCGCCGGACTCGGAATGGCCCCAGACTTTGCGGGTGGCCTCCATGTGCCAAAAATAGGCCACGGGCACAGCCGCGCCCAAAAATGAGCGCCCGAAGGTCGGGGCGCCAACACCCCCCAGCGGAAAAATGGCCAAAAAACGGGTGGGCTATAGCCTTGGCGGGGGGCGTGGGCGAAGTTCGTCCGCCGGACTCGGAATGGCCCCAGACTTTGCGGGCGGCCTCCGTGTGCCAAAAATAGGCCACGGGCACAACCGCCCCCAAAAAGTAGCGCCCGAAGGTCGGGGCGCCAACACCCCCCAGCGGAAAAATGCCCAAAAAACGGGTGGGCTATAGCCTTGGTGGGGGGCGTGGGGCGAAGTTCGTCCGCCGGACTCAGAATGGCCCCAGACTTTGCGGGCGCCTCCGTGTGCCAAAAATAGGCCACGGTCACGGCCGCGCCCAAAATGAGCGGCCCGATGGTCGGGGCGCCAACAGCCCCCAGCGGAAAAATGGCCAAGAAACGGGTGTGCTATAGCCTTGGTGGGGGGCGTGGGCGAAGTTCGTCTGCCGGACTCGGAATGGCCCCAGACTTTGCGGGCGCCTCCATGTGCAAAAAATAAGCCACGGGCACTGCCGCGCCCAAAAATGAGCGCCCGAAGGTCGGGGAGCCAACACCCACCAGCGGAAAAATGCCCAAAAAACGGGTGGGCTATAGCCTTGGCGGGGGGCGTGGGCGAAGTTCGTCCGGCTGACTCGGAATGGCCCCAGACTTTGCGGGCGGCCTCCGTGTGCCAAAAATAGGATACGGGCACAGCCGCGCCCAAAAATGAGGCGCCCGAAGGTCGGGGCGCCGACACCCCTAGCGGAAAAATGGCCAAAAAATGGGTGGGCTATAGCCTTGGTGGGGGGCGTGGGCGAAGTTCGTCCGCCGGACTCGGAATGGCCCCAGACTTGCGGGCGGCCTCCGTGCCAAAAATAGGCCACGGGCACAGCCGCGCCCAAAAATGAGCGCCCGAAGGTTGGGGCGCCAACACCCCCAGCGGAAAAATGGCCAAAAAACGGGTGGGCTATAGCCTTGGCGGGGGGCGTGGGCGAAGTTCGTCCGCCGGACTCGGAATGGCCCCAGACTTTGCGGGCGGCCTACGTGTGCCAAAAATAGGCCCCGGGCACAGCCGCGCCGAAAAATGAGCGCCCGATGGTCAGGGCGCCAACACCCCCCAGCGGAAAAATGGCCAAGAAACGGGTGTGCTATAGCCTTGGTGGGGGGCGTGGGCGAAGTTCGTCCGGCCGACTCGGAATGGCCCCAGACTTTGCGGGCGGCCTCTGTTTGCCAAAAATAGGCCACGGGAACAGCCGCGCCCAAATTGAGCATCCGAAGGTCGGGTCGCCAACACCCCCCAGCGGAAAAATGGCCAAAAAAACGTCTGGGCTATAGCCTTGGGTGGGGGGCGTGGGCGAAGTTCGTCCGCCGGACTCGGAATGGCCCCAGACTTTGCGGGCGGCCTCCATGTGCCAAAAATAGGGCCACGGCACAGCCGCGCCCAAAAATGAGCGCCCGAAGGTCGGGGCGCCAACACCCCCCAGCGGAAAAATGGCCAAAAAACGGGTGGGCTATAGCCTTGGCGGGGGGCGTGGGCGAGTTCGTCCGCCGGGACTCGGAATGGCCCCAGACTTTGCGGGCGCCTCCGTGTGCCAAAAATAGGCCACGGGCACAACCGCCCCCAAAAAAGTAGCGCCCGAAGGTCGGGGCGCCAACACCCCCCAGGGAAAAATGCCCAAAAAACGGGTGGGCTATAGCCTTGGTGGGGGGCGTGGGCGAAGTTCGTCCGCCGGACTCGGAATGGCCCCAGACGTTGCGGGCGGCCTCCGTGTGCCAAAAATAGGCACGGTCACGGCCGCGCCCAAAAATGAGCGCCCGATGGTCGGGGCGCCAACAGCCCCCAGCGGAAAAATGGCCAAGAAACGGGTGTGCTATAGCCTTGGTGGGGGGCGTGGGCGAAGTTCGTCGCCGGAATCGGAATGGCCCCAGACTTTGCGGGCGGCCTCCGTTTGCCAAAAATAGGCCACGGAACAGCCGCGCCCAAATATGAGCATCCGAAGGTTGGGGGCGCCAACACCCCCGAGCGGAAAAATGGCCAAAAAACGTGTGGGCTATAGCCTTGGTGGGGGGCGTGGGCGAAGTTCGTCCGCCGGACTCGGAATGGCCCAACTTTGCGGGCGGCCTCCATGGCCAACAATAGGCCACGGGCACAGCCGCGCCCAAAAATGAGCACCCGAAGGTCGGGGCGCCAACACCCCCCAGCGGAAAAATGGCCAAAAAACGGGTGGGCTATAGCCTTGACGGGGGCGTGGGCGAAGTTCGTCCGCCGGACACGGAATGGCCCCAGACTTTGCGGGCGGCCTCCGTGTGCCAAAAATAGGCCACGGGCACAGCCGCGCCGAAAAATGAGCGCCCGATGGTCGGGGCGCCAACACCCCCCAGCGGAAAAATGGCCAAGAAAGCGGTGTGCTATAGCCTTGGTGGGGGCCGTGGGCGAAGTTCGTCCGCCGGACTCGGAATGGCCCCAGACTTTGCGGGCGGCCTCCGTTGCAAAAATAGGCCACGGGCACAGCCACGCCCGAAAATGAGCATCCGAAGCTCGGGGCGCCAACACCCCACAGCGGAAAAATGGCCAAAAAAGGTGTGGGCTATAGCCTTGGTGGGGGGCGTGGGCGAAGTTCGTCCGCCGGACTCGGAATGGCCCCAGAGTTGAGGGCGGCCTCCGTGTGCCAAAATAGGCCACGGGCAAGGCCGCGCCCAAAAATGAGCGCCCGAAGGTCGGGGCGCCAACGCCCCCCAGCGGAAAAATGGCCAAGAAACGGGTCTGCTATAGCCTTGGTGGGGCGTGGGCGAAGTTCGTCCGCCGGACTCAGAATGGCCCCAGGACTTTGCGGGCAGCCTCCGTGTGCGAAAAATAGACCACGGGCACAGCCGCAGCCAAAAATGAGCGCGCCAATGTCGGGGCGCCAACACCCCCCAGCGGAAAAATGGCCAAAAAACGGGTGGGCTATAGCCTTGGCGGGGGGCGTGCGCGAAGTTCGTCCGCCGACTCGGAATGGCCCCAGACTTTGCGGGCGGCCTCCGTGTGCCAAAAATAGGCCGCGGGCACAGCCGCGCCCAAAAAATTAGCGCCCGAAGGTCGGGGCGCCAACACCCCCCAGCAGAAAAATGCCAAGAAACGGGTGTGCTATAGCCTTGGTGGGGGCGTGGGCGAAGTTCGTCCGCCGGACTCGGAATGGCCCCAGACTTTGCGGGCAGCCTCCGTGGGCGAAAAATAGACCACGGGCACAGCCGCACCCAAAAATGAGCGCCCGAATGTCGGGGCGCCAACACCCCCAGCGGAAAAATGGCCAAAAAACGGGTGGGCTATAGCCTTGGCTGGGGGCGTGCGCGAAGTTCGTCCGCGCGACTCGGAATGGCCCCAGACTTTGCGGGTGGCCTCGTGTGCCAAAAATAGGCCGCGGGCACAGCCGCGCCCAAAAATTAGCACCCGAAGGTCGGGGCGCCAACACCCCCCAGCGGAAAAATGGCCAAAAATGGCCAAAAAACGGGGTGGGCTATAGCCTTGGGGGGGGGGCGTGGGCGAAGTTCGTCCGCGGACTCGGAATGGCCCCAGACTTTGCGGGCGGCCACCGTGTGCCAAAAATAGCCACGGGCACAGCCGCGCCCAAAAATGAGCCCCCGAAAGTCGGGGCGCCAACACCCCCCAGCAGAAAAATGGCCAAAAAACGGGTGGGCTATAGCCTTGGCGGGGGGCGTTGGCGAAGTTCGTCCGCCGGACTCGGAATGGCCGCAGACTTTGCGGGCGGCCTCCATGTGCCAAAAATAGGCCACGGCACAGCCGCGCCCAAAAATGAGCACCCGAAGGTCGGGGCGCCAACACCCCCCAGCGGAAAAATGGCCAAAAAAGGTGTGGGATATAGCCTTGGTGGGGGGCGTGGGCGAAGTTCGTCCGCCGGACTCGGAATGGCCGCAGACTTTGCGGGCGGCCTCCATGTGCCAAAAATAGGCCACGGGCACAGCCCGCCGCAAAAATGAGCGCCCGAGGTCGGGGCGCCAACACCCCCAGCGGAAAAAATGGCCAAAAAAGGGTGGGCTATAGCCTTGGCGGGGGGCGTGGGCGAAGTTCGTCCGCCGGACACGGAATGGCCCCAGACTTTGCGGGCGGCCTCCGTGTGCCAAAAATAGGCCCACGGGCACAGCTGCGCCGAAAAATGAGCGTCCGATGGTCGGGGCGCCAACACCCCCCAGCGGAAAATGGCCAAGAAACGGTGTGTGCTATAGCCTTGGTGGGGGCCGTGGGCGAAGTTCGTCCACCGGACTCGGAATGGCCCCCAGACTTTGCGGGCGGCCTCCGTTTGCCAAAATAGGCCACGGGCACAGCCGCGCCCAAAATGAGCATCCGAAGGTCGGGGCGCCAACGCCCCCCAGCGGAAAAATGGCCAAAAAAGGGTGTGGGCTATAGCCTTGGTGGGGGGCGTGGGCGAAGTTCGTCCGCCGGACTCGGAATGGCCCCAGAGTTTGAGGCCGGCCTCCGTGTGCCAAAAATAGGCCACGGGCACAGCGCGCCCCAAAATGAGCGCCCGAAGGTCGGGGCGCCAACGCCCCCTAGCGGAAAATGGCCAAGAAACGGGTGCGCTATAGCCTTGGTGGGGGCGTGGGCGAAGTTCGTCCGCCGGACTCGGAATGGCCCCAGACTTTGCGGGCAGCCTCTGTGTGCGAAAAATAGGCCACGGGCACAGCCGCGCCCAAAAATGAGCGCCCGAAGGTCGGGGCGCCGACACCCCCAGCGGAAAAAATGGCCAAAAAAAAAAATGGCCAAAAAACGGGTGGGCTATAGCCTTGGCGGGGGGCGTGGGCGAAGTTCGTTCGCCGGACTCGGAATGGCCCCAGACTTTGCGGGCGGCCTCCGTGTGCCAAAAATAGGCCGCGGGCACAGCCGCGCCCAAAAATTAGCGCCCGAAGGTCGGGGCGCCAACACCCCCCAGCGGAAAAATGGCCAAAAAACGGGTGGGCTATAGCCTTGGTGGGGGCCGTGGGCGAAGTTCGTCCGCCGGACTCGGAATGGCCCAGACTTTGCGGGCGGCCTACATTTGCCAAAAATAAGCCACGGGCACAGCCGCGCCCAAAAATGAGCATCCGAAGGTCGGGCGCCAACACCCCCCAGCGGAAAATGGCCAAAAAAGGTGTGGGATATAGCCTTGGTGGGGGGCGTGGACGAAGTTCGTCCGCCGGACTCGGAATGGCCGCAGACTTTGCGGGCGGCCTCCATGTGCCAAAAATAGGCCACGGGCACAGCCGCGCCCAAAAATGTGCGCCCGAAGGTCGGGGCGCCAACACCCCCCAGCGGAAAAATGGCCAAAAAACGGGTGGGCTATAGCCTTGGCGGGGGGCGTGGGCGAAGTTCGTCCGCCGGACACGGAATGGCCCCAGACTTTGCGGGCGGCCTCCGTGTGCCAAAAATAGGCCACGGGCACAGCTGCGCCGAAAAATGAGCGTCCGATGGTCGGGGCACCAACACCCCCAGCGGAAAAATGGCCAAGAAACGGGTGTGCTATAGCCTTGGTGGGGGCCGTGGGCGAAGTTCGTCCACCGGACTCGGAATGGCCCCAGACTTTGCGGGCGGCCTCCGTTTGCCAAAAATAGGCCACGGCACAGCCGCGCCCAAAAATGAGCATCCGAAGGTCGGGGCGCCAACGCCCCCCAGCGGAAAAATGGCCAAAAAAGGTGTGGGCTATAGCCTTGGTGGGGGGCGTGGGCGAAGTTCGTCCGCCGGACTCGGAATGGCCCCAGAGTTTGAGGCCGGCCTCCGTGTGCCAAAAATAGGCCACGGGCACAGCCGCGCCGAAAAATGAGCGCCCGATGGTCGGGGCGCCAACACCCCCCAGCGGAAAAATGGCCAAGAAACGGGTGTGCTATAGCCTTGGTGGGGGCCGTGGGCGAAGTTCGTCCGCCGGACTCGGAATGGCCCCAGACTTTGCGGGCGGCCTCCGTTTGCCAAAAATAGGCCACGGGCACAGCCACGCCCAAAAATGAGCATCCGAAGGTCGGGGCGCCAACACCCCACAGCGGAAAAAATGGCCAAAAAAGGTGTGGGCTATAGCCTTGGTGGGGGGCGTGGGCGAAGTTCGTCCGCCGGACTCGGAATGGCCCCAGAGTTTGAGGGCGGCCTCCGTGTGCCAAAAATAGGCCACGGGCACAGCCGCGCCCAAAAATGAGCGCCCGAAGGTCGGGGCGCCAATGCCCCCCAGCGGAAAAATGGCCAAGAAACGGGTGTGCTATAGCCTTGGTGGGGGCGTGGGCGAAGTTCGTCCGCCGGACTCGGAATGGCCCCAGACTTTGCGGGCAGCCTCCATGTGCGAAAAATAGACCACGGGCACAGCCGCACCCAAAAATGAGCGCCCGAATGTCGGGGCGCCAACACCCCCCAGCGGAAAAATGGCCAAAAAACGGGGTGGGCTATAGCCTTGGCGGGGGGCGTGCGCGAAGTTCGTCCGCCGGACTCGGAATGGCCCCAGACTTTGCGGGCGGCCTCCGTGTGCCAAAAATAGGCCGCGGGCACAGCCGCGCCCAAAAATTAGCGCCCGAAGGTCGGGGCACCAACACCCCCCAGCGGAAAAATGGCCAAAAAATGGCCAAAAACGGGTGGGCTATAGCCTTGGGGGGGGGCGTGGGCGAAGCTCGTCCACCGGACTCGGAATGGCCCCAGACTTTGCGGGCGGCCACCGTGTGCCAAAAATAGGCCACAGGCACAGCCGCGCCCAAAAATGAGCCCCCGAAGGTCGGGGCGCCAACACCCCCCAGCAGAAAAATGGCCAAAAAACGGGTGGGCTATAGCCTTGGCGGGGGGCGTTGGCGAAGTTCGTCCGCCGGACTCGGAATGGCCCCAGACTTTGCGGGCGGCCTCCGTGTGCCAAAAATAGGCCACGGGCACAGCCGCGCCCAAAAATGAGCGCCCGATGGTCGGGGCGCCAACACCCCCCAGCGGAAAAATGGCCAAGAAACGGGTGTGCTATAGCCTTGGTGGGGGCCGTGGGCGAAGTTCGTCCGCCGGACTCGGAATGGCCCCAGACTTTGCGGGCGGCCTCCGTGTGCCAAAAATAGGCCGCGGGCACAGCCGCGCCCAAAAATTAGCGCCCGAAGGTCGGGGCGCCAACACCCCCCAGCGGAAAAATGGCCAAAAAATGGCCAAAAAACGGGTGGGCTATAGCCTTGGTGGGGGGCGTGGGCGAAGTTCGTCCGCCGGACTCGGAATGGCCCCAGACTTTGCGGGCGGCCTCCGTGGTGTGACAAAAATAGGCCACGGGCACAGCCGCGCAACACCCCCCAGCGTAAAAATGGCCGAAAAATGGGTGGGCTATAGCCTTGGTGGGGGGCCTGGGCGAAGTTCGTCCGCCGGACTCGGAATGGCCCCAGACTTTGCGGGCGGCCTCCGTGTGACAAAAATAGGCCACGGGCACAGCCGCGCCCAAAAATGAGCGCCCGAAGGTCGGGGCGCCAACGCCCCCCAGCGGAAAAATGGCCAAGAAACAGGTGTGCTATAGCCTTGGTGGGGGGCGTGGGCGAAGTTCGTCCTCCGGACTCGGAATGGCCCCAGACTTTGCGGGCGGCCTCCATGTGCCAAAAAAAGGCCACGGGCACAGCCGCGCCCAAAAATGAGCGCCCGAAGGTCGGGGCGCCAACACCCCCCAGCGGAAAAATGGCCAAAAAACGGGTGGGCTATAGCCTTGTCGGGGGGCGTGGGCGAAGTTCGTCCGCCGGACTCGGAATGGCCCCAGACTTTGCGGGCGGCCTTTGTGTGCCAAAAATAGGCCATGGGCACAGCCGCGCCCAAAAATGAGTGCCCGAAGGTCGAGGTGCCAATACCCCCCAGCGGAAAAATGGCCGAGAAAAAGGTGTGGTATAGCCTTGGTGGGGGGCGTGGGCGAAGTTCGTCCGCCGGACTCGGAATGGCCCCAGACTTTGCGGGCCGCCTCCGTTTGCCAAAAATAGGCCACGGGCACAGCCGCGCCCAAAAATGAGCATCCGAAGGTCGGGGCGCCAACACCCCCCAGCGGAAAAATGGCCAAAAAACGTGTGGGCTATAGCCTTGGTGGGGGGTGTGGGCGAAGTTCGTCCGCCGGACTCGGAAT
This sequence comes from Citrus x limon, assembly GCA_034663535.1. NCBI lineage: Eukaryota > Viridiplantae > Streptophyta > Magnoliopsida > Sapindales > Rutaceae > Citrus > Citrus x limon. Next base: position 2,043,206 of record CM067991.1, on the reverse strand, counting down.
GACCCCAGACTTTGCGGGCGGCCTCCGTGTACCAAAAATAGGCCTCGGGCACAGCCGCGCCCAAAAATGACGCCCGAAGGTCGGGGCGCCAACGTCCCCCAGCGGAAAAATGGCCAAGAAACGGGTGTGCTATAGCCTTGGTGGGGGGCGTGGGCGAAGTTCGTCCACCGGACTCGGAATGGCCCCAGACTTTGCGGGCGGCCTCCGTGTGCCAAAAATAGGCCACGGGCACAGCCGCGCCCAAAAATGAGCGGCCGAAGTTCAGGGCGCCAACACCCCCCAGCGTAAAAATGGCAGAAAAACGGGTGGGCTATAGCCTTGGCGGTGGGCGTGGGCGAAGTTCGTCCGCCGGACTCGGAATGGCCCCAGACTTTGCGGGCGGCCTCCGTGTGCCAAAAATAGGCCACGGGCACAGCCGCGCCCAAAAATGAGCGCCCGAAGGTCGGGGCGCCAACACCCCCCAGCGGAAAAATGGCCAAAAAACGGGTGGGCTATAAATTTGGCGGGGGGCGTGGGCGAAGTTCGTCCGCCGGACTCGGAATGGCCCCATACTTTGCGGGCGGGCTCCGTGTGCCAAAAATAGGCCACGGGCACAGCCGCGCCCAAAAATGAGGGCCCGAAGGTCGGGGCGCCAACACCCCCCAGCGGAAAAATGGCCAAAAAACGGGTGGGCTATAGCCTTGGCGGGGGGCGTGGGCGAAGTTCGTCCGCGCGGACTCGGAATGGCCCCAGACTTTGCGGGCGGCCTCCGTGTGCCAAAAATAGGCCACGGGCACAGCCGCGCCCAAAAATGAGCGCCCGAAGGTCGGGGCGCCAACACCCCCCAGCGGAAAAATGGCCAAGAAACGGGTGTGCTATAGCCTTGGCGTGGGGCGTGGGCGAAGTTCGTCCAACGGGCTCGGAATGGCCCCAGACTTTGCGGGCGGCCTCCGTGTGCCAAAAATAGGCCACGGGCACAGCCGCGCCCAAAAATGAGGGCCCGAAGGTCGGGGCGCCAACACCCCCCAGCGGGAAAATGGCCAAGAAACGGGTGTGCTATAGCCTTGGTGGGGGGCGTGGGCGAAGTTTGTCCGCCGGACACGGAATGGCCCCAGACTTTGCGGGCGGCCTCTGTGTGCCAAAAATAGGCCACGGGCACAGCCGCGCCCAAAAATGAGCGCCCGAAGGTCGGGGCGCCAACGCCCCCCAGCAGAAAAATGGCCAAGAAACGGGTGTGCTATAGCCTTGGTGGGGGGCGTGGGCGAAGTTTGTCCGCCGGAATCGGAATGAACCCAGACTTTGCGGGCGGCCTCCGTGTGCCAAAAATAGCCCACGGGCACAGCCGCGCCCAAAAATGAGCGCCCGAAGGTCGGGGCGCCAACACCTCCCAGCGGAAAAATGGCCAAAAAACGGGTGGGCTATAGCCTTGGCGGGGGGCGTGGGCGAAGTTCGTCCGCCGGACTCGGAATGGCCCCAGACTTTGCGGGCGGCCTCCGTGTGCCAAAAATAGGCCACGGGCACAGCCGCGCCCAAAAATGAGCGCCCGAAGGTCGGGGCGCCAACACCTCCCAGCGGAAAAATGGCCAAAAAACGGGTGGGCTATAGCCTTGGCGGGGGGCGTGGGCGAAGTTCGTCCGCCGGACTCGGAATGGCCCCATACTTTGCGGGCGGGCTCCGTGTGCCAAAAATAGGCCACGGGCACAGCCGCGCCCAAAAATGAGCGCCCGATGGTCGGGGCGCCAACACCCCCCAGCGGAAAAATGGCCAAAAAACGGGTGGGCTATAGCCTTGGCGGGGGGCGTGGGCGAAGTTCGTCCGCCGGACTCGGAATGGCCCCAGACTTTGCGGGCGGCCTCCGTGTGCCAAAAATAGGCCACGGGCACAGCCGCGCCCAAAAATGAGGGCCCGAAGGTCGGGGCGCCAACACCCCCCAGCGGGAAAATGGCCAAGAAACGGGTGTGCTATAGCCTTGGTGGGGGGCGTGGGCGAAGTTTGTCCGCCGGACACGGAATGGCCCCAGACTTTGCGGGCGGCCTCTGTGTGCCAAAAATAGGCCACGGGCACAGCCGCGTCCAAAAATGAGCGCCCGAAGGTCGGGGCGCCAACGCCCCCCAGCAGAAAAATGGCCAAGAAACGGGTGTGCTATAGCCTTGGTGGGGGGCGTGGGCGAAGTTTGTCCGCCGGAATCGGAATGAACCCAGACTTTGCGGGCGGCCTCCGTGTGCCAAAAATAGGCCACGGGCACAGCCGCGCCCAAAAATGAGCGCCCGAAGGTCGGGGCGCCAACACCTCCCAGCGGAAAAATGGCCAAAAAACGGGTGGGCTATAGCCTTGGCGGGGGGCGTGGGCGAAGTTCGTCCGCCGGACTCGGAATGGCCCCAGACTTTGCGGGCGGCCTCCGTGTGCCCAAAATAGGCCACGGGCACAGCCGCGCCCAAAAATGAGCGCCCGAAGGTCGGGGCGCCAACACCTCCCAGCGGAAAATGGCCAAAAAACGGGTGGGCTATAGCCTTGGCGGGGGGCGTGGGCGAAGTTCGTCCGCCGGACTCGGAATGGCCCCATACTTTGCGGGCGGGCTCCGTGTGCCAAAAATAGGCCACGGGCACAGCCGCGCCCAAAAATGAGCGCCCGATGGTCGGGGCGCCAACACCCCCCAGCGGAAAAATGGCCAAAAAACGGGTGGGCTATAGCCTTGGCGGGGGGCGTGGGCGAAGTTCGTCCGCCGGACTCGGAATGGCCCCATACTTTGCGGGCGGGCTCCGTGTGCCAAAAATAGGCCACGGGCACAGCCGCGCCCAAAAATGAGCGCCCGATGGTCGGGGCGCCAACACCCCCCAGCGGAAAAATGGCCAAAAAACGGGTGGGCTATAGCCTTGGCGGGGGGCGTGGGCGAAGTTCGTCCGCCGGACTCGGAATGGCCCCAGACTTTGCGGGCGGCCTCCGTGTGCCAAAAATAGGCCACGGGCACAGCCGCGCCCAAAAATGAGCGCCCGAAGGTCGGGGCGCCAACACCTCCCAGCGGAAAAATGGCCAAAAAACGGGTGGGCTATAGCCTTGGCGGGGGGCGTGGGCGAAGTTCGTCCGCCGGACTCGGAATGGCCCCATACTTTGCGGGCGGGCTCCGTGTGCCAAAAATAGGCCACGGGCACAGCCGCGCCCAAAAATGAGCGCCCGATGGTCGGGGCGCCAACACCCCCCAGCGGAAAAATGGCCAAAAAACGGGTGGGCTATAGCCTTGGCGGGGGGCGTGGGCGAAGTTCGTCCGCCGGACTCGGAATGGCCCCAGAATTTACGGGCGGCCTCCGTGTGCCAAAAATAGGCCATGGGCACAGCCGCGCCCAAAAATGAGTACCCGAAGGTCGGGGCGCCAACACCCCCCATCGGAAAAATGGCCAAAAAATGGGTGGGCTATAGCCTTGGCGGGGGGCGTGGGCGAAGTTCGTCCAACAGGCTCGGAATGGCCCCAGACTTTGCGGGCGGCCTCCGTGTGCCAAAAATAGGCCACGGGCACAGCCGCGCCCAAAAAACAGCCCCCGAAGTTCGGGTCCCAAGACCCCCCAGTGGAAAAATGGCCAAAAAACGGGTGGGCTATAGCCTTGGTGGGGGGCGTGGGCGAAGTTCGTCCGCGGGACTCGGAATGGCACCAGACTTGGTGGGCGGTCTCCGTGTGCCAAAAATAGGCCACGGGCACAGCCCCGCCCAAAAACCAGCCCCCGAAGGTCGGGGTCCCAAGACCCCCCAGCGGAAAAATGGCCAAAAAACGGGTGGGCTATAGCCTTGGTGGGGGGCGTGGGCGAAGTTCGTACGCGGGACTCGGAATGGCACCAGACTTGGCGGGCGGCCTCCGTGTGCCAAAAATAGGCCACGGGCACAGCCGCGCCCAAAAACCAGCCCTCGAAGGTCGGGGCGCCAACACCCCCCAGCGGAAAAATGGGCAAAAAACGGGTGGGCTATAGCCTTGGCGGGGGGCGTGGGCGAAGTTCGTCCGCCGGACTCGGAATGGCCCCAGACTTTGCGGGTGGCCTCCCTGTGCCAAAAATAGGCCACGGGCACAGCCGCGCCCAAAAATGAGTACCCGAAGGTCGGGGCGCCAACACCCCCCAGCGGAAAAATGGCCAAAAAATGGGTGGGCTATAGCCTTGGCGGGGGGCGTCGGCGAAGTTCGTCCAACGGGCTCGGAATGGCCCCAGACTTTGCGGGCGGCCTCCGTGTGCCAAAAATAGGCCACGGGCACAGCCGCGCCCAAAAATGAGCGGCCGAAGGTCGGGGCGCCAACGCCCCCCAGCGGAAAAATGGCCAAGATACGGGTGTGCTATAGCCTTGGTGGGGGGCGTGGGCGAAGTTCGTCCGCCGGACTCGGAATGGCCCCAGACTTTGCGGGCGGCCTCCGTGTGCCAAAAATAGGCCACGGGCACAGCCGCGCCCAAAAATGAGCGCCCGAAGGTCGGGGCGCCAACGCCCCCCAGCGGAAAAATGGCCAAGAAACAGGTGTGCTATAGCCTTGGTGGGGGGCGTGGGCGAAGTTCGTCCGCCGGACTCGGAATGGCCCCAGACTTTGCGAGCGGCCTCCATGTGCCAAAAATAGGCCACGGGCACAGCCGCGCCCAAAAATGAGCGCCCGAAGGTCGGGGCGCCAACACACCCCAGCGGAAAAATGGCGAAAAAACGGGTGGGCTATAGCCTTGGCGGGGGGCGTGGGCGAAGTTCGTCCGCCGGACTCGGAATGGCCCCAGACTTAGCGGGCGGCCTTTGTGTGCCAAAAATAGGCCATGGGCACAGCCGCGCCCAAAAATGAGTGCCCGAAGGTCGAGGCGCCAACACCCCCCAGCGGAAAAATGGCCAAGAAAAAGGTGTGGGCTATAGCCTTGGTGCGGGGCGTGGGCGAAGTTCGTCCGCCGGACTCGGAATGACCCCAGACTTTGCGTGCGGCCTCCGTGTGCCAAAAATAGGCCACGGGCACAGCTGCGCCCAAAAATGAGCGCCCGAAGGTCGGGGCGCCAACGCCCCCCAGCGGAAAAATGGCCAAGAAACGGGTGTGCTATAGCCTTGGGGGGGGGGCGTGGGCGAAGTTCGTCCGCCGGACTCGGAATGGCTGCAGACTTTGCGGGCGGCCTCCATGTGCCAAAAATAGGCCACGGGCACAGCCGCGCCCAGAAATGAGCGCCCGAAGGTCGGGGCGCCAAGACCCCCCAGCGGAAAAATGGCCAAGAAAAAGGTTTGGGCTATAGCCTTGGCGGGGGGCGTGGGCGAAGTTCGTCCGCCGGACTCGGAATGGCCCCAGACTTTGCGGGCGGCCTTTGTGTGCCAAAAATAGGCCATGGGCACAGCCGCGCCCAAAAATGAGTGCCCGAAGGTCGAGGCGCCAACACCCCCCAGCGGAAAAATGGACAAGAAAAAGGTGTGGGCTATAGCCTTGGTGGGGGGCGTGGGCGAAGTTCGTCCGCCGGACTCGGAATGGCCCCAGAATTTGCGGGCGGCCTCCGTGTGCCAAAAATAGGCCACGGGCACAGCCGCGCCGAAAAATGAGCGCCCGAAGGTCGGGGCGCCAACACCCCCAAGCGGAAAAATGGCCAAAAAACGGGTGGGCTATTGCCTTGGCGGGGGGCGTGGGCGAAGTTCGTCCGCCGGACTCGGAATGGCCCCAGACTTTGCGGGCGGCCTCCGTGTGCCAAAAATAGGCCACGGGCACAGCCGCGCCCAAAAATGAGCGCCCGAAGGTCGGGGCGCCAACGCCCCCCAGCGGAAAAATGGCCAAGAAACAGGTGTGCTATAGCCTTGGTGGGGGGCGTGGGCGAAGTTCGTCCGCCGGACTCGGAATGGCCCCAGACTTTGCGGGCGGCCTCCGTGTGCCAAAAATAGGCCACGGGCACAGCCGCGCCCAAAAATGAGCGCCCGAAGGTCGGGGCGCCAACACCTCCCAGCGGAAAAATGGCCAAAAAACGGGTGGGCTATAGCCTTGGCGGGGGGCGTGGGCGAAGTTCGTCCGCCGGACTCGGAATGGCCCCATACTTTGCGGGCGGGCTCCGTGTGCCAAAAATAGGCCACGGGCACAGCCGCGCCCAAAAATGAGCGCCCGATGGTCGGGGCGCCAACACCCCCCAGCGGAAAAATGGCCAAAAAACGGGTGGGCTATAGCATTGGCGGGGGGCGTGGGCGAAGTTCGTCCGCCGGACTCGGAATGGCCCCAGACTTTGCGGGCGGCCTTTGTGTGCCAAACATAGGCCATGGGCACAGCCGCGCCCAAAAATTAGTGCCCGAAGGTCGAGGCGCCAACACCCCCCAGCGGAAAAATGGCCAAGAAAAAGGTGTGGGCTATAGCCTTGGTGGGGGGCGTGGGCGAAGTTCGTCCGCCGGACTCGGAATGACCCCAGACTTTGCGGGCGGCCTCCGTGTGCCAAAAATAGGCCACGGGCACAGCCGCGCCCAAAAATGAGCGCCCGAAGGTCGGGGCGCCAAGACCCCCCAGCGGAAAAATGGCCAAGAAAAAGGTGTGGGCTATAGCCTTGGCGGGGGGCGTGGGCGAAGTTCGTCCGCCGGACTCGGAATGGCCCCAGACTTTGCGGGCGGCCTTTGTGTGCCAAAAATAGGCCATGGGCACAGCCGCGCCCAAAAATGAGTGCGCGAAGGTCGAGGCGCCAACACCCCCCAACGGAAAATTGGCCAAGAAAAAGGTGTGGGCTATAGCCTTGGTGGGGGGCGTGGGCGAAGTTCGTCCGCCGGACTCGGAATGGCCCCAGACTTTGCGGGCGGCCTCCGTGTGCCAAAAATAGGCCACAGGCACAGCCGCGCCCAAAAATGAGCGCCCGAAGGTCGGGGCGCCAACAGCCCCCAGCGGAAAAATGGCCAAGAAACGGGTGTGCTATAGCCTTGGTGGGGGGCGTGGGCGAAGTTCGTTCTCCGGACTCGGAATGGCCCAAGACTTTGCGGGCGGCCTCCGTGTGCCAAAAATAGGCCACGGGCACAGCCGCGCCCAAAAATGAGCGCCCGAAGGTCGGGGCGCCAACACCCCCCAGCAGAAAAATGGCCAAAAAACGGGTGGGCTATAGCCTTGGTGGGGGGCGTGGGCGAAGTTCGTCCGCCGGACTCGAAATGGCCCCAGACTTTGCGGGCGGCCTCCGTGTGCCAAAAATAGGCCACGGGCACAGCCGCGCCCAAAAATGAGTACCCGAAGGTCGGGGCGCCAACACCCCCCAGCGGAAAAATGGCCAAAAAATGGGTGGGCTATAGCCTTGGCGGGGGGCGTGGGCGAAGTTCGTCCAACGGGCTCGGAATGGCCCCAGACTTTGCGGGCGGCCTCCGTGTGCCAAAAATAGGCCACGGGCACAGCCGCGCCCAAAAATGAGCGCCCGAAGGTCGTGGTGCCAAAACCCCCCAGCGGAAAAATGACCAAAAAACGGGTGGGCTATAGCCTTGGTGGGGGGCGCGGGCGAAGTTCGTCCGCCGGACTCGGAATGGGGCGAGACTTTGCGAGGGCCCTCGGGGTGCCAAAAATAAGCCGCGGACAAAGCCGCGCCCAAAAATAAGCGCCCGAAGGTCGTGGTGCCAAAACCCCCCAGCGGAAAAATGGCCAAAAAACGGGTGGGCTATAGCCTTGGTGGGGGGCGCGGGCGAAGTTCGTCCGCCGGACTCGGAATGGGGCGAGACTTTGCGAGGGCCCTCGGGGTGCCAAAAATAAGCCGCGGACAAAGCCGCGCCCAAAAATAAGCGCCCTAAGGTCGTGGTGCCAAAACCCCCCAGCGGAAAAATGGCCAAAAAACGGGTCGTGGGCTATAGCCTTGGTGGGGGGCGCGGGCGAAGTTCGTCCGCCGGACTCGGAATGGGGCGAGACTTTGCGAGGGGCCTCGGGGTGCCAAAAATAAGCCGCGGGCAAAGCCGCGCCCAAAAATAAGCGCCCGAAGGTCGTGGTGCCAAAACCCCCCAGCGGAAAAATGGCAAAAAAACGGGTGGGCTATAGCCTTGGTGGGGGGCGCGGGCGAAGTTCGTCCGCCGGACTCGGAATGGGGCGAGACTTTGCGAGGGCCCTCGGGGTGCCAAAAATAAGCCGCGGACAAAGCCGCGCCCAAAAATAAGCGCCCTAAGGTCGTGGTGCCAAAACCCCCCAGCGGAAAAATGGCCAAAAAACGGGTCGTGGGCTATAGCCTTGGTGGGGGGCGCGGGTGAAGTTCGTCCGCCGGACTCGGAATGGGGCGAGACTTTGCGAGGGCCCTCGGGGTGCCAAAACTAAGCCGCGGGCAAAGCCGCGCCCAAAAATAAGCGCCCGAAGGTCGTGGTGCCAAAACCCCCCAGCGGAAAAATCGCCAAAAAACGGGTGGGCTATAGCCTTGGTGGGGGGCGCGGGCGAAGTTCGTCCGCCAGACTCGGAATGGGGCGAGACTTTGCGAGGGGCCTCGGGGTGCGAAAAATAAGCCGCGGGCAAAGCCGCGCCCAAAAATAAGCACCCGAAGGTCGTGGTGCCAAAACCCCCCAGCGGAAAAATGACCAAAAAACGGGTGGGCTATAGCCTTGGTGGGGGGCGCGGGCGAAGTTCGTCCGCCGGACTCGGAATGGGGCGAGACTTTGCGAGGGGCCTCGGGGTGCCAAAAATAAGCCGCGGGCAAAGCCGCGCCCAAAAATAAGCGCCCGAAGGTCGTAGTGCCAAAACCCCCCAGCGGAAAAATGGCCAAAAAACGGGTGGGCTATAGCCTTGGTGGGGGGCCCGGGCGAAGTTCGTCCGCCGGACTCGGAATGGGGCGAGCCTTTGCGAGGGGCCTCGGGGTGCCAAAAATAAGCCGCGGGCAAAGCCGCGCCCAAAAATAAGTTCCCGAAGGTTGTGGTGCCAAAACCCCCCAGCGGAAAAATGGCCAAAAAACGGGTCGTGGGCTATAGCCTTGGTGGGGGGCGCGGGCGAAGTTCGTCCGCCGGACTCGGAATGGGGCGAGACTTTGCGAGGGTCCTCGGGGTGCCAAAAATAAGCCGCGGGCAAAGCCGCGGGCAAAGCCGCGCCCAAAAATAAGCGCTCGAAGGTCGTGGTGCCAAAACCCCCCAGCGGAAAAATGGCCAAAAAACGGGCGGGCTATAGCCTTGGTGGGGGGCGCGGGCGAAGTTCGTCCGCCGGACTCGGAATGGGGTGAGACTTTGCGAGGGCCCTCGGGGTGCCAAAAATAAGCCGCGGGCAAAGCCGCGCCCAAAAATAAGCGCCCTAAGGTCGTGGTGCCAAAACCCCCCAGCGGAAAAATGGCCAAAAAATGGGTCGTGGGCTATAGCCTTGGTGGGGGGCGCGGGCGAAGTTCATCCGCCGGACTCGGAATGGGGCGAGACTTTGCGAGGGGCCTCGGGGAGCCAAAACTAAGCCGCGGGCAAAGCCGCGCCCAAAAATAAGCGCCCGAAGGTCGTGGTGCCAAAACCCCCCAGCGGAAAAATGGCCAAAAAACGGGTGGGCTATAGCCTTGGTGGGGGGCGCGGGCGAAGTTCGTCCGCCGGACTCGGAATGGGGTGAGACTTTGCGAGGGGCCTCGGGGTGCCAAAAATAAGCCGCGGGCAAAGCCGTGCACAAAAATAAGCGCCCGAAGGTCGTGGTGCCAAAACCCCCCAGCGGAAAAATGGCCAAAAAACGGGTGGGCTATAGCCTTGGTGGGGGGCGCAGGCGAAGTTCGTCCGCCGGACTCGGAATGGGGCGAGACTTTGCGAGGGGCCTCGGGGTGCCAAAAATAAGCCGCGGGCAAAGCCGCGCCCAAAAATAACCGCCCGAAGGTCGTGGTACCAAAACCCCCCAGCGGAAAAATCGCCAAAAAACGGGTCGTGGGCTATAGCCTTGGTGGGGGGCGCGTGCGAAGTTCGTCCGCCGGACTCGGAATGGGGCGAGAGTTTGCGAGGGGCCTCGGGGTGCAAAAAATAAGCCGCGGGCAAAGCCGCGCCCAAAAATAAGCCCCCGATGGTCGTGGTGCCAAAACCCCCCAGCGGAAAAATGGCCAAAAAATGCGTGGGCTATAGCCTTGGTGGGGGGCGCGGGCGAAGTTCATCCGCCGGACTCGGAATGGGGCGAGACTTTGCGAGGGGCCTCGGGGTGCCAAAAATAAGCCGCGGGCAAAGCCGCGCCAAAAAATAAGCGCCCGAAGGTCGTGGTGCCAAAACCCCCCAGCGGAAAAATGGCAAAAAAACGGGTCGTGGGCTATAGCCTTGGTGGGGTGCGCGGGCGATGTTCGTCCGCCGGACTCGGAATGGGCCGAGACTTTGCGAGGGGCCTGGCGGTGCCAAAAATATGCCGCGGGCAAAGCCGTGCCCAAAAATAAGCCCCCGAAGGTCGTGGTGCAAAACCCCCCAGCGGAAAAATGGCCAAAAAACGGGTCGTGGGCTATAGCCTTGGTGGGGGGCGCGGGCGAAGTTCGTCCGCCGGACTCGGAATGGGGCGAGACTTTGCGAGGGGCCTCGGGGTGCCAAAAATAAGCCGCGGGCAAAGCCGCGCCCAAAAATAAGCCCCCGATGGTCGTGGTGCCAAAACCCCCCAGCGGAAAAATGGCCAAAAAACGGGTGGGCTATAGCCTTGGTGGGGGGCGCGGGCGAAGTTCGTCCGCCGGACTCGGAATGGGGAGAGACTTTGCGAGGGGCCTCGGGGTGCCAAAAATAAGCCGCGGGCAAAGCCGCGCACAAAAATAAGCGCCCGAAGTTCGTGATGCCAAAACCCCCCAGCGGAAAAATGGCCAAAAAACGGGTGGGCTATAGCCTTGGTGGGGGGCGCGGGCGAAGTTCATCCGTCGGACTCGGAATGGGGCGAGACTTTGCGAGGGGCCTCGGGGTGCCAAAAATAAGCCGCGGGCAAAGCCGCACCCGAAGGTCGTTGTGCCAAAACCCCCCAGCGGAAAAATGGCCAAAAAACGGGTGGGCTATAGCCTTGGTGGGGGGCGTGGGCGAAATTCGTCCGCCGGACTTGGAATGGGGCGAGACTTTGTGAGGGGCCTCGGGGTGCCAAAAATAAGCCGCGGGCAAAGCCGGGCCCAAAAATAAGCGCCCGAAGGTCGTGGTGCCAAAACCCCCCAGCGGAAAAATGGCCAAAAAACAGGTCGTGGGCTATAGCCTTGGTGGGGGGCGTGGGCGAAGTTCGTCCGCCGGACTCGGAATGGCCCCAGACTTTGCGGGCGGCTTCCGTGTGCCAAAAATAGGCCACGGGCAGAGCCGCGCCCAAAAATCAGCCCCCGAAGGTCGGGGCGCCAAGACCCCCCAGCGGAAAAATGGCCAAAAAACGGGTGGGCTATAGCCTTGGTGGGGGGCGCGGGCGAAGTTCATCCGCCGGACTTGGAATGGGGCGAGACTTTGTGAGGGGCCTCGGGATGCCAAAAATAAGCCGCGGGCAAAGCCGGGCCCAAAAATAAGCGCCCAAAGGTCGTGGTGCCAAAACCCCCCAGCGGAAAAATGGCCAAAAAACGGGTGGGCTATAGCCTTGCTGGGGGGCGCGGGCGAAGTTCGTCCGCCGGACTTGGAATGGGGCGAGACTTTGTGAGGGGCCTCGGGATGCCAAAAATAAGCCGCGGGCAAAGCCGGGCCCAAAAATAAGCGCCCGAAGGTCGTGGTGCCAAAACCCCCCAGCGGAAAAATGGCCAAAAAACGGGTGGGCTATAGCGTTGGTGGGGGGCGCGGGCGAAGTTCGTCCGCCGGACTTGGAATGGGGCGAGACTTTGTGAGGGGCCTCGGGATGCCAAAAATAAGCCGCGGGCAAAGCCGGGCCCAAAAATAAGCGCCCGAAGGTCGTGGTGCCAAAACCCCCCAGCGGAAAAATGGCCAAAAAACGGGTCGTGGGCTATAGCGTTGGTGGGGGGCGCGGGCGAATTTCGTCCGCCGGACTCGGAATGGGGCGAGACTTTGCGAGGGTCCTCGGGGTGCCAAAAATAAGCCGTGGGCAAAGCCGCGCCCAAAAATAAGTGCCCGAAGGTCGTGGTGCCAAAACCCCCCAGCGGAAAAAGGGCCAAAAAACGGTGGGCTATAGCCTTGGTGGGGTGCGCGGGCAAAGTTCGTCCGCCGGACTCGGAATGGGGCGAGACTTTGCGAGGGGCCTGGCGGTGCCAAAAATATGCCGCGGGCAAAGCCGTGCCCAAAAATAAGCCCCCGAAGGTCGTGGTGCAAAACCCCCCAGCGGAAAAATGGCCAAAAAACGGGTCGTGGGCTATAGCCTTGGTGGGGGGCGCGGGCGAAGTTCGTCCGCCGGACTCGGAATGGGGCGAGACTTTGCGAGGGGCCTCGGGGTGCCAAAAATAAGCCGCGGGCAAAGCCACGCCCAAAAATAAGCCCCCGATGGTCGTGGTGCCAAAACCCCCCAGCGGAAAAATGGCCAAAAAACGGGTGGGCTATAGCCTTGGTGGGGGGCGCGGGCGAAGTTCGTCCGCCGGACTCGGAATGGGGCGAGACTTTGCGAGGGGCCTCGGGGTGCCAAAAATAAGCCGCGGGCAAAGCCGCGCCCAAAAATAAGCGCCCGAAGGTCGTGGTGCCAAAACCCCCCAGCGGAAAAATGGCCAAAAAACGGGTGGGCTATAGCCTTGGTGGGGGGCGCGGGCGAAGTTCGTCCGCCGGACTCGGAATGGGGCGAGACTTTGCGAGGGGCCTCGGGGTGCCAAAAATAAGCCGCGGGCAAAGCCGCGCCCAAAAATAAGCGCCCGAAGGTCGTGGTGCCAAAACCCCCCAGCGGAAAAATGGCCAAAAAACGGGTGGGCTATAGCCTTGGTGGGGGGCGCGGGCGAAGTTCGTCCGCCGGACTCGGAATGGGGCGAGACTTTGCGAGGGCCCTCGGGGTGCCAAAAATAAGCCGCGGACAAAGCCGCGCCCAAAAATAAGCGCCCTAAGGTCGTGGTGCCAAAACCCCCCAGCGGAAAAATGGCCAAAAAACGGGTCGTGGGCTATAGCCTTGGTGGGGGGCGCGGGCGAAGTTCGTCCGCCGGACTCGGAATGGGGCGAGACTTTGCGAGGGGCCTCGGGGTGCCAAAAATAAGCCGCGGGCAAAGCCGCGCCCAAAAATAAGCGCCCGAAGGTCGTGGTGCCAAAACCCCCCAGCGGAAAAATGGCAAAAAAACGGGTGGGCTATAGCCTTGGTGGGGGGCGCGGGCGAAGTTCGTCCGCCGGACTCGGAATGGGGCGAGACTTTGCGAGGGCCCTCGGGGTGCCAAAAATAAGCCGCGGACAAAGCCGCGCCCAAAAATAAGCGCCCTAAGGTCGTGGTGCCAAAACCCCCCAGCGGAAAAATGGCCAAAAAACGGGTCGTGGGCTATAGCCTTGGTGGGGGGCGCGGGCGAAGTTCGTCCGCCGGACTCGGAATGGGGCGAGACTTTGCGAGGGGCCTCGGGGTGCCAAAACTAAGCCGCGGGTAAAGCCGCGCCCAAAAATAAGCGCCCGAAGGTCGTGGTGCCAAAACCCCCCAGCGGAAAAATCGCCAAAAAACGGGTGGGCTATAGCCTTGGTGGGGGGCGCGGGCGAAGTTCGTCCGCCAGACTCGGAATGGGGCGAGACTTTGCGAGGGGCCTCGGGGTGCGAAAAATAAGCCGCGGGCAAAGCCGCGCCCAAAAATAAGCACCCGAAGGTCGTGGTGCCAAAACCCCCCAGCGGAAAAATGACCAAAAAACGGGTGGGCTATAGCCTTGGTGGGGGGCGCGGGCGAAGTTCGTCCGCCGGACTCGGAATGGGGCGAGACTTTGCGAGGGGCCTCGGGGTGCCAAAAATAAGCCGCGGGCAAAGCCGCGCCCAAAAATAAGCGCCCGAAGGTCGTAGTGCCAAAACCCCCCAGCGGAAAAATGGCCAAAAAACGGGTGGGCTATAGCCTTGGTGGGGGGCCCGGGCGAAGTTCGTCCGCCGGACTCGGAATGGGGCGAGCCTTTGCGAGGGGCCTCGGGGTGCCAAAAATAAGCCGCGGGCAAAGCCGCGCCCAAAAATAAGTTCCCGAAGGTTGTGGTGCCAAAACCCCCCAGCGGAAAAATGGCCAAAAAACGGGTGGGCTATAGCCTTGGTGGGGGGCGCGGGCGAAGTTCGTCCGCCGGACTCGGAATGGGGCGAGACTTTGCGAGGGCCCTCGGGGTGCCAAAAATAAGCCGCGGGCAAAGCCGCGCCCAAAAATAAGCGCCCTAAGGTCGTGGTGCCAAAACCCCCCAGCGGAAAAATGGCCAAAAAACGGGTCGTGGGCTATAGCCTTGGTGGGGGGCGCGGGCGAAGTTCATCCGCCGGACTCGGAATGGGGCGAGACTTTGCGAGGGGCCTCGGGGAGCCAAAACTAAGCCGCGGGCAAAGCCGCGCCCAAAAATAAGCGCCCGAAGGTCGTGGTGCCAAAACCCCCCAGCGGAAAAATGGCCAAAAAACGGGTGGGCTATAGCCTTGGTGGGGGGCGCGGGCTAAGTTCGTCCGCCGGACTCGGAATGGGGTGAGACTTTGCGAGGGGCCTCGGGGTGCCAAAAATAAGCCGCGGGCAAAGCCGTGCACAAAAATAAGCGCCCGAAGGTCGTGGTGCCAAAACCCCCCAGCGGAAAAATGGCCAAAAAACGGGTGGGCTATAGCCTTGGTGGGGGGCGCAGGCGAAGTTCGTCCGCCGGACTCGGAATGGGGCGAGACTTTGCGAGGGGCCTCGGGGTGCCAAAAATAAGCCGCGGGCAAAGCCGCGCCCAATAATAACCGCCCGAAGGTCGTGGTACCAAAACCCCCCAGCGGAAAAATCGCCAAAAAACGGGTCGTGGGCTATAGCCTTGGTGGGGGGCGCGTGCGAAGTTCGTCCGCCGGACTCGGAATGGGGCGAGAGTTTGCGAGGGGCCTCGGGGTGCAAAAAATAAGCCGCGGGCAAAGCCGCGCCCAAAAATAAGCCCCCGATGGTCGTGGTGCCAAAACCCCCCAGCGGAAAAATGGCCAAAAAATGCGTGGGCTATAGCCTTGGTGGGGGGCGCGGGCGAAGTTCATCCGCCGGACTCGGAATGGGGCGAGACTTTGCGAGGGGCCTCGGGGTGCCAAAAATAAGCCGCGGGCAAAGCCGCGCCAAAAAATAAGCGCCCGAAGGTCGTGGTGCCAAAACCCCCCAGCGGAAAAATGGCAAAAAAACGGGTCGTGGGCTATAGCCTTGGTGGGGTGCGCGGGCGATGTTCGTCCGCCGGACTCGGAATGGGGCGAGACTTTGCGAGGGGCCTGGCGGTGCCAAAAATATGCCGCGGGCAAAGCCGTGCCCAAAAATAAGCCCCCGAAGGTCGTGGTGCAAAACCCCCCAGCGGAAAAATGGCCAAAAAACGGGTCGTGGGCTATAGCCTTGGTGGGGGGCGCGGGCGAAGTTCGTCCGCCGGACTCGGAATGGGGCGAGACTTTGCGAGGGGCCTCGGGGTGCCAAAAATAAGCCGCGGGCAAAGCCGCGCCCAAAAATAAGCCCCCGATGGTCGTGGTGCCAAAACCCCCCAGCGGAAAAATGGCCAAAAAACGGGTGGGCTATAGCCTTGGTGGGGGGCGCGGGCGAAGTTCGTCCGCCGGACTCGGAATGGGGAGAGACTTTGCGAGGGGCCTCGGGGTGCCAAAAATAAGCCGCGGGCAAAGCCGCGCACAAAAATAAGCGCCCGAAGTTCGTGATGCCAAAACCCCCCAGCGGAAAAATGGCCAAAAAACGGGTGGGCTATAGCCTTGGTGGGGGGCGCGGGCGAAGTTCATCCGTCGGACTCGGAATGGGGCGAGACTTTGCGAGGGGCCTCGGGGTGCCAAAAATAAGCCGCGGGCAAAGCCGCACCCGAAGGTCGTTGTGCCAAAACCCCCCAGCGGAAAAATGGCCAAAAAACGGGTGGGCTATAGCCTTGGTGGGGGGCGTGGGCGAAGTTCGTCCGCCGGACTTGGAATGGGGCGAGACTTTGTGAGGGGCCTCGGGGTGCCAAAAATAAGCCGCGGGCAAAGCCGGGCCCAAAAATAAGCGCCCGAAGGTCGTGGTGCCAAAACCCCCCAGCGGAAAAATGGCCAAAAAACAGGTCGTGGGCTATAGCCTTGGTGGGGGGCGTGGGCGAAGTTCGTCCGCCGGACTCGGAATGGCCCCAGACTTTGCGGGCGGCTTCCGTGTGCCAAAAATAGGCCACGGGCAGAGCCGCGCCCAAAAATCAGCCCCCGAAGGTCGGGGCGCCAAGACCCCCCAGCGGAAAAATGGCCAAAAAACGGGTGGGCTATAGCCTTGGTGGGGGGCGCGGGCGAAGTTCATCCGCCGGACTTGGAATGGGGCGAGACTTTGTGAGGGGCCTCGGGATGCCAAAAATAAGCCGCGGGCAAAGCCGGGCCCAAAAATAAGCGCCCGAAGGTCGTGGTGCCAAAACCCCCCAGCGGAAAAATGGCCAAAAAACGGGTGGGCTATAACGTTGGTGGGGGGCGCGGGCGAAGTTCGTCCGCCGGACTTGGAATGGGGCGAGACTTTGTGAGGGGCCTCGGGATGCCAAAAATAAGCCGCGGGCAAAGCCGGGCCCAAAAATAAGCGCCCGAAGGTCGTGGTGCCAAAACCCCCCAGCGGAAAAATGGCCAAAAAACGGGTCGTGGGCTATAGCGTTGGTGGGGGGCGCGGGCGAATTTCGTCCGCCGGACTCGGAATGGGGCGAGACTTTGCGAGGGTCCTCGGGGTGCCAAAAATAAGCCGTGGGCAAAGCCGCGCCCAAAAATAAGTGCCCGAAGGTCGTGGTGCCAAAACCCCCCAGCGGAAAAAGGGCCAAAAAACGGTGGGCTATAGCCTTGGTGGGGTGCGCGGGCAAAGTTCGTCCGCCGGACTCGGAATGGGGCGAGACTTTGCGAGGGGCCTGGCGGTGCCAAAAATATGCCGCGGGCAAAGCCGTGCCCAAAAATAAGCCCCCGAAGGTCGTGGTGCAAAACCCCCCAGCGGAAAAATGGCCAAAAAACGGGTCGTGGGCTATAGCCTTGGTGGGGGGCGCGGGCGAAGTTCGTCCGCCGGACTCGGAATGGGGCGAGACTTTGCGAGGGGCCTCGGGGTGCCAAAAATAAGCCGCGGGCAAAGCCACGCCCAAAAATAAGCCCCCGATGGTCGTGGTGCCAAAACCCCCCAGCGGAAAAATGGCCAAAAAACGGGTGGGCTATAGCCTTGGTGGGGGGCGCGGGCGAAGTTCGTCCGCCGGACTCGGAATGGGGCGAGACTTTGCGAGGGGCCTCGGGGTGCCAAAAATAAGCCGCGGGCAAAGCCGCGCACAAAAATAAGCGCCCGAAGTTCGTGGTGCCAAAACCCCCCAGCGGAAAAATGGCCAAAAAACGGGTGGGCTATAGCCTTGGTGGGGGGCGCGGGCGAAGTTCGTTCGCCGGACTCGGAATGGGGCGAGACTTTGCGAGGGGCCTCGGGGTGCCAAAAATAAGCCGCGGGCAAAGCCGCGCACAAAAATAAGCGCCCGAAGTTCGTGGTGCCAAAACCCCCCAGCGGAAAAATGGCCAAAAAACGGGTGGGCTATAGCCTTGGTGGGGGGCGCAGGCGAAGTTCGTCATCCGGACTCGGAATGGGGCGAGACTTTGCGAGGGGCCTCGGGGTGCCAAAAATAAGCCGCGGGCAAAGCCGCACCCAAAAATAAGTGCCCGAAGGTCGTGGTGCCAAAACCCCCCAGCGGAAAAATGGCCAAAAAACGGGTGGGCTATAGCCTTGGTGGGGGGCGCAAGCGAAGTTCGTCCGCCGGACTCGGAATGGGGCGAGACTTTGCGAGGGGCCTCGGGGTGCCAAAAATAAGCCGCGGGCAAAGCCGCGCCCAAAAATAAGCGCCCGAAGGTCGTGGTGCCAAAACCCCCCAGCGGAAAAATGGCCGAAAAACGGGTCGTGGGCTATAGCCTTGCTGGGGGGCGCGGGCGAAGTTCGTCCGCCGGACTTGGAATGGGGCGAGACTATGCGAGGGGCCTCGGGGTGCCAAAAATAAGCCGTGGGCAAAGCCGCGCCCAAAAATAAGCGCCCGAAGGTCGTGGTGCCAAAACCCCCCAGCGGAAAAATGGCCGAAAAACGGGTCGTGGGCTATAGCCTTGCTGGGGGGTGCGGGCGAAGTTCGTCCGGCGGACTTGGAATGGGGCGAGACTTTGCGAGGGGCCTCGGGGTGCCAAAAATAAGCCGTGGGCAAAGCCGCGCCCAAAAATAAGCGCCCGAAGGTCGTGGTGCCAAAACCCCCCAGCGGAAAAATGGCAAAAAAACGGGTCGTGGGCTATAGACTTGGTGGGGTGCGCGGGCGAAGTTCGTCCGCCGGACTCAGAATGGGGCGAGACTTTGCGAGGGGCCTCGGGATGCCAAAAATAAGCCGCGGGCAAAGCCGCGCCCAAAAATAAGCGCCCGAAGGTCGTGGTGCCAAAACCCCCAGCGGAAAAATGGCCAAAAAACGGGTGGGCTATAGCCTTGGTGGGGGGCGCGGGCGAAGTTCGTCCGCCGGACTCGGAATGGGGCGAGACTTTGCGAGGGGCCTAGGGGTGCCAAAAATAAGCCGCGGGCAAAGCCGCGCCCAAAAATAAGCGCCCGACGGTCGTGGTGCCAAAACCCCCCAGCGGAAAAATCGCCAAAAAACGGGTGGGCTATAGCCTTGGTGGGGGGCGCGGGCGAAGTTCGTCCGCCGGACTCGGAATGGGGCGAAACTTTGCGAGGGGCCTCGGGGTGCCAAAAATAAGCCGCGGGCAAAGCCGCGCCCAAAAATAAGCGCCCGACGGTCGTGGTGCCAAAACCCCCCAGCGGAAAAATGGCCAAAAAACGGGTCGTGGGCTATAGCCTTGGTGGGGGGCGCGGGCGAAGTTCGTCCGCCGGACTCGGAATGGGGCGAGACTTTGCGAGGGCCCTCGGGGTGCCAAAAATAAGCCGCGGGCAAAGCCGCGCCCAAAAGTAAGCGCCCGAAGATCGTGGTGCCAAAACCCCGCAGCGGAAAAATGGCCAAAAACGGGTCGTGGGCTATAGCATTGGTGGGGGGCGCGGGCGAAGTTCGTCCGCCGGACTTGGAATGGGGCGAGACTTTGCGAGGGGCCTCGGGGTGCCAAAAATAAACCGCGGGCAAAGCCGTGCCCAAAAATAAGCGCCCGAAGGTCGTGGTGCCAAAACCCCCCAGCGCAAAAATGGCCAAAAAACGGGTCGTGGGCTATAGCCTTGGTGGGGGGCGCGGGCGAAGTTCGTCCGCCGGACTCGGAAAGGGGCGAGACTTTGCTACGGGCCACGGGGTGCCAAAAATAAGCCGCGGGCAAAGCCGCGCCCAAAAATAAGCGCCCGAAGGTCGTGGTGCCAAAATCCCCCAGCGGAAAAATGGCCAAAAAACGGGTCGTGGGCTATAGCCTTGGGGGGGGGCGCGGGCGAAGTTCGTCCGCCGGACTCGGAATGGGTCGAGACTTTGCTAGGGGCCACGGGGTGCCAAAAATAAGCCGCGGGCAAAGCCGCGCCCAAAAATAAGCGCCCGAAGGTCGTGGTGCCAAAATCCCCCAGCGGAAAAACGGCCAAAAAACGGGTCGTGGGCTATAGCCTTGGGGGGGGGCGCGGGCGAAGTTCGTCCGCCGGACTCAGAATTGGGCGAGACTTTGCGAGGGGCCTCGGGGTGCCAAAAATAAGCCGCGGGCAAAGCCGCGTCCAAAAATAAGCGCCCGAAGGTCGTGGTGCCAAGAACCCCCAGCGGAAAAATGGCCAAAAAACGGGTCGTGGGCTATAGCCTTGGTGGGGGGCGCGGGCGAAGTTCGTCCGGCGGACTCGGAATGGGGCGAGACTTTGCGAGGGGCCTCGGGGTGCCAAAAATAAGCCGCGGGCAAAGCCGCGCCCAAAAATAAGCGCCCGAAGGTCGTGGTGCCAAAACCCCCCAGCGGAAAAATGGCCAAAAAACGGGTCGTGGGCTATAGCCTTGGTGGGGGGCGCGGGCGAAGTTCGTCCGGCGGACTCGGAATGGGGCGAGACTTTGGGAGGGTCCTCGGGGTGCCAAAAATAAGCCGCGGGCAAAGCCGCGCCCAAAAATAAGCGCCCGAAGGTCGTGGTGCCAAAACCGCCCAGCGGAAAAATGGCCAAAAAATGGGTGGGCTATAGCCTTGGTGGGGGACGCGGGCGAAGTTCGTCCGCCGGACTCGGAATGGGGCGAGACTTTGGGAGGGGCCTCGGGGTGCCCGCGGGAAGTCGCGGGCACAGCCGCGTCCAGAAATAAGCGCCCGAAGGTCGTGGTTGCCAAAACTCCCCAGCGGAAAAATGGCCAAAAAACGGGTGGGCTATAGCCTTGGTGGGGGGCGCGGGCGAAGTTCGTCCGCCGGACTCGGAATGGGGCGAGACTTTGCGAGGGGCCTCGGGGTGCCAAAAATAAGCCGCGGGCAAAGCCGCGACCAAAAATAAGCGCCCGAAGGTCGTGGTGCCAAAACCCCCCAGTGGAAAAATGGCCAAAAAACGGGTGGGCTATAGCCTTGGTGGGGGGCGCGGGCGAAGTTCGTCCGCCGGACTCGGAATGGGGCGAGACTTTGCGAGGGGCCTCGGGGTGCCAAAAATAATCGGCGGGCAAAGCCGTGCCCGAAGGTCGTGGTGCCAAAATCCCCCCAGCGGAAAATGGCGAAAAAACGGGTCGTGGGCTATAGCCTCGGTGGGGGGCGCGGGCGAAGTTCGTCCGCCGGACTCGGAATGGGGCGAGACTTTGCGAGGGGCCTCGGGGTGCCAAAAATAAGCCGCGGGCAAAGCCGCGCCCAAAAATAAGCGCCTGAAGGTCGTGGTGGCAAAACCCCCCAGCGGAAAAATGGCCAAAAAACGCGTGGGCTATAGCCTTGGTGGGGGGCGCGGGCGAAGTTCGTCCGCCGGACTCGGAATGGGGCGAGACTTTGCGAGGGGCCTCGGGGTGCCAAAAATAAGCCGCGGGCAAAGCCGCGCCCAAAAATAAGCCCCCGAAGGTCGTGGTGCCAAAACCCCCCAGCGGAAAAATGGCCAAAAAACGGGTGGGCTATAGCCTTGGTGGGGGGCGCGGGCGAAGTTCGTCCGCCGGACTCGGGATGGGGCGAGACTTTGCGAAGGGCCTCGGGGTGCCAAAAATAAGCCGCGGGCAAAGCCGTGCCCGAAGGTCGTGGTGCCAAAATCCCCCCAGCGGAAAATGGCGAACAAACGGGTCGTGGGCTATAGCCTCGGTGGGGGGCGCGGGCGAAGTTCGTCCGTCGGACTCGGAATGGGGCGAGACTTTGCGAGGGGCCTCGGGGTGCCAAAAATAAGCCGCGGGCAAAGCCGCGCCCAAAAATAAGCGCCCGAAGGTCGTGGTGCCAAAACCCCCAGCGGAAAAATGGCCAAAAAACGGGTGGGCTATAGCCTTGGTGGGGGGCGCGGGCGAAGTTCGTCCGCCGGACTCGGAATGGGGCGAGACTTTGCTAGGGGCCACGGGGTGCCAAAAATAAGCCGCGGGCAAAGCCGCGCCCAAAAATAAGCGCCCGAAGGTCGTGGTGCCAAAATCCCCCAGCGGAAAAACGGCCAAAAAACGGGTCGTGGGCTATAGCCTTGGGGGGGGGGCGCGGGCGAAGTTCGTCCGCCGGACTCGGAATTGGGCGAGACTTTGCGAGGGGCCTCGGGGTGCCAAAAATAAGCCGCGGGCAAAGCCGCGTCCAAAAATAAGCGCCCGAAGGTCGTGGTGCCAAGAACCCCCAGCGGAAAAATGGCCAAAAAACGGGTCGTGGGCTATAGCCTTGGTGGGGGGCGCGGGCGAAGTTCGTCCGGCGGACTCGGAATGGGGCGAGACTTTGCGAGGGGCCTCGGGGTGCCAAAAATAAGCCGCGGGCAAAGCCGCGCCCAAAAATAAGCGCCCGAAGGTCGTGGTGCCAAAACCCCCCAGCGGAAAAATGGCCAAAAAACGGGTCGTGGGCTATAGCCTTGGTGGGGGGCGCGGGCGAAGTTCGTCCGGCGGACTCGGAATGGGGCGAGACTTTGGGAGGGTCCTCGGGGTGCCAAAAATAAGCCGCGGGCAAAGCCGCGCCCAAAAATAAGCGCCCGAAGGTCGTGGTGCCAAAACCGCCCAGCGGAAAAATGGCCAAAAAATGGGTGGGCTATAGCCTTGGTGGGGGACGCGGGCGAAGTTCGTCCGCCGGACTCGGAATGGGGCGAGACTTTGCGAGGGGCCTCGGGGTGCCCGCGGGAAGTCGCGGGCACAGCCGCGTCCAGAAATAAGCGCCCGAAGGTCGTGGTTGCCAAAACTCCCCAGCGGAAAAATGGCCAAAAAACGGGTGGGCTATAGCCTTGGTGGGGGGCGCGGGCGAAGTTCGTCCGCCGGACTCGGAATGGGGCGAGACTTTGCGAGGGGCCTCGGGGTGCCAAAAATAAGCCGCGGGCAAAGCCGCGACCAAAAATAAGCGCCCGAAGGTCGTGGTGCCAAAACCCCCCAGTGGAAAAATGGCCAAAAAACGGGTGGGCTATAGCCTTGGTGGGGGGCGCGGGCGAAGTTCGTCCGCCGGACTCGGAATGGGGCGAGACTTTGCGAGGGGCCTCGGGGTGCCAAAAATAATCGGCGGGCAAAGCCGTGCCCGAAGGTCGTGGTGCCAAAATCCCCCCAGCGGAAAATGGCGAAAAAACGGGTCGTGGGCTATAGCCTCGGTGGGGGGCGCGGGCGAAGTTCGTCCGCCGGACTCGGAATGGGGCGAGACTTTGCGAGGGGCCTCGGGGTGCCAAAAATAAGCCGCGGGCAAAGCCGCGCCCAAAAATAAGCGCCTGAAGGTCGTGGTGGCAAAACCCCCCAGCGGAAAAATGGCCAAAAAACGCGTGGGCTATAGCCTTGGTGGGGGGCGCGGGCGAAGTTCGTCCGCCGGACTCGGAATGGGGCGAGACTTTGCGAGGGGCCTCGGGGTGCCAAAAATAAGCCGCGGGCAAAGCCGCGCCCAAAAATAAGCCCCCGAAGGTCGTGGTGCCAAAACCCCCCAGCGGAAAAATGGCCAAAAAACGGGTGGGCTATAGCCTTGGTGGGGGGCGCGGGCGAAGTTCGTCCGCCGGACTCGGAATGGGGCGAGACTTTGCGAAGGGCCTCGGGGTGCCAAAAATAAGCCGCGGGCAAAGCCGTGCCCGAAGGTCGTGGGGCCAAAATCCCCCCAGCGGAAAATGGCGAACAAACGGGTCGTGGGCTATAGCCTCGGTGGGGGGCGCGGGCGAAGTTCGTCCGTCGGACTCGGAATGGGGCGAGACTTTGCGAGGGGCCTCGGGGTGCCAAAAATAAGCCGCGGGCAAAGCCGCGCCCAAAAATAAGCGCCCGAAGGTCGTGGTGCCAAAACCCCCAGCGGAAAAATGGCCAAAAAACGGGTGGGCTATAGCCTTGGTGGGGGGCGCGGGCGAAGTTCGTCCGCCGGACTCGGAATGGGGCGAGACTTTGCTAGGGGCCACGGGGTGCCAAAAATAAGCCGCGGGCAAAGCCGCGCCCAAAAATAAGCGCCCGAAGGTCGTGGTGCCAAAATCCCCCAGCGGAAAAACGGCCAAAAAACGGGTCGTGGGCTATAGCCTTGGGGGGGGGGCGCGGGCGAAGTTCGTCCGCCGGACTCGGAATTGGGCGAGACTTTGCGAGGGGCCTCGGGGTGCCAAAAATAAGCCGCGGGCAAAGCCGCGTCCAAAAATAAGCGCCCGAAGGTCGTGGTGCCAAGAACCCCCAGCGGAAAAAATGGCCAAAAAACGGGTCGTGGGCTATAGCCTTGGTGGGGGGCGCGGGCGAAGTTCGTCCGGCGGACTCGGAATGGGGCGAGACTTTGCGAGGGGCCTCGGGGTGCCAAAAATAAGCCGCGGGCAAAGCCGCGCCCAAAAATAAGCGCCCGAAGGTCGTGGTGCCAAAACCCCCCAGCGGAAAAATGGCCAAAAAACGGGTCGTGGGCTATAGCCTTGGTGGGGGGCGCGGGCGAAGTTCGTCCGGCGGACTCGGAATGGGGCGAGACTTTGGGAGGGTCCTCGGGGTGCCAAAAATAAGCCGCGGGCAAAGCCGCGCCCAAAAATAAGCGCCCGAAGGTCGTGGTGCCAAAACCGCCCAGCGGAAAAATGGCCAAAAAATGGGTGGGCTATAGCCTTGGTGGGGGGCGCGGGCGAAGTTCGTCCGCCGGACTCGGAATGGGGCGAGACTTTGGGAGGGGCCTCGGGGTGCCCGCGGGAAGTCGCGGGCACAGCCGCGTCCAGAAATAAGCGCCCGAAGGTCGTCGTTGCCAAAACTCCCCAGCGGAAAAATGGCCAAAAAACGGGTGGGCTATAGCCTTGGTGGGGGGCGCGGGCGAAGTTCGTCCGCCGGACTCGGAATGGGGCGAGACTTTGCGAGGGGCCTCGGGGTGCCAAAAATAAGCCGCGGGCAAAGCCGCGACCAAAAATAAGCGCCCGAAGGTCGTGGTGCCAAAACCCCCCAGTGGAAAAATGGCCAAAAAACGGGTGGGCTATAGCCTTGGTGGGGGGCGCGGGCGAAGTTCGTCCACCGGACTCGGAATGGGGCGAGACTTTGCGAGGGGCCTCGGGGTGCCAAAAATAAGCCGCGGGCAAAGCCGTGCCCGAAGGTCGTGGTGCCAAAATCCCCCCAGCGGAAAATGGCGAAAAAACGGGTCGTGGGCTATAGCCTCGGTGGGGGGCGCGGGCGAAGTTCGTCCCCCGGACTCGGAATGGGGCGAGACTTTGCGAGGGGCCTCGGGGTGCCAAAAACAAGCCGCGGGCAAAGCCGCGCCCAAAAATAAGCGCCTGAAGGTCGTGGTGGCAAAACCCCCCAGCGGAAAAATGGCCAAAAAACGCGTGGGCTATAGCCTTGGTGGGGGGCGCGGGCGAAGTTCGTCCGCCGGACTCGGAATGGGGCGAGACTTTGCGAGGGGCCTCGGGGTGCCAAAAATAAGCCGCGGCCAAAGCCGCGCCCAAAAATAAGCGCCCGAAGGTCGTGGTGCCAAAACCCCCCAGCTAAAAAATGGCCAAAAAACGGGTGGGCTATAGCCTTGGTGGGGGGCGCGGGCGAAGTTCGTCCGCCGGACTCGGAATGGGGCGAGACTTTGCGAGGGGCCTCGGGGTGCCAAAAATAAGCCGCGGGAAAACCCGCGCCCAAAAATAAGCGCCCGAAGGTCGTGGTACCAAAACCCCCCAGCGGAAAAATGGCCAAAAAACGGGTGGGCTATAGCCTTGGTGGGGGGCGCGGGCGAAGTTCGTCCGCCGGACTCGGAATGGGGCGAGACTTTGCGAGGGGCCTCGGGGTGCCAAAAATAAGCCGCGGGCAAAGCCCTGCCCGAAGGTCGTGGTGCCAAAATCCCCCCAGCGGAAAATGGCGAAAAAACGGGTCGTGGGCTATAGCCTCGGTGGGGGGCGCGGGCGAAGTTCGTCCGCCGGACTCGGAATGGGGCGAGACTTTGCGAGGGGCCTCGGGGTGCCAAAAATAAGCCGCGGGCAAAGCCGCGACCAAAAATAAGCGCCCGAAGGTCGTGGTGCCAAAACCCCCCAGTGGAAAAATGGCCAAAAAACGGGTGGGCTATAGCCTTGGTGGGGGGCGCGGGCGAAGTTCGTCCGCCGGACTCGGAATGGGGCGAGACTTTGCGAGGGGCCTCGGGGTGCCAAAAATAAGCCGCGGGCAAAGCCGTGCCCGAAGGTCGTGGTGCCAAAATCCCCCCAGCGGAAAATGGCGAAAAAACGGGTCGTGGGCTATAGCCTCGGTGGGGGGCGCGGGCGAAGTTCGTCCCCCGGACTCGGAATGGGGCGAGACTTTGCGAGGGGCCTCGGGGTGCCAAAAATAAGCCGCGGGCAAAGCCGCGCCCAAAAATAAGCGCCTGAAGGTCGTGGTGGCAAAACCCCCCAGCGGAAAAATGGCCAAAAAACGCGTGGGCTATAGCCTTGGTGGGGGGCGCGGGCGAAGTTCGTCCGCCGGACTCGGAATGGGGCGAGACTTTGCGAGGGGCCTCGGGGTGCCAAAAATAAGCCGCGGCCAAAGCCGCGCCCAAAAATAAGCGCCCGAAGGTCGTGGTGCCAAAACCCCCCAGCTAAAAAATGGCCAAAAAACGGGTGGGCTATAGCCTTGGTGGGGGGCGCGGGCGAAGTTCGTCCGCCGGACTCGGAATGGGGCGAGACTTTGCGAGGGGCCTCGGGGTGCCAAAAATAAGCCGTGGGAAAACCCGCGCCCAAAAATAAGCGCCCGAAGGTCGTGGTACCAAAACCCCCCAGCGGAAAAATGGCCAAAAAACGGGTGGGCTATAGCCTTGGTGGGGGGCGCGGGCGAAGTTCGTCCGCCGGACTCGGAATGGGGCGAGACTTTGCGAGGGGCCTCGGGGTGCCAAAAATAAGCCGCGGGCAAAGCCCTGCCCGAAGGTCGTGGTGCCAAAATCCCCCCAGCGGAAAATGGCGAAAAAACGGGTCGTGGGCTATAGCCTCGGTGGGGGGCGCGGGCGAATTTCGTCCGCCGGACTCGGAATGGGGCGAGACTTTGCGAGGGGCCTCGGGGTGCCAAAAATAAGCCGCGGGCAAAGCCGCGACCAAAAATAAGCGCCCGAAGGTCGTGGTGCCAAAACCCCCCAGTGGAAAAATGGCCAAAAAACGGGTGGGCTATAGCCTTGGTGGGGGGCGCGGGCGAAGTTCGTCCGCCGGACTCGGAATGGGGCGAGACTTTGCGAGGGGCCTCGGGGTGCCAAAAATAAGCCACGGGAAAAGCCGCGCCCAAAAATAAGCGCCCGAAGGTCGTGGTACCAAAACCCCCCAGCGGAAAAATGGCCAAAAAACGGGTGGGCTATAGCCTTGGTGGGGGGCGCGGGCGAAGTTCGTCCGCCGGACTCGGAATGGGGCGAGACTTTGCGAGGGGCCTCGGGGTGCCAAAAATAAGCCGCGGGCAAAGCCCTGCCCGAAGGTCGTGGTGCCAAAATCCCCCCAGCGGAAAATGGCGAAAAAACGGGTCGTGGGCTATAGCCTCGGTGGGGGGCGCTGGCGAAGTTCGTCCGCCGGACTCGGAATGGGGCGAGACTTTGCGAGGGGCCTCGGGGTGCCAAAAATAAGCCGCGGGCAAAGCCGCGACCAAAAATAAGCGCCCGAAGGTCGTGGTGCCAAAACCCCCCAGTGGAAAAATGGCCAAAAAACGGGTGGGCTATAGCCTTGGTGGGGGGCGCGGGCGAAGTTCGTCCGCCGGACTCGGAATGGGGCGAGACTTTGCGAGGGGCCTCGGGGTGCCAAAAATAAGCCGCGGGCAAAGCCGTGCCCGAAGGTCGTGGTGCCAAAATCCCCCCAGCGGAAAATGGCGAAAAAACGGGTCGTGGGCTATAGCCTCGGTGGGGGGCGCGGGCGAAGTTCGTCCCCCGGACTCGGAATGGGGCGAGACTTTGCGAGGGGCCTCGGGGTGCCAAAAATAAGCCGCGGGCAAAGCCGCGCCCAAAAATAAGCGCCTGAAGGTCGTGGTGGCAAAACCCCCCAGCGGAAAAATGGCCAAAAAACGCGTGGGCTATAGCCTTGGTGGGGGGCGCGGGCGAAGTTCGTCCGCCGGACTCGGAATGGGGCGAGACTTTGCGAGGGGCCTCGGGGTGCCAAAAATAAGCCGCGGGCAAAGCCACGCCCAAAAATAAGCGCCCGAAGGTCGTGGTGCCAAAACCCCCCAGCGGAAAAATGGCCAAAAAACGGGTGGGCTATAGCCTTGGTGGGGGGCGCGGGCGAAGTTCGTCCGCCGGACTCGGAATGGGGCGAGACTTTGCGAGGGGCCTCGGGGTGCCAAAAATAAGCCGCGGGCAAAGCCGTGCCCGAAGGTCGTGGTGCCAAAATCCCCCCAGCGGAAAACGGCGAACAAACGGGTCGTGGGCTATAGCCTCGGTGGGGGGCGCGGGCGAAGTTCGTCCGTCGGACTCGGAATGGGGCGAGACTTTGCGAGGGGCCTCGGGGTGCCAAAAATAAGCCGCGGGCAAAGCCGCGCCCAAAAATAAGCGCCCGAAGGTCGTGGTGCCAAAACCCCCAGCGGAAAAATGGCCAAAAAACGGGTGGGCTATAGCCTTGGTGGGGGGCGCGGGCGAAGTTCGTCCGCCGGACTCGGAATGGGGCGAGACTTTGCTAGGGGCCACGGGGTGCCAAAAATAAGCCGCGGGCAAAGCCGCACCCAAAAATAAGCGCCCGAAGGTCGTGGTGCCAAGAACCCCCAGCGGAAAAATGGCCAAAAAACGGGTCGTGGGCTATAGCCTTGGTGGGGGGCGCGGGCGAAGTTCGTCCGGCGGACTCGGAATGGGGCGAGACTTTGCGAGGGGCCTCGGGGTGCCAAAAATAAGCCGCGGGCAAAGCCGCGCCCAAAAATAAGCGCCCGAAGGTCGTGGTGCCAAAACCCCCCAGCGGAAAAATGGCCAAAAAACGGGTCGTGGGCTATAGCCTTGGTGGGGGGGCGCGGGCGAAGTTCGTCCGGCGGACTCGGAATGGGGCGAGACTTTGGGAGGGTCCTCGGGGTGCCAAAAATAAGCCGCGGGCAAAGCCGCGCCCAAAAATAAGCGCCCGAAGGTCGTGGTGCCAAAACCGCCCAGCGGAAAAATGGCCAAAAAATGGGTGGGCTATAGCCTTGATGGGGGGCGCGGGCGAAGTTCGTCCGCCGGACTCGGATTGGGGCGAGACTCTGCGAGGGGCCTCGGGGTGCCAAAAATAAGCCGCGGCCAAAGCCGCGCCCAAAAATAAGCGCCCGAAGGTCGTGGTGCCAAAACCCCCCAGCTAAAAAATGGCCAAAAAACGGGTGGGCTATAGCCTTGGTGGGGGGCGCGGGCGAAGTTCGTCCGGCGGACTCGGAATGGGGCGAGACTTTGGGAGGGTCCTCGGGGTGCCAAAAATAAGCCGCGGGCAAAGCCGCACCCAAAAATAAGCGCCCGAAGGTCATGGTGCCAAAACCGCCCAGCGTAAAAATGGCCAAGAAATGGGTGGGCTATAGCCTTGGTGGGGGATGCGGGCGAAGTTCGTCCGCCGGACTCGGATTGGGGCGAGACTTTGCGAGGGGCCTCGGGGTGCCAAAAATAACCCGCGGCCAAAGCCGCGCCCAAAAATAAGCGCCCGAAGGTCGTGGTGCCAAAACCCCCCAGCTAAAAAATGGCCAAAAAACGGGTGGGCTATAGCCTTGGTGGGGGGCGCGGGCGAAGTTCGTCCGCCGGACTCGGAATGGGGCGAGACTTTGCGAGGGGCCTCGGGGTGCCAAAAATAAGCCGTGGGAAAACCCGCGCCCAAAAATAAGCGCCCGAAGGTCGTGGTACCAAAACCCCCCAGCGGAAAAATGGCCAAAAAACGGGTGGGCTATAGCCTTGGTGGGGGGCGCGGGCGAAGTTCGTCCGCCGGACTCGGAATGGGGCGAGACTTTGCGAGGGGCCTCGGGGTGCCAAAAATAAGCCGCGGGCAAAGCCCTGCCCGAAGGTCGTGGTGCCAAAATCCCCCCAGCGGAAAATGGCGAAAAAACGGGTCGTGGGCTATAGCCTCGGTGGGGGGCGCGGGCGAAGTTCGTCCGCCGGACTCGGAATGGGGCGAGACTTTGCGAGGGGCCTCGGGGTGCCAAAAATAAGCCGCGGGCAAAGCCGCGCCCGAAGGTCGTGGTGCTAAAACCCCCAGCGGAAAAATGGCCAAAAAACGGGTCGTGGGCTATAGCCTTGGTGGGGGGCGCGGGCGAAGTTCGTCCGCCGGACTCGGAATGGGGCGAGACTTTGCGAGGGGCCTCGGGGTGCCAAAAATCAGCCGCGGGCAAAGCCGCGCCCAAAAATAAGCGCCCGACGGTCGTGGTGCCAAAACCCCCCAGCGGAAAAATGGCCAAAAAACGGGTCGTGGGCTATAGCCTTGGTGGGGGGCGCGGGCGAAGTTCGTCCGACGGACTCGGAATGGGGCGAGACTTTGCGAGG
Organism: Citrus x limon; assembly: GCA_034663535.1. NCBI lineage: Eukaryota > Viridiplantae > Streptophyta > Magnoliopsida > Sapindales > Rutaceae > Citrus > Citrus x limon. Next base: position 2,013,542 of record CM067991.1, on the reverse strand, counting down.
GCCCTCGGGGTGCCAAAAATAAGCCGCGGGCAAAGCCGCGCCCAAAAATAAGCGCCCGAAGATCGTGGTGCCAAAACCCCGCAGCGGAAAAATGGCCAAAAAACGGGTCGTGGGCTATAGCATTGGTGGGGGGCGCGGGCGAAGTTCGTCCGCCGGACTCGGAATGGGGCGAGACTTTGCGAGGGGCCTCGGGGTGCCAAAAATAAGCCGCGGGCAAAGCCGTGCCCAAAAATAAGCGCCCGAAGGTCGTGGTGCCAAAACCGCCCAGCGGAAAAATGGCCAAAAAATGGGTGGGCTATAGCCTTGATGGGGGGCGCGGGCGAAGTTCGTCCGCCGGACTCGGATTGGGGCGAGACTCTGCGAGGGGCCTCGGGGTGCCAAAAATAAGCCGCGCCCAAAAATAAGCGCCCGAAGGTCGTGGTGCCAAAACCCCCCAGCTAAAAAATGGCCAAAAAACGGGTGGGCTATAGCCTTGGTGGGGGGCGCGGGCGAAGTTCGTCCGGCGGACTCGGAATGGGGCGAGACTTTGGGAGGGTCCTCGGGGTGCCAAAAATAAGCCGCGGGCAAAGCCGCACCCAAAAATAAGCGCCCGAAGGTCATGGTGCCAAAACCGCCCAGCGTAAAAATGGCCAAAAAATGGGTGGGCTATAGCCTTGGTGGGGGATGCGGGCGAAGTTCGTCCGCCGGACTCGGATTGGGGCGAGACTTTGCGAGGGGCCTCGGGGTGCCAAAAATAAGCCGCGGCCAAAGCCGCGCCCAAAAATAAGCGCCCGAAGGTCGTGGTGCCAAAACCCCCCAGCTAAAAAATGGCCAAAAAACGGGTGGGCTATAGCCTTGGTGGGGGGCGCGGGCGAAGTTCGTCCGCCGGACTCGGAATGGGGCGAGACTTTGCGAGGGGCCTCGGGGTGCCAAAAATAAGCCGCGGGAAAACCCGCGCCCAAAAATAAGCGCCCGAAGGTCGTGGTACCAAAACCCCCCAGCGGAAAAATGGCCAAAAAACGGGTGGGCTATAGCCTTGGTGGGGGGCGCGGGCGAAGTTCGTCCGCCGGACTCGGAATGGGGCGAGACTTTGCGAGGGGCCTCGGGGTGCCAAAAATAAGCCGCGGGCAAAGCCCTGCCCGAAGGTCGTGGTGCCAAAATCCCCCCAGCGGAAAATGGCGAAAAAACGGGTCGTGGGCTATAGCCTCGGTGGGGGGCGCGGGCGAAGTTCATCCGCCGGACTCGGAATGGGGCGAGACTTTGCGAGGGGCCTCGGGGTGCCAAAAATAAGCCGCGGGCAAAGCCGCGCCCGAAGGTCGTGGTGCTAAAACCCCCAGCGGAAAAATGGCCAAAAAACGGGTCGTGGGCTATAGCCTTGGTGGGGGGCGCGGGCGAAGTTCGTCCGCCGGACTCGGAATGGGGCGAGACTTTGCGAGGGGCCTCGGGGTGCCAAAAATCAGCCGCGGGCAAAGCCGCGCCCAAAAATAAGCGCCCGACGGTCGTGGTGCCAAAACCCCCCAGCGGAAAAATGGCCAAAAAACGGGTCGTGGGCTATAGCCTTGGTGGGGGGCGCGGGCGAAGTTCGTCCGACGGACTCGGAATGGGGCGAGACTTTGCGAGGGCCCTCGGGGTGCCAAAAATAAGCCGCGGGCAAAGCCGCGCCCAAAAATAAGCGCCCGAAGATCGTGGTGCCAAAACCCCGCAGCGGAAAAATGGCCAAAAAACGGGTCGTGGGCTATAGCATTGGTGGGGGGCGCGGGCGAAGTTCGTCCGCCGGACTCGGAATGGGGCGAGACTTTGCGAGGGGCCTCGGGGTGACAAAAATAAGCCGCGGGCAAAGCCGTGCCCAAAAATAAGCGCCCGAAGGTCGTGGTGCCAAAACACCCCAGCTAAAAAATGGCCAAAAAACGGGTGGGCTATAGCCTTGGTGGGGGGCGCGGGCGAAGTTCGTCCGCCGGACTCGGAATGGGGCGAGACTTTGCGAGGGGCCTCGGGGTGCCAAAAATAAGCCGTGGGAAAAGCCGCACCCAAAAATAAGCGCCCGAAGGTCGTGGTACAAAAACCCCCCAGCGGAAAAATGGCCAAAAAACGGGTGGGCTATAGCCTTGGTGGGGGGCGCGGGCGAAGTTCGTCCGCCGGACTCGGAATGGGGCGAGACTTTGCGAGGGGCCTCGGGGTGCCAAAAATAAGCCGCGCGCAAAGCCCTGCCCGAAGGTCGTGGTGCCAAAATCCCCCCAGCGGAAAATGGCGAAAAAACGGGTCGTGGGCTATAGCCTCGGTGGGGGGCGCGGGCGAAGTTCGTCCGCCGGACTCGGAATGGGGCGAGACTTTGCGAGGGGCCTCGGGGTGCCAAAAATAAGCCGCGGGCAAAGCCGCGACTAAAAATAAGCGCCCGAAGGTCGTGGTGCCAAAACCCCCCAGTGGAAAAATGGCCAAAAAACGCGTGGGCTATAGCCTTGGTGGGGGGCGCGGGCGAAGTTCGTCCGCCGGACTCGGAATGGGGCGAGACTTTGCGAGGGGCCTTGGGGTGCCAAAAATAAGCCGCGGGCAAAGCCGTGCCCGAAGGTCGTGGTGCCAAAATCCCCCCAGCGGAAAATGGCGAAAAAACGGGTCGTGGGCTATAGCCTCGGTGGGGGGCGCGGGCGAAGTTCGTCCCCCGGACTCGGAATGGGGCGAGACTTTGCGAGGGGCCTCGGGGTGCCAAAAATAAGCCGCGGGCAAAGCCGCGCCCAAAAATAAGCGCCTGAAGGTCGTGGTGGCAAAACCCCCCAGCGGAAAAATGGCCAAAAAACGCGTGGGCTATAGCCTTGGTGGGGGGCGCGGGCGAAGTTCGTCCGCCGGACTCGGAATGGGGCGAGACTTTGCGAGGGGCCTCGGGGTGCCAAAAATAAGCCGCGCGCAAAGCCCTGCCCGAAGGTCGTGGTGCCAAAATCCCCCCAGCGGAAAATGGCGAAAAAACGGGTCGTGGGCTATAGCCTCGGTGGGGGGCGCGGGCGAAGTTCGTCCGCCGGACTCGGAATGGGGCGAGACTTTGCGAGGGGCCTCGGGGTGCCAAAAATAAGCCGCGGGCAAAGCCGCGACTAAAAATAAGCGCCCGAAGGTCGTGGTGCCAAAACCCCCCAGTGGAAAAATGGCCAAAAAACGGGTGGGCTATAGCCTTGGTGGGGGGCGCGGGCGAAGTTCGTCCGCCGGACTCGGAATGGGGCGAGACTTTGCGAGGGGCCTTGGGGTGCCAAAAATAAGCCGCGGGCAAAGCCGTGCCCGAAGGTCGTGGTGCCAAAATCCCCCCAGCGGAAAATGGCGAAAAAACGGGTCGTGGGCTATAGCCTCGGTGGGGGGCGCGGGCGAAGTTCGTCCCCCGGACTCGGAATGGGGCGAGACTTTGCGATGGGCCTCGGGGTGCCAAAAATAAGCCGCGGGCAAAGCCGCGCCCAAAAATAAGCGCCTGAAGGTCGTGGTGGCAAAACCCCCCAGCGGAAAAATGGCCAAAAAACGCGTGGGCTATAGCCTTGGTGGGGGGCGCGGGCGAAGTTCGTCCGCCGGACTCGGAATGGGGCGAGACTTTGCGAGGGGCCTCGGGGTGCCAAAAATAAGCCGCGGGCAAAGCCGCGCCCAAAAATAAGCGCCCGAAGGTCGTGGTGCCAAAACCCCCCAGCGGAAAAATGGCCAAAAAACGGGTGGGCTATAGCCTTGGTGGGGGGCGCGGGCGAAGTTCGTCCGCCGGACTCGGAATGGGGCGAGACTTTGCGAGGGGCCTCGGGGTGCCAAAAATAAGCCGCGGGCAAAGCCGTGCCCGAAGGTCGTGGTGCCAAAATCCCCCCAGCGGAAAATGGCGAACAAACGGGTCGTGGGATATAGCCTCGGTGGGGGGCGCGGGCGAAGTTCGTCCGTCGGACTCGGAATGGGGCGAGACTTTGCGAGGGGCCTCGGGGTGCCAAAAATAAGCGCCCGAAGGTCGTGGTGCCAAAACCCCCAGCGGAAAAAATGGCGAAAAAACGGGTGGGCTATAGCCTTGGTGGGGGGCGCGGGCGAAGTTCGTCCGGCGGACTCGGAATGGGGCGAGACTTTGGGAGGGTCCTCGGGGTGCCAAAAATAAGCCGCGGGCAAAGCCGCACCCAAAAATAAGCGCCCGAAGGTCATGGTGCCAAAACCGCCCAGCGTAAAAATGGCCAAAAAATGGGTGGGCTATAGCCTTGGTGGGGGATGCGGGCGAAGTTCGTCCGCCGGACTCGGATTGGGGCGAGACTTTGCGAGGGGCCTCGGGGTGCCAAAAATAAGCCGCGGCCAAAGCCGCGCCCAAAAATAAGCGCCCGAAGGTCGTGGTGCCAAAACCCCCCAGCTAAAAAATGGCCAAAAAACGGGTGGGCTATAGCCTTGGTGGGGGGCGCGGTCGAAGTTCGTCCGCCAGACTCGGAATGGGGCGAGACTTTGCGAGGGGCCTCGGGGTGCCAAAAATAAGCCGCGGGAAAAGCCGCGCCCAAAAATAAGCGCCCGAAGGTCGTGGTACCAAAACCCCCCAGCGGAAAAATGGCCAAAAAACGGGTGGGCTATAGCCTTGGTGGGGGGCGCGGGCGAAGTTCGTCCGCCGGACTCGGAATGGGGCGAGACTTTGCGAGGGGCCTCGGGGTGCCAAAAATAAGCCGCGGGCAAAGCCCTGCCCAAAGGTCGTGGTGCCAAAATCCCCCCAGCGGAAAATGGCGAAAAAACGGGTCGTGGGCTATAGCCTCGGTGGGGGGCGCGGGCGAAGTTCGTCCGCCGGACTCGGAATGGGGCGAGACTTTGTGAGGGGCCTCGGGGTGCCAAAAATAAGCCGCGGGCAAAGCCGTGACCAAAAATAAGCGCCCGAAGGTCGTGGTGCCAAAACCCCCCAGTGGAAAAATGGCCAAAAAACGGGTGGGCTATAGCCTTGGTGGGGGGCGCGGGCGAAGTTCGTCCGCCGGACTCGGAATGGGGCGAGACTTTGCGAGGGGCCTCGGGGTGCCAAAAATAAGCCGCGGGCAAAGCCGTGCCCGAAGGTCGTGGTGCCAAAATCCCCCCAGCGGAAAATGGCGAAAAAACGGGTCGTGGGCTATAGCCTCGGTGGGGGGCGCGGGCGAAGTTCGTCCGCCGGACTCGGAATGGGGCGAGACTTTGCGAGGGGCCTCGGGGTGCCAAAAATAAGCCGCGAGCAAAGCCGCGCCCAAAAATAAGCGCCTGAAGGTCGTGGTGGCAAAACCCCCCAGCGGAAAAATGGCCAAAAAACGCGTGGGCTATAGCCTTGGTGGGGGGCGCGGGCGAAGTTCGTCCGCCGGACTCGGAATGGGGCGAGACTTTGCGAGGGGCCTCGGGGTGCCAAAAATAAGCCGCGGGCAAAGCCGCGCCCAAAAATAAGCGCCCGAAGGTCGTGGTGCCAAAACCCCCCAGCGGAAAAATGGCCAAAAAATGGGTGGGCTATAGCCTTGGTGGGGGGCGCGGCCGAAGTTCGTCCGCCGGACTCGGATTGGGGCGAGACTCTGCGAGGGGCCTCGGGGTGCCAAAAATAAGCCGCGGCCAAAGCCGCGCCCAAAAATAAGCGCCCGAAGGTCGTGGTGCCAAAACCCCCCAGCTAAAAAATGGCCAAAAAACGGGTGGGATATAGCCTTGGTGGGGGGCGCGGGCGAAGTTCGTCCGGCGGACTCGGAATGGGGCGAGACTTTGGGAGGGTCCTCGGGGTGCCAAAAATAAGCCGCGGGCAAAGCCGCACCCAAAAATAAGCGCCCGAAGGTCGTGGTGCCAAAACCCCCCAGCGGAAAAATGGCCAAAAAACGGGTGGGCTATAGCCTTGGTGGGGGGCGCGGCCGAAGTTCGTCCGCCGGACTGGGAATGTGGCGAGACTTTGCGCGGGGCCTCGGGGTGCCAAAAATAAGCCACGGGCAAGGCCGCGCCCAAAAATAAGCGCCCGAAGGTCGTGGTGCCAAAACCCCCCAGCGGAAAAATGGCCAGAAAACGAGTCGTGGGCTATAGCCTTGGTGAGGGGGGTGGGCGAAGTTCGTCCGCCGGACTCGGAATGGGGCGAGACTTTGCGAGGGGCCTCGGGGTGCCAAAAATAAGCCGCGGGCAAAGCCGTGCCCGAAGGTCGTGGTGCCAAACCCCCCCAGCGGAAAATGGCGAAAAAACGGGTCGTGGGCTATAGCCTCGGTGGGGGGCGCGGGCGAAGTTCGTCTGCCGGACTCGGAATGGGGCGAGACTTTGCAAGGGGCCTCGGGGTGCCAAAAATAAGCCGCGGGCAAAGCCGCGACCAAAAATAAGCGCCCGAAGGTCGTGGTGCCAAAACCCCCCAGCGGAAAAATGGCCAAAAAACGGGTGGGCTATAGCCTTGGTGGGGGGCGCGGGCGAAGTTCGTCCGCCGGACTCGGAATGGGGCGAGACTTTGCGAGGGGCCTCGGGGTGCCAAAAATAAGCCGCCGGCAAAGCCGCGCCCAAAAATAAGCGCCCAAAGGTCGTGGTGCCAAAACCCCCCAGCGGAAAAATGGCCAAAAAACGGGTGGGCTATAGCCTTGGTGGGGGGCGCGGGCGAAGTTCGTCCGCCGGACTGGGAATGTGGCGAGACTTTGCGCGGGGCCTCGGGGTGCCAAAAATAAGCCGCGGGCAAGGCCGCGCCCAAAAATAAGCGCCCGAAGGTCGTGGTGCCAAAACCCCCCAGCGGAAAAATGGCCAGAAAACGAGTCGTGGGCTATAGCCTTGGTGAGGGGGGTGGGCGAAGTTCGTCCGCCGGACTCGGAATGGGGCGAGACTTTGCGAGGGGCCTCGGGGTGCCAAAAATAAGCCGCGGGCAAAGCCCTGCCCGAAGGTCGTGGTGCCAAAATCCCCCCAGCGGAAAATGACGAAAAAACGGGTCGTGGGCTATAGCCTCGGTGGGGGGCGCGGGCGAAGTTCGTCCGCCGGACTCGGAATGGGGCGAGACTTTGTGAGGGGCCTCGGGGTGCCAAAAATAAGCCGCGGGCAAAGCCGTGACCAAAAATAAGCGCCCGAAGGTCGTGGTGCCAAAACCCCCCAGTGGAAAAATGGCCAAAAAACGGGTGGGCTATAGCCTTGGTGGGGGGCGCGGGCGAAGTTCGTCCGCCGGACTCGGAATGGGGCGAGACTTTGCGAGGGGCCTCGGGGTGCCAAAAATAAGCCGCGGGCAAAGCCGTGCCCGAAGGTCGTGGTGCCAAAATCCCCCCAGCGGAAAATGGCGAAAAAACGGGTCGTGGGCTATAGCCTCGGTGGGGGGCGCGGGCGAAGTTCGTCCGCCGGACTCGGAATGGGGCGAGACTTTGCGAGGGGCCTCGGGGTGCCAAAAATAAGCCGCGAGCAAAGCCGCGCCCAAAAATAAGCGCCTGAAGGTCGTGGTGGCAAAACCCCCCAGCGGAAAAATGGCCAAAAAACGCGTGGGCTATAGCCTTGGTGGGGGGCGCGGGCGAAGTTCGTCCGCCGGACTCGGAATGGGGCGAGACTTTGCGAGGGGCCTCGGGGTGCCAAAAATAAGCCGCGGGCAAAGCCGCGCCCAAAAATAAGCGCCCGAAGGTCGTGGTGCCAAAACCCCCCAGCGGAAAAATGGCCAAAAAATGGGTGGGCTATAGCCTTGGTGGGGGGCGCGGCCGAAGTTCGTCCGCCGGACTCGGATTGGGGCGAGACTCTGCGAGGGGCCTCGGGGTGCCAAAAATAAGCCGCGGCCAAAGCCGCGCCCAAAAATAAGCGCCCGAAGGTCGTGGTGCCAAAACCCCCCAGCTAAAAAATGGCCAAAAAACGGGTGGGATATAGCCTTGGTGGGGGGCGCGGGCGAAGTTCGTCCGGCGGACTCGGAATGGGGCGAGACTTTGGGAGGGTCCTCGGGGTGCCAAAAATAAGCCGCGGGCAAAGCCGCACCCAAAAATAAGCGCCCGAAGGTCGTGGTGCCAAAACCCCCCAGCGGAAAAATGGCCAAAAAACGGGTGGGCTATAGCCTTGGTGGGGGGCGCGGCCGAAGTTCGTCCGCCGGACTGGGAATGTGGCGAGACTTTGCGCGGGGCCTCGGGGTGCCAAAAATAAGCCACGGGCAAGGCCGCGCCCAAAAATAAGCGCCCGAAGGTCGTGGTGCCAAAACCCCCCAGCGGAAAAATGGCCAGAAAACGAGTCGTGGGCTATAGCCTTGGTGAGGGGGGTGGGCGAAGTTCGTCCGCCGGACTCGGAATGGGGCGAGACTTTGCGAGGGGCCTCGGGGTGCCAAAAATAAGCCGCGGGCAAAGCCGTGCCCGAAGGTCGTGGTGCCAAACCCCCCCAGCGGAAAATGGCGAAAAAACGGGTCGTGGGCTATAGCCTCGGTGGGGGGCGCGGGCGAAGTTCGTCTGCCGGACTCGGAATGGGGCGAGACTTTGCAAGGGGCCTCGGGGTGCCAAAAATAAGCCGCGGGCAAAGCCGCGACCAAAAATAAGCGCCCGAAGGTCGTGGTGCCAAAACCCCCCAGCGGAAAAATGGCCAAAAAACGGGTGGGCTATAGCCTTGGTGGGGGGCGCGGGCGAAGTTCGTCCGCCGGACTCGGAATGGGGCGAGACTTTGCGAGGGGCCTCGGGGTGCCAAAAATAAGCCGCCGGCAAAGCCGCGCCCAAAAATAAGCGCCCAAAGGTCGTGGTGCCAAAACCCCCCAGCGGAAAAATGGCCAAAAAACGGGTGGGCTATAGCCTTGGTGGGGGGCGCGGGCGAAGTTCGTCCGCCGGACTGGGAATGTGGCGAGACTTTGCGCGGGGCCTCGGGGTGCCAAAAATAAGCCGCGGGCAAGGCCGCGCCCAAAAATAAGCGCCCGAAGGTCGTGGTGCCAAAACCCCCCAGCGGAAAAATGGCCAGAAAACGAGTCGTGGGCTATAGCCTTGGTGAGGGGGGTGGGCGAAGTTCGTCCGCCGGACTCGGAATGGGGCGAGACTTTGCGAGGGGCCTCGGGGTGCCAAAAATAAGCCGCAGGCAAAGCCGCGCCGAAAAATAAGTGCCCGAAGGTCGTGGTGCCAAAACCCCCCAGCGGAAAAATGGCCAAAAAACGGGTGGGCTATAGCCTTGGTGGGGGGCGCGGGCGAAGTTCGTCCGCCGGACTGGGAATGTGGCGAGACTTTGCGCGGGGCCTCGGGGTGCGAAAAATAAGCCGCGGGCAAGGCCGCGCCCAAAAATAAGCGCCCGAAGGTCGTGGTGCCAAAACCCCCCAGCGGAAAAATGGCCAAAAAACGGGTGGGCTATAGCCTTAGTGGGGGGCGCGAGCGAAGTTCGTCCGCCGGACTCGGACTGGGACGAGACTTTGCGAGGGGCCTCGGGGCACCAAAAATAAGCCGCGGGCAAGGCCGCGCCCAAAAATAAGCGCCCGAAGGTCGTGGTGCCAAAACCCCCCAGCGGAAAAATGGCCAAAAAACGGGTGGGCTATAGCCTTGGTGGGGGGCGCGGGCGAAGTTCGTCCGCCGGACTCGGAATGGGGCGAGACATTGGGAGGGGCCTAGGGGTGCCCGCGGGAAGTCCCGGGCACAGCCGCGTCCAGAAATAAGCGCCCGAAGGTCGTGGTTGCCAAAACTCCCCAGCGGAAAAATGGCCAAAAAACGGGTGGGCTATAGCCTTGGTGGGGGGCGCGGGCGAAGTTCGTCCGCCGGACTCGGAATGGGGTGAGACTTTGCGAGGGGCCTCGGGGTGACCGCGGGAAGTCGTGGGCACAGCCGCGTCCAGAAATAAGCGCCCGAAGGTCGTGGTGCCAAAACGCCCCAGCGGAAAAATGGCCAAAAAACGGGTGGGCTATAGCCTTGGTGGGGGGCGCGGGCGAAGTTCGTCCGCCGGACTCGGAATGGGGCGAGACTTTGCGAGGGGCCTCGGGGTGCCAAAAATAAGCCGCGGGCAAGGCCGCGCACAAAAATAAGCGCCCGAAGGTCGTGGTGCCAAAACCCCCCAGCGGAAAAATGGCCAAAAAACGGGTGGGCTATAGCCTTGGTGGGGGGCGCGGGCGAAGTTCGTCCGCCGGACTCGGAATGGGGCGAGACTTTGCGAGGGGCCTCGGGGTGCCAAAAATAAGCCGCGGGCAAGGCCGCGCCCAAAAATAAGCGCCCGAAGGTCGTGGTGCCAAAACCCCCCAGCGGAAAAATGGCCAAAAAACGGGTGGGCTATAGCCTTGGTGGGGGGCGCGGGCGCAGTTCGTCCGCCGGACTCGGAATGGGGCGAGACTTTGCGAGGGGCCTGGGGGGCCCGCGGGAAGTCGCGGGCACAGCCGCGCCCAAAAATAAGCACCCGAAGGTCGTGGTGCCAAAACCCCCCAGCGGAAAAATGGCCAAAAAACGGGTGGGCTATAGCCTTGGTGGGGGGCGCGGGCGAAGTTCATCCGCCGGACTTTGAATGGGGCGAGACTTTGGGAGGGGCCTCGGGGTGCCCACGGGAAGTCGCGGGCACAGCCGCGTCCAGAAATAAGCGCCCGAAGGTCGTGGTTGCCAAAACTCCCCAGCGGAAAAATGGCCAAAAAACGGGTGGGCTATAGCCTTGGTGGGGGGCGCGGGCGAAGTTCGTCCGCCGGACTCGGAATGGGGCGAGACTTTGGGAGGGGCCTCGGGGTGCCCGCGGGAAGTCGCGGGCACAGCCGCGTCCAGAAATAAGCGCCCGAAGGTCGTGGTTGCCAAAACCCCCCAGCGGAAAAATGGCCAAAAAACGGGTGGGCTATAGCCTTGGTGGGGGGCGCGGGCGATGTTCGTCCGCCGGACTCGGAATGGGGCGAGACTTTGCGAGGGGCCTCGGGGTGCCCGCGGGAAGTCGTGGGCACAGCCGCGTCCAGAAATAAGCGCCCGAAGGTCGTGGTGCCAAAACCCCCCAGCGGAAAAATGGCCAAAAAACGGGTGGGCTATAGCCTTGGTGGGGGGCGCGGGCGAAGTTCGTCCGCCGGACTCGGAATGGGGCGAGACTTTGCGAGGGGCCTCGGGGTGCCAAAAATAAGCCACGGGCAAAGCCGCGCCCAAAGGTCATGGTGCCAAAACCCCCCAGCGGAAAAATGGCCAAAAAACGGGTGGGCTATAGCCTTGGTGGGGGGCGCGGGCGAAGTTCGTCCGCCGGACTGGGAATGTGGCGAGACTTTGCGCGGGGCCTCGGGGTGCCAAAAATAAGCCGCGGGCAAGGCCGCGCCCAAAAATAAGCGCCCGAAGGTCGTGGTGCCAAAACCCCCCAGCGGAAAAATGGCCAAAAAACGGGTGGGCTATAGCCTTGGTGGGGGGCGCGGGTGAAGTTCGTCCGCCGGACTCGGAATGGGGCGAGACTTTGCGAGGGGCCTGGGGGGCCCGCGGGAAGTCGCGGTCACAGCCGCGCCCAAAAATAAGCGCCCGAAGGTCGTGGTGCCAAAACCCCCCAGCGGAAAAATGGCCAAAAAACGGGTGGGCTATAGCCTTGGTGGGGGGCGCGGGCGAAGTTCGTCCGCCGGACTCGGAATGGGGCGAGACTTTGCGAGGGGCCTGGGGGGCCCGCGGGAAGTCGCGGGCGCAGCCGCGTCCAGAAATAAGCGCCCGAAGGTCATGGTGCCAAAACCCCCCAGCGGAAAAATGGCCAAAAAACAGGTGGGCTATAGCCTTGGTGGGGGGCGCGGGCGAAGTTCGTCCGCCGGACTCGGAATGGGGCGAGACTTTGCGAGGGGCCTCGGGGTGCCCGCGGGAAGTCGCGGGCACAGCCGCGTCCAGAAATAAGCGCCCGAAGGTCATGGTGCCAAAACCCCCCAGCGGAAAAATGGCCAAAAAACAGGTGGGCTATAGCCTTGGTGGGGGGCGCGGGCGAAGTTCGTCCGCCGGACTCGGAATGGGGCGAGACTTTGCGAGGGGCCTCGGGGTACCAAAAATAAGCCGCGGGCAAAGCCGCGCCCAAAAATAAGCGCCCGAAGGTCGTGGTGCCAAAACCCCCCAGCGGAAAAATGGCCAAAAAACGGGTGGGCTATAGCCTTGGTGGGGGGCGCGGGCGAAGTTCGTCCGCCGGATTCGGAATGGGGCGAGACTTTGCGCGGGGCCTCGGGGTGCCAAAAATAAGCCGCGGGCAAGGCCGCGCCCAAAAATAAGCGCCCCAAGGTCGTGGTGCCAAAACCCCCCAGCGGAAAAATGGCCAAAAAACGGGTGGGCTATAGCCTTGGTGGGGGGCGCGGGCGAAGTTCGTCCGCCGGACTCGGAATGGGGCGAGACTTTGCGAGGGGCCTCGGGGTGCCCGCGGGAAGCCGCGGGCACAGCCGCGCCCAAAAATAAGCGCCCGAAGGTCGTGGTGCCAAAACCCCCCAGCGGAAAAATGGCCAAAAATCGGGTGGGCTATAGCCTTGGTGGGGGGCGCGGGCGAAGTTCGTCCGCCGGACTCGGAATGGGGCGACACTTTGCGAGGGGCCTCGGGGTGCCCGCGGGAAGTCGCGGGCACAGCCGCGTCCAGAAATAAGCGCCCGAAGGTCATGGTGCCAAAACCCCCCAGCGGAAAAATGGCCAAAAAACAGGTGGGCTATAGCCTTGGTGGGGGGCGCGGGCGAAGTTCGTCCGCCGGACTCGGAATGGGGCGAGACTTTGCGAGGGGCCTCGGGGTACTAAAAATAAGCCGCGGGCAAAGCCGCGCCCAAAAATAAGCGCCCGAAGGTCGTGGTGCCAAAACCCCCCAGCGGAAAAATGGCCAAAAAACGGGTGGGCTATAGCGTTGGTGGGGGACGCGGGCGAAGTTCGTCCGCCGGACTCGGAATGGGGAGAGACTTTGCGCGGGGCCTTGCGGCACCAAAAATAAGCCGCGGGCAAAGCCGCGCCCAAAAATAAGCGCCCGAAGGTCGTGGTGCCAAAACCCCCCAGCGGAAAAATGGCCAAAAAACGGGTGGGCTATAGCCTTGGTGGGGGGCGCGGGCGAAGTTCGTCCGCCGGACTCGGAATGGGGCGAGACTTTGCGAGGGGCCTCGGGGTGCCCGCGGGAAGTCGCGGGCACAGCCGCGCCCAAAAATAAGCCCCCGAAGGTCGTGGTGCCAAAACCCCCCAGCGGAAAAATGGCCAAAAAACGGGTGGGCTATAGCCTTGGTGGGGGGCGCGGGCGAAGTTCGTCCGCCGGACTTGGAATGGGGCGAGACTTTGCGAGGGGCCTCGGGGTGCCCGCGGGAAGTCGCGGGCACAGCCGCGTCCAGAAATAAGCGTCCGAAGGACGTGGTGCCAAAACCCCCCAGCGGAAAAATGGCCAAAAAACGGGTGGGCTATAGCCTTGGTGGGGGGCGCGGGCGAAGTTCGTCCGCCGGACTCGGAATGGGGCGAGACTTTGCGAGGGGCCTCGGGGTGCCCGCGGGAAGTCGCGGGCACAGCCACGCCCAAAAATAAGCGCCCGAAGGTCGTGGTGCCAAAACCCCCCAGCGGAAAAATGGCCAAAAAACGGGTGGGCTATAGCCTTGGTGGGCGGCGCGGGCGAAGTTCGTCCGCCGGACTTGGAATGGGGCGAGACTTTGCGAGGGGGCTCGGGGTGCCCGCGGGAAGTCGCGGGCACAGCCGCGTCCAGAAATAAGCGTCCGAAGGATGTGGTGCCAAAACCCCCCAGCGGAAAAATGGCCAAAAAACGGGTGGGCTATAGCCTTGGTCGGGGGCGCGGGCGAAGTTCGTCCGCCGGACTCGGAATGGGGCGAGACTTTGCGAGGGGCCTCGGGGTGCCAAAAATAAGCCGCGGGCAAAGCCGCGCCCAAAAATAAGCGCCCAAAGGTCGTGGTGCCAAAACCCCCCAGCGGAAAAATGGCCAAAAAACGGGTGGGCTATAGCCTTGGTGGGGGGCGCGGGCGAAGTTCGTCCGCCGGACTCGGAATGGGGCGAGACTTTGCGCGGGGCCTCGGGGTGCCAAAAATAAGCCGCGGGCAAGGCCGCGCCCAAAAATAAGCGCCCGAAGGTCATGGTGCCAAAACCCCCCAGCAGAAAAATGGCCAAAAAACGGGTGGGCTATAGCCTTGGTGGGGGGCGCGGGCGAAGTTCGTCCGCCGGACTCGGAATGGGGCGAGACTTTGCGAGGGGCCTCGGGGTGCCCGCGGGAAGCCGCGGGCACAGCCGCGCCCAAAAATAAGCGCCCGAAGGTCGTGGTGCCAAAACCCCCCAGCGGAAAAATGGCCAAAAATCGGGTGGGCTATAGCCTTGGTGGGGGGCGCGGGCGAAGTTCGTCCGCCGGACTCGGAATGGGGCGACACTTTGCGAGGGGCCTCGGGGTGCCCGCGGGAAGTCGCGGGCACAGCCGCGTCCAGAAATAAGCGCCCGAAGGTCGTGGTGCCAAAACCCCCCAGCGGAAAAATGGCCAAAAAACGGGTGGGCTATAGCCTTGGTGGGGGGCGCGGGCGAAGTTCGTCCGCCGGACTCGGAATGGGGCGAGACTTTGCGCGGGGCCTCGGGGTGCCAAAAATAAGCCGCGGGCAAGGCCGCGCCCAAAAATAAGCGCCCGAAGGTCGTGGTGCCAAAACCCCCCAGCGGAAAAAAGGCCAAAAAACGGGTGGGCTGTAGCCTTGGTGGGGGGCGCGGGCGAAGTTCGTCCGCCGGACTCGGAATGGGGCGAGACTTTGCGAGGGGCCTCGGGGTGCCCGCGGGAAGCCGCGGGCACAGCCGCGCCCAAAAATAAGCGCCCGAAGGTCGTGGTGCCAAAACCCCCCAGCGGAAAAATGGCCAAAAATCGGGTGGGCTATAGCCTTGGTGGGGGGCGCGGGCGAAGTTCGTCCGCCGGACTCGGAATGGGGCGACACTTTGCGAGGGGCCTCGGGGTGCCCGCGGGAAGTCGCGGGCACAGCCGCGTCCAGAAATAAGCGCCCGAAGGTCGTGGTGCCAAAACCCCCCAGCGGAAAAATGGCCAAAAAACGGGTGGGCTATAGCGTTGGTGGGTGGCGCGGGCGAAGTTCGTCCGCCGGACTCGGAATGGGGCGAGACTTTGCGAGGGGCCTCGGGGTACCAAAAATAAGCCGCGGGCAAAGCCGCGCCCAAAAATAAGCGCCCGAAGGTCGTGGTGCCAAAACCCCCCAGCGGAAAAATGGCCAAAAAACGGGTGGGCTATAGCGTTGGTGGGGGACGCGGGCGAAGTTCATCCGCCGGACTCGGAATGGGGAGAGACTTTGCGCGGGGCCTTGCGGCGCCAAAAATAAGCCGCGGGCAAAGCCGCGCCCAAAAATAAGCGCCCGAAGGTCGTGGTGCCAAAACCCCCAAGCGGAAAAATGGCCAAAAAACGGGTGGGCTATAGCCTCGGTGGGGGGCGCGGGCGAAGTTCGTCCGCCGGACTCGGAATGGGGCGAGACTTTGCGAGGGGCCTCGGGGTGCCCGCGGGAAGTCGCGGGCACAGCCGCGCCCAAAAATAAGCCCCCGAAGGTCGTGGTGCCAAAACCCCCCAGCGGAAAAATGGCCAAAAAACGGGTGGGCTAAAGCCTTGGTGGGGGGCGCGGGCGAAGTTCGTCCGCCGGACTTGGAATGGGGCGAGACTTTGCGAGGGGCCTCGGGGTGCCCGCGGGAAGTCGCGGGCACAGCCGCGTCCAGAAATAAGCGTCCGAAGGACGTGGTGCCAAAACCCCCCAGCGGAAAAATGGCCAAAAAACGGGTGGGCTATAGCCTTGGTGGGGGGCGCGGGCGAAGTTCGTCCGCCGGACTCGGAATGGGGCGAGACTTTGCGAGGGGCCTCGGGGTGCCCGTGCGAAGTCGCGGGCAGAGCCGCGTCCAGAAATAAGTGCCCGAAGGTCGTGGTGCCAAAACCCCCCAGCGGAAAAATGGCCAAAAAACGGGTGGGCTATAGCCTTGGTGGGGGGCGCGGGCGAAGTTCGTCCGCCGGACTCGGAATGGGGCGAGACTTTGCGAGAAGCCTCGGGGTGCCCGCGGGAAGTCGCGGGCACAGCCGTGTCCAGAAATAAGCACACGAAGGTCGTGGTGCCAAAACCCCCCAGCGGAAAAATGGCCAAAAAACGGGTGGGCTATAGCCTTGGTGGGGGGCGCGGGCGAAGTATGTCCGCCGGACTCGGAATGGGGCGAGACTTTGCGAGGGGCCTCGGGGTGCCCGCGGGAAGTCGCGGGCACAGCCGTGTCCAAAAATAAGCGCCCGAAGGTCGTGGTGCCAAAACCCCCCAGCGGAAAAATGGCCAAAAAACGGGTGGGCTATAGCCTTGGTGGCGGGCGTGGGCGAAGTTCGTCCGCCGGACTCGGAATGGGGCGAGACTTTGCGAGGGGCCTCGGGGCAACAAAAATAAGCCGCGGGCAAAGCCGCGCCCAAAAATAAGCGCCCGAAGGTCGTGGTGCCAAAACCCCCCAGCGGAAAAATGGCCAAAAAACGGGTGGGCTATAGCCTTGGTGGGGGGCGCGGGCGAAGTTCGTCCGCCGGATTCGGAATGGGGCGAGACTTTGCGCGGGGCCTCGGGGTGCCCGCGGGAAGTCGCGGGCACAGCCGCGCCCAAAAATAAGCGCCCGAAGGTCGTGGTGCCAAAACCCCCCAGCGGAAAAATGGCCAAAAAACGGGTGGGCTATAGCCTTGGTGGGGGGCGCGGGCGAAGTTCGTCCGCCGGACTCGGAATGGGGCGAGACTTTGCGAGGGACCTCGGGGTGGCCGAGGGAAGTCGCGGGCACAGCCGCGTCCAAAAATAAGCGCCCGAAGGTCGTGGTGCCAAAACCCCCCAGCGGAAAAATGGCCAAAAAACGGGTGGGCTATAGCCTTGGTGGGGGGCGCGGGCGAAGTTCGTCCGCCGGACTCGGAATGGGGCGAGACTTTGCGAGGGGCCTCGGGGCGCCAAAAATAAGCCGCGGACAAAGCCGCGCCCAAAAATAAGCGCCCGAAGGTCGTGGTGCCAAAACCCCCCAGCGGAAAAATGGCTAAAAAACGGGTGGGCTATAGCCTTGGTGGGGGGCGCGGGCGAAGTTCGTCCGCCGGACTCGGAATGGGGCGAGACTTTGCGAGGGACCTCGGGGTGGCCGAGGGAAGTCGCGGGCACAGCCGCGTCCAAAAATAAGCGCCCGAAGGTCGTGGTGCCAAAACCCCCCAGCGGAAAAATGGCTAAAAAACGGGTGGGCTATAGCCTTGGTGGGGGGCGCGGGCGAAGTATGTCCGCCGGACTCGGAATGGGGCGAGACTTTGCGAGGGGCCTCGGGGCACCAAAATTAAGCCACCGGAAAAGCCGCGCCCAAAAATAAGCGCCCGAAGGTCGTGGTGCCAAAACCCCCCAGCGGAAAAATGGCCAAAAAACGGGTGGTCTATAGCCTTGGTGGGGGGCGCGGGCGAAGTTCGTCCGCCGGACTCGGAATGGGGCGAGACTTTGCGAGGGGCCTCGGGGAAACAAAAATAAGCCGCGGGCAAAGCCGCGCCCAAAAATAAGCACCCGAAGGTCGTGGTGCTAAAACCCCCCAGCGGAAAAATGGCCAAAAAACGGGTGGGCTATAGCCTTGGTGGGGGGCGCGGGCGAAGTTCGTCCGCCGGACTCGGAATGGGGCGAGACTTTGCGAGGGACCTCGGGGTGGCCGAGGGAAGTCGCGGGCACAGCCGCGTCCAAAAATAAGCGCCCGAAGGTCGTGGTGCTAAAACCCCCCAGCGGAAAAATGGCCAAAAAACGGGTGGGCTATAGCCTTGGTGGGGGGCGCGGGCGAAGTTCGTCCGCCGGACTCGGAATGGGGCGAGACTTTGCGAGGGGCCTCGGGGCGCCAAAAATAAGCCACGGACAAAGCCGCGCCCAAAAATAAGCGCCCGAAGGTCGTGGTGCCAAAACCCCCCAGCGGAAAAATGGCTAAAAAACGGGTGGGCTATAGCCTTGGTGGGGGGCGCGGGCGAAGTTCGTCCGCCGGACTCGGAATGGGGCAAGACTTTGCGCGGGGCCTCGGGGCACCAAAATTAAGCCGCCGGTAAAGCCGCGCCCAAAAATAAGCGCCCGAAGGTCGTGGTGCCAAAACCCCCCAGCGGAAAAATGGCCAAAAAACGGGTGGTCTATAGCCTTGGTGGGGGGCGCGGGCGAAGTTCGTCCGCCGGACTCGGAATGGGGCGAGACTTTGCGAGGGGCCTCGGGGTGCCCGCGGGAAGTCGCGGGCACAGCCGCGCCCAAAAATAAGCGCCCGAAGGTCGTGGTGCCAAAACCCCCCAGCGGAAAAATGGCCAAAAAACGGGTGGGCTATAGCCTTGGTGGGGGGCGCGGGCGAAGTTCGTCCGCCGGACTTGGAATGGGGCGAGACTTTGCGAGGGGCTTCGGGGTGCCCGCGGGAAGTCGCGGTCACAGCCACGTCCAGAAATAAGCGCCCGAAGGTCGTGGTACCAAAACCACCCAGCGGAAAAATGGCCAAAAAACGGGTGGGCTATAGCCTTGGTGGGGGGCGCGGGCGAAGTTCGTCCGCCGGACTCGGAATGGGGCGAGACTTTGCGAAGGGCCTCGGGGTGCCAAAAATAAGCCGCGGGCAAGGCCGCGCCCAAAAATAAGCGCCTGAAGGTCGTGGTGCCAAAACCCCCCAGCGGAAAAATGGCCAAAAAACGGGTGGGCTATAGCCTTGGTGGGGGGCGTGGGCGAAGTTCGTCCGCCGGACTCGGAATGGGGCGAGACTTTGCGAGGGGCCTCGGGGCAACAAAAATAAGCGCCCGAAGGTCGTGGTGCCAAAACCCCCCAGCGGAAAAATGGCCAAAAAACGGGTGGGCTATAGCCTTGGTGGGGGGCGCGGGCGAAGTTCGTCCGCCGGACTCGGAATGGGGCGAGACTTTGCGAGGGGCCTCGGGGCGCCAAAAATTATCCGCGGGCAAAGCCGCGCCCAAAAATAAGCGCCCGAAGGTCGTGGTGCCAAAACCCCCCAGCGGAAAAATGGCTAAAAAACGGGTGGGCTATAGCCTTGGTGGGGGGCGCGGGCGAAGTATGTCCGCCGGACTCGGAATGGGGCGAGACTTTGCGAGGGGCCTCGGGGCACCAAAATTAAGCCACCGGAAAAGCCGCGCCCAAAAATAAGCGCCCGAAGGTCGTGGTGCCAAAACCCCCCAGCGGAAAAATGGCCAAAAAACGGGTGGTCTATAGCCTTGGTGGGGGGCGCGGGCGAAGTTCGTCCGCCGGACTCGGAATGGGGCGAGACTTTGCGAGGGGCCTCGGGGCAACAAAAATAAGCCGCGGGCAAAGCCGCGCCCAAAAATAAGCACCCGAAGGTCGTGGTGCCAAAACCCCCCAGCGGAAAAATGGCCAAAAAACGGGTGGGCTATAGCCTTGGTGGGGGGCGCGGGCGAAGTTCGTCCGCCGGACTCGGAATGGGGCGAGACTTTGCGAGGGGCCTCGGGGCAACAAAAATAAGCCACGGGCAAAGCCGCGCCCAAAAATAAGCACCCGAAGGTCGTGGTGCCAAAACCCCCCAGCGGAAAAATGGCCAAAAAACGGGTGGGCTATAGCCTTGGTGGGGGGCGCGGGCGAAGTTCGTCCGCCGGATTCGGAATGGGGCGAGACTTTGCGCGGGGCCTCGGGGTGCCCGCGGGAAGTCGCGGGCACAGCCGCGCCCAAAAATAAGCGCCCGAAGGTCGTGGTGCCAAACCCCCCCAGCGGAAAAATGGCCAAAAAATGGGTGGGCTATAGCCTTGGTGGGGGGCGCGGGCGAAGTTTGTCCGCCGGACTCGGAATGGGGCGAGACTTTGCGAGGGACCTCGGGGTGGCCGAAGGAAGTCGCGGGCACAGCCGCGTCCAAAAATAAGCGCCCGAAGGTCGTGGTGCCAAAACCCCCCAGCGGAAAAATGGCCAAAAAACGGGTGGGCTATAGCCTTGGTGGGGGGCGCGGGCGAAGTTCGTCCGCCGGACTCGGAATGGGGCGAGACTTTGCGAGGGGCCTCGGGGCGCCAAAAATAAGCCGCGGGCAAAGCCGCGCCCAAAAATAAGCGCCCGAAGGTCGTGGTGCCAAAACCCCCCAGCGGAAAAATGGCTAAAAAACGGGTGGGCTATAGCCTTGGTGGGGGGCGCGGGCGAAGTTCGTCCGCCGGACTCGGAATGGGGCAAGACTTTGCGCGGGGCCTCGGGGCACCAAAATTAAGCCGCCGGAAAAGCCGCGCCCAAAAATAAGCGCCCGAAGGTCGTGGTGCCAAAACCCCCCAGCGGAAAAATGGCCAAAAAACGGGTGGTCTATAGCCTTGGTGGGGGGCGCGGGCGAAGTTCGTCCGCCGGACTCGGAATGGGGCGAGACTTTGCGAGGGGCCTCGGGGTGCCCGCGGGAAGTCGCGGGCACAGCCGCGCCCAAAAATAAGCGCCCGAAGGTCGTGGTGCCAAAACCCCCCAGCGGAAAAATGGCCAAAAAACGGGTGGGCTATAGCCTTGGTGGGGGGCGCGGGCGAAGTTCGTCCGCCGGACTCGGAATGGGGCGAGACTATGCGAGGGGCCTCGGGGTGCCCGCGGGAAGTCGCGGGCACAGCCGCGTCCAAAAATAAGCGCCCGAAGGTCGTGGTGCCAAAACCCCCCAGCGGAAAAATGGCCAAAAAACGGGTGGGCTATAGCCTTGGTGGGGGGCGCGGTCGAAGTTCGTCCGCCGGACTCGGAATGGGGCGAGACTTTGCGCGGGGCCTCGGGGCGCCAAAAATAAGCCGCGGGCAAAGCCGCGCCCAAAAATAAGCGCCCGAAGGTCGTGGTGCCAAAACCCCCCAGCGGAAAAATGGCCAAAAAACGGGTGGGCTATAGCCTTGGTGGGGGGCGCGGGCGAAGTTCGTCCGCCGGACTCGGAATGGCCCCAGACTTTGCGGGCGGCCTCCGTGCGCCAAAAATAGGCCACGGGCACTGCCGGACCAAAAAATCAGCCCCCGAAGGTCGGGGTGCCAAGACCCCCCAGCGGAAAAATGGCCAAAAAACGGGTGGGCTATAGCCTTGGTGGGGGGCGTGGGTGAAGTTCGTCCGCCGGACTT
This sequence comes from Citrus x limon, assembly GCA_034663535.1. Classification (NCBI taxonomy): domain Eukaryota; kingdom Viridiplantae; phylum Streptophyta; class Magnoliopsida; order Sapindales; family Rutaceae; genus Citrus; species Citrus x limon. Next base: position 1,992,779 of record CM067991.1, on the reverse strand, counting down.
GGAATGGCCCCAGACTTTGCGGGCGGCCTCCGTGTGCCAAAAATAGGCCACGGGCACAGCCGCGCCCAAAAATGAGTGCCCGAAAGTCGGGACGCCAACACCCCCCAGCGGAAAATTGGCCGAAAAACGGGTGGCCTATAGCCTTGGTGGGGGGCGTGGGCGAAGTTCGTCCGCCGGACTCGGAATGGCCCCAGACTTTTGCGGGCGACCTCCGTGTGCCCAAAATAGCCCACGGGCACAGCCGCGCCCAAAAATGAGCGCCCGAAGGTCGGCGCACCAACACCCCCCAGCGGAAAAATGGCCAAAAAACAGGTGGGCTATAGCCTTGGCGGGGGGCGTGGGCGAAGTTCGTCCGCCGGACTCGGAATGGCCCCAGACTTTGCGGGCGGCCTCCGTGTGCCAAAAATAGGCCACGGGCACAGCCGCGCCCAAAAATGAGCGCCCGAAGGTCGGGGCGCCAACACCCCCCAGCGGAAAAATGGCCAAGAAACGGGTGTGCTATAGCCTTGGTGGGGGGCGTGGGCGAAGTTCGTCCGCCGGACTCGGAATGGCCCCACACTTTGCGGGCGGCCTCCGTGTGCCAAAAATAGCCCACGGGCACAGCCGCGCCCAAAAATGAGCTCCCGAAGGTCGGGTTCCAACACCCCCCAGCGGAAAATGGGCCAAAAAACGGGTGGGCTATAGCCTTGGCGGGGGGCGTGGGGGAAGTTCGTCCGCCGGACTCGGAATGGCCCCAGACTTTGCGGGCGGCCTCCGTGTGCCAAAAATAGGCCACGGGCACAGCCGCGCCCAAAAATGAGCGCCCGAAGGTCGGGGCGCCAACACCCCCCAGCGGAAAAATGGCCTTGAAACGGTTGTGCTACAGCCTTGGTGGGGGGCGTGGGCGAAGTTCGTCCGCCGGACTCGGAATGGCCCCAGACTTTGCGGGCGGCCTCTGTGTGCCAAAAATAGGCCACGGGCACAGCCGCGCCCAAAAATGAGCGCCCGAAGGTCGGGGCGCCAACACCCCCCAGCGGAAAAATGGCCAAGAAACGGGTGTGCTATAGCCTTGGCGGGGGGCGTGGGTGAAGTTCGTCCGCCGGACTCGGAATGGCCCCAGACTTTGCGGGCGGCCTCCGTGTGCCAAAAAAAGGCCACGGGCACAGCCGAGCCCAAAAATGAGCGCCCGAAGGTCGGGGCGCCAACACCCCCCAGCGGAAAAATGGCCAAGAAACGGGTGTGCTATAGCCTTGGTGGGGGGCGTGGGCGAAGTTCGTCCGCCGGACTCGGAATGGCCCCAGACTTTTGCGGGCGACCTCCGTGTGCCCAAAATAGCCCACGGGCACAGCCGCGCCCAAAAATGAGCGCCCGAAGGTCGGCGCACCAACACCCCCCAGCGGAAAAATGGCCAAAAAACAGGTGGGCTATAGCCTTGGCGGGGGGCGTGGGCGAAGTTCGTCCGCCGGACTCGGAATGGCCCCAGACTTTGCGGGCGGCCTCCGTGTGCCAAAAATAGGCCACGGGCACAGCCGCGCCCAAAAATGAGCGCCCGAAGGTCGGGGCGCCAACACCCCCCAGCGGAAAAAATGGCCAAGAAACGGGTGTGCTATAGCCTTGGTGGGGGGCGTGGGCGAAGTTCGTCCGCCGGACTCGGAATGGCCCCAGACTTTGCGGGCGACGTCCGTGTGCCCAAAATAGGCCACGGGCACAGCCGCGCCCAAAAATGAGTGCCCGAAGGTCGGGGCGCCAACAGTCGCCAGCGGAAAAATGGCCTTGAAACGGGTGTGCTATAGCCTTGGTGGGGGGCGTGGGCGAAGTTCGTCCGCCGGACTCGGAATGGCCCCAGACTTTGCGGGCTGCTTCCGTGTGCCAAAAATAGGCCACGGGCACAGCCGCGCCCAAAAATGAGCATCCGATGGTCGGGGCGCCAACACCCCCCAGCGGAAAAATGTCCAAAAAACGTATGGGCTATAGCCTTGGTGAGGGGCGGTGGGCGAAGTTCGTCCGCCGGACTCGGAATGGCCCCAGACTTTGCGGGCGGCCTCCGTGTCCCAAAAATAGGCCACGGGCACAGCCGCGCCCAAAAATGAGCGCCCGAAGGTCGGGGCGCCAACACCCCCCAGCGGAAAAATGGCCAAGAAACGGGTGTGCTATAGCCTTGGTGGGGGGCGTGGGCGAAGTTCGTCCGCCGGACTCGGAATGGCCCCACACTTTGTGGGCGGCCTCCGTGTGCCAAAAATAGCCCACGGGCACAGCCGCGCCCAAAAATGAGCTCCCGAAGGTCGGGTTCCAACACCCCCCAGCGGAAAATGGGCCAAAAAACGGGTGGGCTATAGCCTTGGCGGGGGGCGTGGGCGAAGTTCGTCCGCCGGACTCGGAATGGCCCCAGACTGTGCGGGCGGCCTCCGTGCGCCAAAAATAGGCCACGGGCACAGCCGCGCCCAAAAATGAGCGCCCGAAGGTCGGGGCGCCAACACCCCCCAGCGGAAAAATGGCCTTGAAACGGGTGTGCTACAGCCTTGGTGGGGGGCGTGGGCGAAGTTCGTCCGCCGGACTCGGAATGGCCCCAGACTTTGCGGGCGGCCTCCGTGTGCCAAAAATAGGCCACGGGCACAGCCGCGCCCAAAAATGAGCGCCCGAAGGTCGGGGCGCCAACACCCCCCAGCGGAAAAATGGCCAAGAAACGGGTGTGCTATAGCCTTGGCGGGGGGCGTGGGTGAAGTTCGTCCGCCGGACTCGGAATGGCCCCAGACTTTGCGGGCAGCCTCCGTGTGCCAAAAAAAGGCCACGGGCACAGCCGAGCCCAAAAATGAGCGCCCGAAGGTCGGGGCGCCAACACCCCCCAGCGGAAAAATGGCCAAGAAACGGGTGTGCTATAGCCTTGGTGGGGGGCGTGGGCGAAGTTCGTCCGCCGGACTCGGAATGGCCCCAGACTTTTGCGGGCGACCTCCGTGTGCCCAAAATAGCCCACGGGCACAGCCGCGCCCAAAAATGAGCGCCCGAAGGTCGGCGCACCAACACCCCCCAGCGGAAAAATGGCCAAAAAACAGGTGGGCTATAGCCTTGGCGGGGGGCGTGGGCGAAGTTCGTCCGCCGGACTCGGAATGGCCCCAGACTTTGCGGGCGGCCTCCGTGTGCCAAAAATAGGCCACGGGCACAGCCGCGCCCAAAAATGAGCGCCCGAAGGTCGGGGCGCCAACACCCCCCAGCGGAAAAATGGCCAAGAAACGGGTGTGCTATAGCCTTGGTGGGGGGCGTGGGCGAAGTTCGTCCGCCGGACTCGGAATGGCCCCAGACTTTGCGGGCGACGTCCGTGTGCCCAAAATAGGCCACGGGCACAGCCGCGCCCAAAAATGAGTGCCCGAAGGTCGGGGCGCCAACAGTCGCCAGCGGAAAAATGGCCTTGAAACGGGTGTGCTATAGCCTTGGTGGGGGGCGTGGGCGAAGTTCGTCCGCCGGACTCGGAATGGCCCCAGACTTTGCGGGCTGCTTCCGTGTGCCAAAAATAGGCCACGGGCACAGCCGCGCCCTAAAATGAGCTCCCGAAGGTCGGGTTCCAACACCCCCCAGCGGAAAATGGGCGAAAAAACGGGTGGGCTATAGCCTTGGCGGGGGGCGTGGGCGAAGTTCGTCCGCCGGACTCGGAATGGCCCCAGACTTTGCGGGCGGCCTCCGTGTGCCAAAAATAGGCCACGGGCACAGCCGCGCCCAAAAATGAGCGCCCGAAGGTCGGGGCGCCAACACCCCCCAGCGGAAAAATGGCCAAGAAACGGGTGTGCTATAGCCTTGGCGGGGGGCGTGGGTGAAGTTCGTCCGCCGGACTCGGAATGGCCCCAGACTTTGCGGGCAGCCTCCGTGTGCCAAAAAAAGGCCACGGGCACAGCCGAGCCCAAAAATGAGCGCCCGAAGGTCGGGGCGCCAACACCCCCCAGCGGAAAAATGGCCAAGAAACGGGTGTGCTATAGCCTTGGTGGGGGGCGTGGGCGAAGTTCGTCCGCCGGACTCGGAATGGCCCCAGACTTTTGCGGGCGACCTCCATGTGCCCAAAATAGCCCACGGGCACAGCCGCGCCCAAAAATGAGCGCCCGAAGGTCGGCGCACCAACACCCCCCAGCGGAAAAATGGCCAAAAAACAGGTGGGCTATAGCCTTGGCGGGGGGCGTGGGCGAAGTTCGTCCGCCGGACTCGGAATGGCCCCAGACTTTGCGGGCGGCCTCCGTGTGCCAAAAATAGGCCACGGGCACAGCCGCGCCCAAAAATGAGCGCCCGAAGGTCGGGGCGCCAACACCCCCCAGCGGAAAAATGGCCAAGAAACGGGTGTGCTATAGCCTTGGTGGGGGGCGTGGGCGAAGTTCGTCCGCCGGACTCGGAATGGCCCCAGACTTTGCGGGCGACGTCCGTGTGCCCAAAATAGGCCACGGGCACAGCCGCGCCCAAAAATGAGTGCCCGAAGGTCGGGGCGCCAACAGTCGCCAGCGGAAAAATGGCCTTGAAACGGGTGTGCTATAGCCTTGGTGGGGGGCGTGGGCGAAGTTCGTCCGCCGGACTCGGAATGGCCCCAGACTTTGCGGGCTGCTTCCGTGTGCCAAAAATAGGCCACGGGCACAGCCGCGCCCTAAAATGAGCTCCCGAAGGTCGGGTTCCAACACCCCCCAGCGGAAAATGGGCGAAAAAACGGGTGGGCTATAGCCTTGGCGGGGGGCGTGGGCGAAGTTCGTCCGCCGGACTCGGAATGGCCCCAGACTTTGCGGGCGGCCTCCGTGTGCCAAATATAGGCCACGGGCACAGCCGCGCCCAAAAATGAGCGCCCGAAGGTCGGGGCGCCAACACCCCCCAGCGGAAAAATGGCCTTGAAACGGGTGTGCTATAGCCTTGGTGGGGGGCGTGGGCGAAGTTCGTCCGCCGGACTCGGAATGGCCCCAGACTTTGCGGGCGGCCTCCGTGTGCCAAAAATAGGGCACGGGCACAGCCGCGCCCAAAAATGAGCGCCCGAAGGTCGGGGCGCCAACACCCCCCAGCGGAAAAATGGCCAAAAAACGGGTGGGCTATAGCCTTGGCGGGGCGTGGGCGAAGTTCGTCCGCCGGACTCGGAATGGCCCCAGACTTTGCGGGCGGCCTCCGTGTGCCAAAAATAGGCCACGGGCACAGCCACGCCCAAAAATGAGCGCCCGAAGGTCGGGGCGCCAACACCCCCCAGCGGAAAATTGGCTGAAAAACGGGTGGCCTATAGCCTTGGCGGGGGGCGTGGGCGAAGTTCGTCCGCCGGACTCGGAATGGCCCCAGACTTTGCGGGCGGCCTCCGTGTGCCAAAAATAGGCCACGGGCACAGCCGCGCCCAAAAATGAGCGCCCGATGGTCGGGGCGCCAACATCCCCCAGCGGAAAATTGGCCGAAAAACGGGTGGCCTATAGCCTTGGCGGGGGGCGTGGGCGAAGTTCGTCCGCCGGACTCGGAATGGCCCCAGACTTTGCGGGCGGCCTCCGTGTGCCAAAACTAGGCCACGGGCACAGCCGCGCCCAAAAATGATCGCCTGAAGGTCGGGGCGCCAACACCCCCAGCGGAAAAATGGCCAAAAAACGGGTGGGCTATAGCCTTGGCGGGGCGTGGGCGAAGTTCGTCCGCCGGACTCGGAATGGCCCCAGACTTTGCGGGCGGCCTCCGTGTGCCAAAAATAGGCCACGGGCACAGCCGCGCCCAAAAATGAGCGCCCGAAGGTCGGGGCGCCAACACCCCCCAGCGGAAAATTGGCCGAAAAACGGGTGGGCTATAGCCTTGGCGGGGGGCGTGGGCGAAGTTCGTCCGCCGGACTCGGAATGGCCCCAGACTTTGCGGGCGGCCTCCGTGTGCCAAAAATAGGCCACGGGCACAGCCGCGCCCAAAAATGAGCTCCCAAAGGTCGGGGTGCCAAGACCCCCCAGCGGAAAAATGGCCAAAAAACGTATGGGCTATAGCCTTGGTGGGGGGCGGGGGCGAAGTTCGTCCGACGGACTCGGAATTGCCCCAGACTTTGCGGGTGGCCTCCGTGCGCCAAAAATAGGCCACGAGCACAGCCGCGCCCAAAAATGAGCGCCCGAAGGTCGGGGCGCCAACACCCCCCAGCGGAAAATTGGCCGAAAAACGGGTGGCCTTTAGCCTTGGTGGGGGGCGTGGGCGAAGTTCGTCCGCCGGACTCGGAATGGCCCCAGACTTTGCGGGCGGCGTCCGTGCGCCAAAAATAGGCCACGGGCACTGCCGGGCCCAAAAATCAGGCCCCGAAGGTCGGGGTGCCAAGACCCCCCAGCGGAAAAATGGCCAAAAAACGTATGGGCTATAGCCTTGGTGGGGGGCGTGGGCGAAGTTCGTCCGACGGACTCGGAATTGCCCCAGACTTTGCGGGCGGCCTCCGTGTGCCAAAAATAGGCCACGGGCACAGCCGCGCCCAAAAATGAGCGCCCGAAGGTCGGGGCGCCAACACCCCCCAGCGGAAAAATGGCCTTGAAACGGGTGTGCTACAGCCTTGGTGGGGGGCGTGGGCGAAGTTCGTCCGCCGGACTCGGAATGGCCCCAGACTTTGCGGGCGGCCTCCGTGTACCAAAAATAGGCCACGGCTCAGCCGCGCCCAAAAATGAGCGCCCGAAGGTCGGGGCGCCAACACCCCCCAGCGGAAAAATGGCCTTGAAACGGGTGTGCTATAGCCTTGGTGGGGGGCGTGGGCGAAGTTCGTCCGCCGGACTCGGAATGGCCCCAGACTTTTGCGGGCGACCTCCGTGTGCCCAAAATAGCCCACGGGCACAGCCGCGCCCAAAAATGAGCGCCCGAAGGTCGGCGCACCAACACCCCCCAGCGGAAAAATGGCCAAAAAACAGGTGGGCTATAGCCTTGGCGGGGGGCGTGGGCGAAGTTCGTCCGCCGGACTCGGAATGGCCCCAGACTTTGCGGGCGGCCTCCGTGTGCCAAAAATAGGCCACGGGCACAGCCGCGCCCAAAAATGAGCGCCCGAAGGTCGGGGCGCCAACATCCCCCAGCGGAAAATTGGCCGAAAAACGGGTGGCCTATAGCCTTGGCGGGGGGCGTGGGCGAAGTTCGTCCGCCGGACTCGGAATGGCCCCAGACTTTGCGGGCGGCCTCCGTGTGCCAAAAATAGGCCACGGGCACAGCCGCGCCCAAAAATGAGCGCCCGAAGGTCGGGGCGCCAACACCCCCAGCGGAAAAATGGCCAAAAAACGGGTGGGCTATAGCCTTGGCGGGGCGTGGGCGAAGTTCGTCCGCCGGACTCGGAATGGCCCCAGACTTTGCGGGCGGCCTCCGTGTGCCAAAAATAGGCCACGGGCACAGCCGCGCCCAAAAATGAGCGCCCGAAGGTCGGGGCGCCAACACCCCCCAGCGGAAAATTGGCCGAAAAACGGGTGGGCTATAGCCTTGGCGGGGGGCGTAGGCGAAGTTCGTCCGCCGGACTCGGAATGGCCCCAGACTTTGCGGGCGGCCTCCGTGTGCTAAAAATAGGCAGCGGGCACAGCCGCGCCCAAAAATAAGCTCCCGAAGGTCGGGGTGCCAAGACCCCCCAGCGGAAAAATGGCCAAAAAACGTATGGGCTATAGCCTTGGTGGGGGGCGTGGGCGAAGTTCGTCCGACGGACTCGGAATTGCCCCAGACTTTGCGGGCGGCCTCCGTGTGCCAAAAATAGGCCACGGGCACAGCCGCGCCCAAAAATGAGCGCCCGAAGGTCGGGGCGCCAACACCCCCCAGCGGAAAAATGGCCTTGAAACGGGTGTGTTACAGCCTTGGTGGGGGGCGTGGGCGAAGTTCGTCCGCCGGACTCGGAATGGCCCCAGACTTTGCGGGCGGCCTCCGTGTACCAAAAATAGGCCACGGCTCAGCCGCGCCCAAAAATGAGCGCCCGAAGGTCGGGGCGCCAACACCCCCCAGCGGAAAAATGGCCTTGAAACGGGTGTGCTATAGCCTTGGTGGGGGGCGTGGGCGAAGTTCCTCCGCCGGACTCGGAATGGCCCCAGACTTTTGCGGGCGACCTCCGTGTGCCCAAAATAGCCCACGGGCACAGCCGCGCCCAAAAATGAGCGCCCGAAGGTCGGCGCACCAACACCCCCCAGCGGAAAAATGGCCAAAAAACAGGTAGGCTATAGCCTTGGCGGGGGGCGTGGGCGAAGTTCGTCCGCCGGACTCGGAATGGCCCCAGACTTTGCGGGCGGCCTCCGTGCGCCAAAAATAGGCCACGGGCACAGCCGCGCCCAAAAATGAGCGCCCGAAGGTCGGGGCGCCAACATCCCCCAGCGGAAAAATGGCCAAGAAACGGGTGTGCTATAGCCTTGGTGGGGGGCGTGGGCGAAGTTCGTCCGCCGGACTCGGAATGGCCCCAGACTTTGCGGGCGACCTCCGTGTGCCCAAAATAGGCCACGGGCACAGCCGCGCCCAAAAATGAGTGCCCGAAGGTCGGGGCGCCAACAGTCGCCAGCGGAAAAATGGCCAAAAACCGGGTGGGCTATAGCCTTCGTGGGGGGCGTGGGCGATGATCGTCCGCCGGACTCGGAATGGCCCCAGACTTTGCGGGCTGCCTCCGTGTGCCAAAAATAGGCCACGGGCACAGCCGCGCCCAAAAATGAGCATCCGATGGTCGGGGCGCCAACACCCCCCAGCGGAAAAATGTCCAAAAAACGTATGGGCTATAGCCTTGGTGAGGGGCGTGGGCGAAGTTCGTCCGCCGGACTCGGAATGGCCCCAGACTTTGCGGGCGGCCTCCGTGTGCCAAAAATAGGCCGCGGGCACAGCCGCGCCCAAAAATAAGCTCCCGAAGGTCGGGGTGCCAAGACCCCCCAGCGGAAAAATGGCCAAAAAACGTATGGGCTATAGCCGTGGTGGGGGGCGTGGGCGAAGTTCGTCCGACGGACTCGGAATTGCCCCAGACTTTGCGGGTGGCCTCCGTGCGCCAAAAATAGGCCACGAGCACAGCCGCGCCCAAAAATGAGCGCCCGAAGGTCGGGGCGCCAACACCCCCCAGCGGAAAATTGGCCGAAAAACGGGTGGCCTTTAGCCTTGGTGGGGGGCGTGGGCGAAGTTCGTCCGCCGGACTCGGAATGGCCCCAGACTTTGCGGGCGGCGTCCGTGCGCCAAAAATAGGCCACGGGCACTGCCGGGCCCAAAAATCAGCCCCCGAAGGTCGGGGTGCCAAGACCCCCCAGCGGAAAAATGGCCAAAAAACGTATGGGCTATAGCCTTGGTGGGGGGCGTGGGCGAAGTTCGTCCGACGGACTCGGAATTGCCCCAGACTTTGCGGGCGGCCTCCGTGTGCCACAAATAGGCCACGGGCACAGCCGCGCCCAAAAATGAGCGCCCGAAGGTCGGGGCGCCAACACCCCCCGGCGGAAAAATGGCCTTGAAACGGGTGTGTTACAGCCTTGGTGGGGGGCGTGGGCGAAGTTCGTCCGCCGGACTCGGAATGGCCCCAGACTTTGCGGGCGGCCTCCGTGTACCAAAAATAGGCCACGGCTCAGCCGCGCCCAAAAATGAGCGCCCGAAGGTCGGGGCGCCAACACCCCCCAGCGGAAAAATGGCCTTGAAACGGGTGTGCTATAGCCTTGGTGGGGGGCGTGGGCGAAGTTCCTCCGCCGGACTCGGAATGGCCCCAGACTTTTGCGGGCGACCTCCGTGTGCCCAAAATAGCCCACGGGCACAGCCGCGCCCAAAAATGAGCGCCCGAAGGTCGGCGCACCAACACCCCCCAGCGGAAAAATGGCCAAAAAACAGGTAGGCTATAGCCTTGGCGGGGGGCGTGGGCGAAGTTCGTCCGCCGGACTCGGAATGGCCCCAGACTTTGCGGGCGGCCTCCGTGTGCCAAAAATAGGCCACGGGCACAGCCGCGCCCAAAAATGAGCGCCCGAAGGTCTGGGCGCCAACATCCCGCAGCGGAAAAATGGCCAAGAAACGGGTGTGCTATAGCCTTGGTGGGGGGCGTGGGCGAAGTTCGTCCGCCGGACTCGGAATGGCCCCAGACTTTGCGGGCGACCTCCGTGTGCCCAAAATAGGCCACGGGCACAGCCGCGCCCAAAAATGAGTGCCCGAAGGTCGGGGCGCCAACAGTTGCCAGCGGAAAAATGGCCAAAAACCGGGTGGGCTATAGCCTTCGTGGGGGGCGTGGGCGATGATCGTCCGCCGGACTCGGAATGGCCCCAGACTTTGCGGGCTGCCTCCGTGTGCCAAAAATAGGCCACGGGCACAGCCGCGCCCAAAAATGAGCATCCGATGGTCGGGGCGCCAACACCCCCCAGCGGAAAAATGTCCAAAAAACGTATGGGCTATAGCCTTGGTGAGGGGCGTGGGCGAAGTTCGTCCGCCGGACTCGGAATGGCCCCAGACTTTGCGGGCGGCCTCCGTGTGCCAAAAATAGGCCGCGGGCACAGCCGCGCCCAAAAATAAGCTCCCGAAGGTCGGGGTGCCAAGACCCCCCAGCGGAAAAATGGCCAAAAAACGTATGGGCTATAGCCTTGGTGGGGGGCGTGGGCGAAGTTCGTCCGACGGACTCGGAATTGCCCCAGACTTTGCGGGTGGCCTCCGTGCGCCAAAAATAGGCCACGAGCACAGCCGCGCCCAAAAATGAGCGCCCGAAGGTCGGGGCGCCAACACCCCCCAGCGGTAAATTGGCCGAAAAACGGGTGGCCTTTAGCCTTGGTGGGGGGCGTGGGCGAAGTTCGTCCGCCGGACTCGGAATGGCCCCAGACTTTGCGGGCGGCGTCCGTGCGCCAAAAATAGGCCACGGGCACTGCCGGGCCCAAAAATCAGCCCCCGAAGGTCGGGGTGCCAAGACCCCCCAGCGGAAAAATGGCCAAAAAACGTATGGGCTATAGCCTTGGTGGGGGGCGTGGGCGAAGTTCGTCCGACGGACTCGGAATTGCCCCAGACTTTGCGGGCGGCCTCCGTGTGCCAAAAATAGGCCACGGGCACAGCCGCGCCCAAAAATGAGCGCCCGAAGGTCGGGGCGCCAACACCCCCCAGCGGAAAAATGGCCTTGAAACGGGTGTGTTACAGCCTTGGTGGGGGGCGTGGGCGAAGTTCGTCCGCCGGACTCGGAATGGCCCCAGACTTTGCGGGCGGCCTCCGTGTACCAAAAATAGGCCACGGCTCAGCCGCGCCCAAAAATGAGCGCCCGAAGGTCGGGGCGCCAACACCCCCCAGCGGAAAAATGGCCTTGAAACGGGTGTGCTATAGCCTTGGTGGGGGGCGTGGGCGAAGTTCGTCCGCCGGACTCGGAATGGCCCCAGACTTTTGCGGGCGACCTCCGTGTGCCCAAAATAGCCCACGGGCACAGCCGCGCCCAAAAATGAGCGCCCGAAGGTCGGCGCACCAACACCCCCCAGCGGAAAAATGGCCAAAAAACAGGTAGGCTATAGCCTTGGCGGGGGGCGTGGGCGAAGTTCGTCCGCCGGACTCGGAATGGCCCCAGACTTTGCGGGCGGCCTCCGTGCGCCAAAAATAGGCCACGGGCACAGCCGCGCCCAAAAATGAGCGCCCGAAGGTCGGGGCGCCAACATCCCCCAGCGGAAAAATGGCCAAGAAACGGGTGTGCTATAGCCTTGGTGGGGGGCGTGGGCGAAGTTCGTCCGCCGGACTCGGAATGGCCCCAGACTTTGCGGGCGACCTCCGTGTGCCCAAAATAGGCCACGGGCACAGCCGCGCCCAAAAATGAGTGCCCGAAGGTCGGGGCGCCAACAGTCGCCAGCGGAAAAATGGCCAAAAACCGGGTGGGCTATAGCCTTCGTGGGGGGCGTGGGCGATGATCGTCCGCCGGACTCGGAATGGCCCCAGACTTTGCGGGCTGCCTCCGTGTGCCAAAAATAGGCCACGGGCACAGCCGCGCCCAAAAATGAGCATCCGATGGTCGGGGCGCCAACACCCCCCAGCGGAAAAATGTCCAAAAAACGTATGGGCTATAGCCTTGGTGAGGGGCGTGGGCGAAGTTCGTCCGCCGGACTCGGAATGGCCCCAGACTTTGCGGGCGACCTCCGTGTGCCCAAAATAGGCCACGGGCACAGCCGCGCCCAAAAATGAGCGCCCGAAGGTCGGGGCGCCAACAGTCGCCAGCGGAAAAATGGCCAAAAAACGGGTGTGCTATAGCCTTGGTGGGGGGCGTGGACGAAGTTCGTCCGCCGGACTCGGAATGGCCCCAGACTTTGCGGGCGGCCTCCGTTTGCCAAAAATAGGCCACGGGCACAGCCGCGCCCAAAAATGAGTCCCCGAAGGTCGGGGTGCCAAGACCCCCCAGCGGAAAAATGGCCAAAAAACGGTTGGGCTATAGCCTTGGTGGGGGGCGCGGGCGAAGTTCGTCCGCCGGACTCGGAATGGCCCCAGACTTTGCGGGCGGCCTCCGTGCGCCAAAAATAGGCCACGGACACTGCCGGACCAAAAAATCAGCCCCCGAAGGTCGGGGTGCCAAGACCCCCCAGCGGAAAAATGGCCAAAAAACGGGTGGGCTATAGCCTTGGTGGGGGGCGTGGGCGAAGTTCGTCCGCCGGTCTCGGAATGGCCCCAGACTTTGCGGGCGGCCTCCGTGTGCCAAAAATAGGCCACGGGCACAGCCGCGCCCAAAAATGAGCGCCCGAAGGTCGGCGCACCAACACCCCCCAGCGGAAAAATGGCCAAAAAACAGGTGGGCTATAGCCTTGGCGGGGGGCGTGCGCGAAGTTCGTCCGCCGGACTCGGAATTGCCCCAGACTTTGCGGGCGGCCTCCGTGTGCCAAAAATAGGCCACGGGCACAGCCGCGCCCAAAAATGAGCGCCCGAAGGTCGGGGCGCCAACACCCCCCAGCGGAAAAATGGCCAAGAAACGGGTGTGCTATAGGCTTGGTGGGGGGCGTGGGCGAAGTTCGTCCGCCGGACTCGGAATGGCCCCAGACTTTGCGGGCGGCATCCGTGTGCCAAAAATAGCCCACGGGCACAGCCGCGCCCAAAAATGAGCTCCCGAAGGTCGGGTTCCAACACCCCCCAGCGGAAAATGGGCCAAAAAACGGGTGGGCTATAGCCTTGGCGGGGGGCGTGGGCGAAGTTCGTCCGCCGGACTCGGAATGGCTCCAGACTTTGCGGGCGGCCTCCGTGTGCCAAAAATAGGCCACGGACACAGCCGCGCCCAAAAATGAGCGCCCGAAGGTCGGGGCGCCAACACCCCCCAGCGGAAAAATGGCCTTGAAACGGGTGTGCTACAGCCTTGGTGGGGGGCGTGGGCGAAGTTCGTCCGCCGGACTCGGAATGGCCCCAGACTTTGCGGCGGCCTCCGTGTGCCAAAAATAGGCCACGGGCACAGCCGCGCCCAAAAATGAGCGCCCGAAGGTCAGGGCGCCAACACCCCCCAGCGGAAAAATGGCCAAGAAACGGGTGTGCTATAGCCTTGGCGGGGGGCGTGGGTGAAGTTCGTCCGCCGGACTCGGAATGGCCCTAGACTTTGCGGGCGGCTTCCGTGTGCCAAAAAAAGGCCACGGGCACAGCCGAGCCCAAAAATGAGCGCCCGAAGGTCGGGGCGCCAACACCCCCCAGCGGAAAAATGGCCAAGAAACGGGTGTGCTATAGCCTTGGTGGGGGGCGTGGGCGAAGTTCAACCGCCGGACTCGGAATGGCCCCAGACTTTTGCGGGCGACCTCCGTGTGCCCAAAATAGCCCACGGGCACAGCCGCGCCAAAAATGAGCGCCCGAAGGTCGGCGCACCAACACCCCCCAGCGGAAAAATGGCCAAAAAACAGGTGGGCTATAGCCTTGGCGGGGGGCCGTGCGCGAAGTTCGTCCGCCGGACTCGGAATGGCCCAAGACTTTGCGGGCGGCCTCCGTGTGCCAAAAATAGGCCACGGGCACAGCCGCGCCCAAAAATGAGCGCCCGAAGGTCGGGGCGCCAACACCCCCCAGCGGAAAAATGGCCTTGAAACGGGTGTGCTACAGCCTTGGTGGGGGGCGTGGGCGAAGTTCGTCCGCCGGACTCGGAATGGCCCCAGACTTTTGCGGGCGACCTCCGTGTGCCCAAAATAGCCCACGGGCACAGCCGCGCCCAAAAATGAGCGCCCGAAGGTCGGCGCACCAACACCCCCCAGCGGAAAAATGGCCAAAAAACAGGTGGGCTATAGCCTTGGCGGGGGGCGTGGGCGAAGTTCGTCCGCCGGACTCGGAATTGCCCCAGACTTTGCGGGCGGCCTCCGGTGTGCCAAAAATAGGCCACGGGGCACAGCCGCGCCCAAAAATGAGCGCCCGAAGGTCGGGGCGCCAACACCCCCCAGCGGAAAAATGGCCAAGAAACGGGTGTGCTATAGCCTTGGTGGGGGGCGTGGCGAAGTTCGTCCGCCGGACTCGAATGGCCCCAGACTTTGCGGGCGGCATCCGTGTGCCAAAAAATAGCCCACGGGCACAGCCGCGCCCAAAAATGAAGCTCCCGAAGGTCGGGTTCCAACACCCCCCAGCGGAAAATGGGCCAAAAAACGGGTGGGCTATAGCCTTGGTGGGGGGCGTGGGCGAAGTTCGTCCGCCGGACTCGGAATGGCCCCAGACTTTGCGGGCGGCCTCCGTGTGCCAAAAATAGGCCACGGGCACAGCCGCGCCCAAAAATGAGCGCCCGAAGGTCGGGGCGCCAACACCCCCCAGCGGAAAAATGGCCTTGAAACGGGTGTGCTACAGCCTTGTGGGGGGGCGTGGGCGAAGTTCGTCCGCCGGACTCGGAATGGCCCCAGACTTTGCGGGCGGCCTCCGTGTGCCAAAAATAGGCCACGGGCACAACCGCGCCCAAAAATGAGCGCCCGAAGGTCGGGGCGCCAACACCCCCCAGCGGAAAAATGGCCAAGAAACGGGTGTGCTATAGCCTTGGTGGGGGGCGTGGGCGAAGTTCGTCCGCCGGACTCGGAATGGCCCCAGACTTTGCGGGCGACCTCCGTGTGCCCAAAATAGGCCACGGGCACAGCCGCGCCCAAAAATGAGTGCCCGAAGGTCGGGGCGCCCAACAGTCGGCCAGCAGAAAAATGGCCAAAAACCGGGTGGGCTATAGCCTTCGTGGGGGGCGTGGGCGATGATCGTCCGCCGGACTCGGAATGGCCCCAGACTTTGCGGGCTGCCTCCGTGTGCCAAAAATAGGCCACGGGCACAGCCGCGCCCAAAAATGAGCATCCGATGGTCGGGGCGCCAACACCCCCCAGCGGAAAAATGTCCAAAAAACGTATGGGCTATAGCCTTGGTGAGGGGCGTGGGCGAAGTTCGTCCGCCGGACTCGGAATGGCCCCAGACTTGCGGGCGGCTCCGTGTGCCAAAATAGGCCACGGGCACAGCCGCGCCAAAAAATGAGCGCCCCCGAAGGTCGGGTTCCACACCCCCCAGCGGAAAAATGGCCAAAAAATGGGTGGGCTATAGCCTTGGCGGGGGGCGTGGGCGAAGTTCGTCCGCCGGACTCGGAATGGCCCCAGACTTTGCGGGCGGCTCTGTGTCCCAAAAATAGGCCACGGGCACAGCCGCGCCCAAAAAATGAGCGCCCAAAGGTCGGGGCGCCAACACCCCCCAGCGGAAAAATGGCCAAAAAAAAAGGGTGGGCTATAGCCTTGGTTGGGGGCGTGGGCGATGTTCGTCCGGCGGACTCGGAATGGCCCCAGACTTTGCGGGCGGCCTCCGTGTGCCAAAAATAGGCCACGGGCACAGCCCGCACCCTAAAATGAGCTCCCGAAGGTAGGGTTCCAACACCCCCCAGCGGAAAATGGGCCAAAAAACGGGTGGGCTATAGCCTTGGCGGGGGGCGTGGGCGAAGTTCGTCCGCCGGACTCGGAATGGCCCCAGACTTTGCGGGCGGCCTCCGTGTGCCAAAAATAGGCCACGGGCACAGCCGCGCCCAAAAATGAGCGCCCGAAGGTCGGGCGCCAACACCCCCCAGCGGAAAAATGGCCTTGAAACGGTGTGTGCTATAGCCTTGGTGGGGGGCGTGGGCGAAGTTCGTCCGCCGGACTCGGAATGGCCCCAGACTTTGCGGGCGGCCTCTGTGTCCCAAAAATAGGCCACGGGCACAGCCGCGCCCAAAAATGAGCGCCCAAAGGTCGGGGCGCCAACACCCCCCAGCGGAAAAATGGCCAAAAAAAGGGTGGGCTATAGCCTTGGTTGGGGGCGTGGGCGATGTTCGTCCGGCGGACTCGGAATGGCCCCAGACTTTGCGGGCGGCCTCCGTGTGCCAAAAATAGGCCACGGGCACAGCCGCACCCTAAAATGAGCTCCCGAAGGTAGGGTTCCAACACCCCCCAGCGGAAAATGGGCCAAAAACGGGTGGGCTATAGCCTTGGCGGGGGGCGTGGGCGAAGTTCGTCCGCCGGACT
>CM067991.1:1935486-1975996 GCA_034663535.1 Citrus x limon | reverse complement strand
TGGGGGGCGTGGGCGAAGTTCGTCCGCCGGACTCGGAATGGCCCCAGACTTTGCGGGCGGCCTCCGTGTGCCAAAAATAGGCTACGGGGACAGCCGCGCCCAAAAATGAGCGCCCGAAGGTCGGGGCGCCAACACCCCCCAGCGGAAAAATGTCCAAAAAACGGGTGGGCTATAGCCTTGGCGGGGGGCGTGGGCGAAGTTCGTCCGCCGGACTCGGAATGGCCCCATACTTTGCGGGCGGCCTCTGTGTGCCAAAAATAGGCCACGGACACAGCCGCGCCCAAAAATGATCTCCCGAAGGTCGGGTTCCAACACCCCCCAGCGGAAAATTGGCCAAAAAACGGGTGGCCTATAGCCTTGGCGGGGGGCGTGGGCGAAGTTCGTCCGCCGGACTCGGAATGGCCACACACTTTGCGGGCGGCCTCCGTGTGCCAAAAATAGGCCACGGGGACAGCCGCGCCCAAAAATGAGCGCCCGAAGGTCGGGGCGCCAACACCCCCCAGCGGAAAAATGGACAAAAAACGGGTGGTCGATAGCCTTGGCGGGGGGCGTGGGCGAAGTTCATCCGCCGGATCGGAAAGGCCCCAGACTTTGCGGACGGCCTCCGTGTGCCAAAAATAGGCCACGGGCACAACCGCGCCCAAAAATGAGTGCCCGAAGGTCGGCGCGCCAACACCCCCCAGCGGAAAAATGGCCAAAAAACGGGTGGTCTATAGCCTTGGCGGGGGGCGTGGGCGAAGTTCATCCGCCGGACTCGGAATGGCCCCAGACTTTGCTGGCGGCCTCCGTGTGCCAAAACTAGGCCACGGGCACAGCCGCGCCCAAAAATGAGCTCCCGAAGGTCGGGTTCCAACACCCCCCAGTGGAAAAATGGCCAAAAAACGGGTGGGCTATAGCCTTGGTATGGGGGCGTGGGCGAAGTTCGTCCGCCGGACTCGGAATGGCCCCAGACTTTGCGGGCGGCCTCCGTGTGCCAAAAATAGGCCACGGGCACAACCGCGCCCAAAAATGAGCGCCCGAAGGTCGGGGCGCCGACACCCCCCAGCGGAAAATTGGCCGAAAAACGGGTGGCCTATAGCCTTGGTGGGGGGCGTGGGCGAAGTTCGTCCGCCGGACTCGGAATGGCCCCAGACTTTGCGGGCGGCCTCCGTGTGCTAAAAATAGGCCACGGGCACAGCCGCGCCCAAAAATGAGCTCCCGAAGGGCGGGTTCCAACACCCCCAGCGGAAAATTGGCCAAAAAACGGGTGGCCTATAGCCTTGGCGGGGGGGCGTGGGCGAAGTTCGTCCGCCGGACTCGGAATGGCCCCTGACTTTGCGGGCGGCCTCCGTGTGCCAAAAATAGGCCACGGGCTCAGCCGCGCCAAAAAATGAGCTCCCGAACGTCGGGTTCCAACACCCCCCAGCGGAAAAATGGCCAAAAAACGGGTGGGCTATAGCCTTGGTGGGGGGCGTGGGCGAAGTTCGGTCCACCGGACTCGGAATGGCCCCAGACTTTGCGGGCGGCCTCCGTGCGCCAAAAATAGGCCACGGGCACAACCGCGCCCAAAAATGAGCGCCCGAAAGGTCGGGGCGCCGACACCCCCCAGCGGAAAATTGGCCGAAAAACGGGTGGCCTATAGCCTTGGTGGGGGGCGTGGGCGAAGTTCGTCCGCCGGACTCGAATGGCCCCAGACTTTGCGGGCGGCCTCCGTGTGCCAAAAATAGGCCACGGGCACAGCCGCGCCCAAAAATGAGCTCCCGAAGGTCGGGTTCCAACACCCCCCAGCGGAAAATTGGCCAAAAACGTGTGGGCTATAGCCTTGGTGGGGGGCGTGGGCGAAGTTCGTCCGCCGGACTCGGAATGGCCCCAGACTTTGCGGGCGGCCTCCGTGTGCCAAAAATAGGCCACGGGCACAGCCGCGCCCAAAAATGAGCGCCCGAAGGTCGGGGCGCCAACACCCCCCGCGGAAAAATAGCCAAAAAACGGGTGGCCTATGGCCTTGGTGGGGGGCGGGGGCGAAGTTCGTCCGCCGGCCTCGAATGGCCCCAAACTTTGCGGGCGGCCTCCGTGCGCCAAAAATAGGCCACGGGCACAGCCGTGCCCAAAAATGAGCGCCCGAAGGTCGGGGCGCCAACACCCCCGGGCGGAAAAATGGCCAAAAAACGGGTGGGCCATGGCCTTGGCGGGGGGGGTGGGCGAAGTTCGTCCGCCGGACTCGGAAAGGCCCCAGACTTTGCGGGCGGCCTCCGTGTGCAAAAAATAGGCCACGGGCACAGCTGCGCCATAAAATGAGCTCCCCAAGGTCGGGTTCCAACACCCCCTACCGGAAAATTGGCCAAAAAACGGGTGGGCTATAGCCTTGGTGGGGGGCGTGGGCGAAGTTCGTCCGCCGGACTCGGAATGGCCCCAGACTTTGCGGGCGGCCTCCGTGTGCCAAAAATAGCCACGGGCACAACCGCGCCAAAAATGAGCGCCGAAGGTCGGGGCGCCGACACCCCCCAGCGGAAAATTGGCCGAAAAACGGGTGGCCTATAGCCTTGGTGGGGGGCGTGGCGAAGTTCGTCCGCCGGACTCGGAATGGCCCCAGACTTTGCGGGCGGCCCTCCGTGTGCTAAAAATAGGCCACGGGCACAGCCGCGCCCAAAAATGAGCTCCGAAGGTCGGGTTCCAACACCCCCCAGCGGAAAATTGGCCAAAAAACGGGTGGCCTATAGCCTTGGCGGGGGGCGTGGGCGAAGTTCGTCCGCCGGACTCGGAATGGCCCCTGACTTTGCGGGCGGCCTCCGTGTGCCAAAAATAGGCCACGGGCTCAGCCGCGCCAAAAAATGAGCTCCCGAACGTCGGGTTCCAACACCCCCAGCGGAAAAATGGCCAAAAAACGGGTGGGCTATAGCCTTGGTGGGGGGCGTGGGCGAAGTTCGTCCACCGGACTCGGAATGGCCCCAGACTTTGCAGGCGGCCTCCGTGCGCCAAAATAGGCCACGGGCACAACCGCGCCCAAAAATGAGCGCCCGAAGGTCGGGGCGCCGACACCCCCCAGCGGAAAATTGGCCGAAAAACGGGTGGGCTATAGCCTTGGCGGGGGGCGTGGGCGAAGTTCGTCCGCCGGACTCGGAATGGCCCCAGACTTTGCGGGCGGCCTCCGTGTCCCAAAAATAGGCCACGGGCACAGCCGCGCCCAAAAATGAGCGCCCGAAGGTCGGGGCGCCAACACCCCCCAGCGGAAAAATGGCCAAAAAACGGGTGGGCTGTAGCCTTGGTGGGGGGCGTGGGCGATGTTCGTCCGCCGGACTCGGAATGGCCCCAGACTTTGCGGGCGGCCTCCGTGTGCCAAAAATAGGCCTCGGGCACAGCCGCGCCCAAAAATGAGCGCCCGATGGTCGGGGCGCAACATCCCCCAGCGGAAAAATGGCCAAGAAACGGGTGTGCTATAGCCTTGGTGGGGGGCGTGGGCGAAGTTCGTCCGCCGGACTCGGAATGGCCCCAGACTTTGCGGGCGGCCTCCGTGTGCCAAAAATAGGCTACGGGGACAGCCGCGCCCAAAAATGAGCGCCCGAAGGTCGGGGCGCCAACACCCCCAGCGGAAAAATGTCCAAAAAACGGGTGGGCTATAGCCTTGGCGGGGGGCGTGGGCGAAGTTCGTCCGCCCGACTCGGAATGGCCCCATACTTTGCGGGCGGCCTCTGTGTGCCAAAAATAGGCCACGGACACAGCCGCGCCCAAAAATGATCTCCCGAAGGTCGGGTTCCAACACCCCCCAGCGGAAAATTGGCCAAAAAACGGGTGGCCTATAGCCTTGGCGGGGGGCGTGGGCGAAGTTCGTCCGCCGGACTCGGAATGGCCACACACTTTGCGGGCGGCCTCCGTGTGCCAAAATAGGCCACGGGGACAGCCGCGCCCAAAAATGAGCGCCCGAAGGTCGGGGCGCCAACACCCCCCAGCGGAAAAATGGACAAAAAACGGGTGGTCGATAGCCTTGGCGGGGGGCGTGGGCGAAGTTCATCCGCCGGAATCGGAAAGGCCCCAGACTTTGCGGACGGCCTCCGTGTGCCAAAAATAGGCCACGGGCACAACCGCGCCCAAAAATGAGTGCCCGAAGGTCGGCGCGCCAACACCCCCCAGCGGAAAAATGGCCAAAAAACGGGTGGTCTATAGCCTTGGCGGGGGGCGTGGGCGAAGTTCATCCGCCGGACTCGGAATGGCCCCAGACTTTGCTGGCGGCCTCCGTGTGCCAAAAATAGGCCACGGGCACAGCCGCGCCCAAAAATGAGCTCCCGAAGGTCGGGTTCCAACACCCCCCAGTGGAAAAATGGCCAAAAAACGGGTGGGCTATAGCCTTGGTGGGGGGCGTGGGCGAAGTTCGTCCGCCGGACTCGGAATGGCCCCAGACTTTGCGGGCGGCCCTCCGGGTGCCAAAAATAGGCCACGGGCACAACCGCGCCCAAAAATGAGCGCCCGAAGGTCGGGGCGCCGACACCCCCCAGCGGAAAATTGGCCGAAAAACGGGTGGCCTATAGCCTTGGTGGGGGGCGTGGGCGAAGTTCGTCCGCCGGACTCGGAATGGCCCCAGACTTTGCGGGCGGCCTCCGTGTGCTAAAAATAGGCCACGGGCACAGCCGCGCCCAAAAATGAGCTCCCGAAGGTCGGGTTCCAACACCCCCCAGCGGAAAATTGGCCAAAAAACGGGTGGCCTATAGCCTTGGCGGGGGGCGTGGGCGAAGTTCGTCCGCCGGACTCGGAATGGCCCCTGACTTTGCGGGCGGCCTCCGTGTGCCAAAAATAGGCCACGGGCTCAGCCGCGCCAAAAAATGAGCTCCCGAACGTCGGGTTCCAACACCCCCCAGCGGAAAAATGGCCAAAAAACGGGTGGGCTATAGCCTTGGTGGGGGGCGTGGGCGAAGTTCGTCCACCGGACTCGGAATGGCCCCAGACTTTGCGGGCGGCCTCCGTGCGCCAAAAATAGGCCACGGGCACAACCGCGCCCAAAAATGAGCGCCCGAAGGTCGGGGCGCCGACACCCCCCAGCGGAAAATTGGCCGAAAAACGGGTGGCCTATAGCCTTGGTGGGGGGCGTGGGCGAAGTTCGTCCGCCGGACTCGGAATCGCCCCAGACTTTGCGGGCGGCCTCCGTGTGCCAAAAATAGCCACGGGCACGGCCGCGCCCAAAAATGAGCGCCCGAAGGTCGGGGCGCCAACTACCCCCAGCGGAAAATTGGCCGAAAAACGGGTGGCCTATAGCCTTGGCGGGGGGCGTGGGCGAAGTTCGTCCGCCGGACTCGGAATGGCCCCAGACTTTGCGGGCGGCCTCCGTGTGCCAAAAATAGGCCACGGGCACAGCCGCGCCCAAAAATGAGCGCCCGAAGGTCGGGGCGCCAACACCCCCCAGCGGAAAAATGGCCAAGAAACGGCTGTGCTATAGCCTTGGCGGGGGGCGTGGGCGAAGTTCGTCCGCCGGACTCGCAATGGCACCAGACTTTGCGGGCGGCCTCCGTGTGCCAAAAATAGGCCACGGGCACAGCCGCGCCCAAAAATGAGCGCCCGAAGGTAGGGGCGCCAACTCCCCCCAGCGGAAAATTGGCCGAAAACGGGGTGGCCTATAGCCTTGGTGGGGGGCGTGGGCGAAGTTCGTCCGCCGGACTCGGAATGGCCCCAAACTTTGCGGGCGGCCTCCGTGCGCCAAAAATAGGCCACGGGCACGGCCGCGCCAAAAAATGAGAGCCCGAAAGTAGGGGCGCCAACTCCCCCCAGCGGAAAATTGGCCGAAAAACGTGTGGGCTATAGCCTTGGTGGGGGGCGTGGGCGAAGTTCGTCCGCCGGACTCGGAATGGCCCCAGACTTTGCGGGCGGCCTCCGTGTGCCAAAAATAGGCCACGGGCACGGCCGCGCCCAAAAATAAGCGCCCGAAGGTCGGGGCGCCAACACCCCCCAGCGGAAAAATGGCCGAAGAACAGGTGGGCTATAGCCTTGGTGGGGGGCGTGGGCGAAGTTCGTCCGCCGGACTCGGAATGGCCCCAGACTTTGCGGGCGGCCTCCGTGTGACAAAATAGGCCACGGGCACAGCCGCGCCCAAAATGAGCGCCCGAAGGTCGGGGCGCCAACAACCCCCCAGCGGAAAAATGGGCAAGAAACGGTGTGCTATAGCCTTGGTGGGGGGCGTGGGCGAAGTTCGTCCGCCGGACTCGGAATGGCCCCAGATTTTGCGGGCGGCCTCCGTGTGCAAAAAATAGGCCACGGGCACAGCCGCGCCATAAAATGAGCTCCCGAAGGTCGGGTTCCAACACCCCCTACCGGAAAATTGGCCAAAAAACGTGTGGGCTATAGCCTTGGTGGGGGGCGTGGGCGAAGTTCGTCCGCCGGACTCGGAATGGCCCCAGACTTTGCTGGAGGCCTCCGTGTGCCAAAAATAGGCCACAGGCACAGCCGCGCCCAAAAATCAGCGCCCGAAGGTCGGGGCGCCAACACCCCCCAGCGGAAAAATGGCCAAAAAACGGGTGGGCTATAGCCTTGGCGGGGGGCGTGGGCGAAGTTCGTCCGCCGGACTCGGAATGGCCCAGACGTTGCGGGCGGCCTCCGTGTGCCAAAGTAGGCCACGGGCACAGCCGCGCCCAAAAATGAGCGCCCGAAGGTCGGGGTGCCAACACCCCCCAGCGGAAAAATGGCCAAGAAACGGGTGTGCTATAGCCTTGGCGGGGGGCGTGGGCGAAGTTCGTCCGCCGGACTCGGAATGGCCCCAGACTTTGCGGGCGGCCTCCGTGTCCAAAAATAGGCCACGGGCACAGCCGCGCCCAAAAATGAGCGCCCGAAGGTCGGGGCGCCAACACCCCCCAGCGGAAAATTGGCCGAAAAACGGGTGGCCTATAGCCTTGGTGGGGGGCGTGGGCGAAGTTCGTCCGCCGGACTCGGAATGGCCCCAGACTTTGCGGGCGGCCTCCGTGTGCCACAAATAGGCCACGGGCACAGCCGCGCCCAAAAATGAGCTCCCGAAGGTCGGGTTCCAACACCCCCCAGCGGAAAATTGGCCAAAAAACGTGTGGGCTATAGCCTTGGTGGGGGGTGTGGGCGAAGTTCGTCCGCCGGACTCGGAATGGCCCCAGACTTTGCGGGCGGCCTCCGTGTGCCAAAAATAGGCCACGGGCACAGCCGCGCCAAAAAATGAGCGCCCGAAGGTCGGGGCGCCAACACCCCCCAGCGGAAAATTGGCCGAAAAACGGGTGGCCTATAGCCTTGGTGGGGGGCGTGGGCGAAGTTCGTCCGCCGGACTCGGAATGGCCCCAGACTTTGCGGGCGGCCTCCGTGTGCCAAAAATAGGCCACGGGCACAGCCGCGCCCAAAAATGAGCGCCCGAAGGTCGGGGCGCCAACTACCCCCAGCGGAAAATTGGCCGAAAAACGGGTGGCCTATAGCCTTGGCGGGGGGCGTGGGCGAAGTTCGTCCGCCGGACTCGGAATGGCCCCAGACTTTGCGGGCGGCCTCCGTGTGCCAAAAATAGGCCACGGGCACAGCCGCGCCCAAAAATGAGCGCCCGAAGGTCGGGGTGCCAACACCCCCCAGCGGAAAAATGGCCAAGAAACGGGTGTGCTATAGCCTTGGCGGGGGGCGTGGGCGAAGTTCGTCCGCCGGACTCGGAATGGCCCCAGACTTTGCGGGCGGCCTCCGTGTGCCAAAAATAGGCCACGGGCACAGCCGCGCCAAAAAATGAGCGCCCGAAGGTCGGGGCGCCAACACCCCCCAGCGGAAAATTGGACGAAAAACGGGTGGCCTATAGCCTTGGTGGGGGGCGTGGGCGAAGTTCGTCCGCCGGACTCGGAATGGCCCCAGACTTTGCGGGCGGCCTCCGTGTGCCAAAAATAGGCCACGGGCACAGCCGCGCCCAAAAATGAGCGCCCGAAGGTCGGGGCGCCAACTACCCCCAGCGGAAAATTGGCCGAAAAACGGGTGGCCTATAGCCTTGGCGGGGGGCGTGGGCGAAGTTCGTCCGCCGGACTCGGAATGGCCCCAGACTTTGCGGGCGGCCTCCGTGTGCCAAAAATAGGCCACGGGCACAGCCGCGCCCAAAAATGAGCGCCCGAAGGTCGGGGCGCCAACACCCCCCAGCGGAAAAATGGCCAAGAAACGGCTGTGCTATAGCCTTGGCGGGGGGCGTGGGCGAAGTTCGTCCGCCGGACTCGCAATGGCACCAGACTTTGCGGGCGGCCTCCGTGTGCCAAAAATAGGCCACGGGCACAGCCGCGCCCAAAATGAGCGCCCGAAGGTAGGGGCGCCAACTCCCCCCAGCGGAAAATTGGCCGAAAAACGGGTGGCCTATAGCCTTGGTGGGGGGCGTGGGCGAAGTTCGTCCGCCGGACTCGGAATGGCCCCAGACTTTGCGGGCGGCCTCCGTGTGCCAAAAATAGGCCACGGGCACAGCCGCGCCCAAAAATGAGCGCCCGAAGGTCGGGGCGCCAACACCCCCCAGTGGAAAAATGGCCAAGAAACGGCTGTGCTATAGCCTTGGCGGGGGGCGTGGGCGAAGTTCGTCCGCCGGACTCGCAATGGCACCAGACTTTGCGGGCGGCCTCCGTGTGCCAAAAATAGGCCACGGGCACAGCCGCGCCCAAAAATGAGCGCCCGAAGGTAGGGGCGCCAACTCCCCCCAGCGGAAAATTGGCCGAAAAACGGGTGGCCTATAGCCTTGGTGGGGTGCGTGGGCGAAGTTCGTCCGCCGGACTCGGAATGGCCCCAAACTTTGCGGGCGGCCTCCGTGCGCCAAAAATAGGCCACGGGCACGGCCGCGCCAAAAAATGAGCGCCCGAAAGTAGGGGCGCCAACTCCCCCCAGCGGAAAATTGGCCGAAAAACGTGTGGGCTATAGCCTTGGTGGGGGGCGTGGGCGAAGTTCGTCCGCCGGACTCGGAATGGCCCCAGACTTTGCGGGCGGCCTCCGTGTGCCAAAAATAGGGCACGGGCACGGCCGCGCCCAAAAATAAGCGCCCGAAGGTCAGGGCGCCAACACCCCCCAGCGGAAAAATGGCCGAAGAACGGGTGGGCTATAGCCTTGGTGGGGGGCGTGGGCGAAGTTCGTCCGCCGGACTCGGAATGGCCCCAGACTTTGCGGGCGGCCTCCGTGTGACAAAAATAGGCCACGGGCACAGCCGCGCCCAAAAATGAGCGCCCAAAGGTCGGGGCGCCAACAACCCCCCAGCGGAAAAATGGGCAAGAAACGGGTGTGCTATAGCCTTGGTGGGGGGCGTGGGCGAAGTTCGTCCGCCGGACTCGGAATGGCCCCAGACTTTGCGGGCGGCCTCCGTGTGCAAAAAATAGGCCACGGGCACAGCCGCGCCATAAAATGAGCTCGCGAAGGTCGGGTTCCAACACCCCCTACCGGAAAATTGGCCAAAAAACGTGTGGGCTATAGCCTTGGTGGGGGGCGTGGGCGAAGTTCGTCCGCCGGACTCGGAATGGCCCCAGACTTTGCTGGAGGCCTCCGTGTGCCAAAAATAGGCCACGGGCACAGCCGCGCCCGAAGGTCGGGGCGCCAACACCCCCCAGCGGAAAAATGGCCAAAAAACGGGTGGGCTATAGCCTTGGCGGGGGGCGTGGGCGAAGTTCGTCTGCCGGACTCGGAATGGCCCCAGACTTTGCGGGCAGCCTCCGTGTGCCAAAAATAGGCCACGGGCACAGCCGCGCCAAAAAATGAGCGCCCGAAGGTCGGGGCGCCAACACCCCCCAGCGGAAAATTGGCCGAAAAACGGGTGGCCTATAGCCTTGGTGGGGGGCGTGGGCGAAGTTCGTCCGCCGGACTCGGAATGGCCCCAGACTTTGCGGGCGGCCTCCGTGTGCCACAAATAGGCCACGGGCACAGCCGCGCCCAAAAATGAGCGCCCGAAGGTCGGGGCGCCAACTACCCCCAGCGGAAAATTGGCCGAAAAACGGGTGGCCTATAGCCTTGGCGGGGGGCGTGGGCGAAGTTCGTCCGCCGGACTCGGAATGGCCCCAGACTTTGCGGGCGGCCTCCGTGTGCCAAAAATAGGCCACGGGCACAGCCGCGCCCAAAAATGAGCGCCCGAAGGTCGGGGCGCCAACACCCCCCAGCGGAAAAATGGCCAAGAAACGGCTGTGCTATAGCCTTGGCGGGGGGCGTGGGCGAAGTTCGTCCGCCGGACTCGCAATGGCACCAGACTTTGCGGGCGGCCTCCGTGTGCCAAAAATAGGCCACCGGCACAGCCGCGCCCAAAAATGAGCGCCCAAAGGTAGGGGCGCCAACTCCCCCCAGCGGAAAATTGGCCGAAAAACGGGTGGCCTATAGCCTTGGTGGGAGGCGTGGGCGAAGTTCGTCCGCCGGACTCGGAATGGCCCCAAACTTTGCGGGCGGCCTCCGTGCGCCAAAAATAGGCCACGGGCACGGCCGCGCCAAAAAATGAGCTCCCGAAGGTCGGGTTCCAACACCCCCCAGCGGATAATTGGCGAAAAAACGTGTGGGCTATAGCCTTGGTGGGGGGCGTGGGCGAAGTTCGTCCGCCGGACTCGGAATGGCCCCAGACTTTGCGGGCGGCCTCCGTGTGCCAAAAATAGGCCACGGCCACAGCCGCGCCCAAAAAATGAGCGCCCGAAGGTCGGGGCGCCAACACCCCCCAGCGGAAAAATGGCCAAGAAACGGGTGTCCTATAGCCTTGGCGGGGGGCGTGGGCGAAGTTCGTCCGCCGGACTCGGAATGGCCCCAGACTTTGCGGGCAGCCTCCGTGTGCCAAAAATAGGCCACGGGCACAGCCGCGCCCAAAAATGAGCGCCCGATGGTCGGGGTGCCAACACCCCCCAGCGGAAAAATGGCCAAGAAACGGGTGTGCTATAGCCTTGGCGGGGGGCGTGGGCGAAGTTCGTCCGCCGGACTCGGAATGGCCCCAGACTTTGCGGGCGGCCTCCGTGTGCCAAAAATAGGCCACGGGCACAGCCGCGCCCAAAAATGAGCGCCCGAAGGTCGGGGCGCCAACACCCCCCAGCGGAAAATTGGCCGAAAAACGGGTGGCCTATAGCCTTGGTGGGGGGCGTGGGCGAAGTTCGTCGGACTCGGAATGGCCCCAGACTTTGCGGGCGGCCTCCGGTGTGCCAAAAATAGGCCACGGCCACAGCCGCGCCCAAAAAATGAGCGCCCGAAGGTCGGGGCGCCAACACCCCCCAGCGGAAAAATGGCCAAGAAACGGGTGTCCTATAGCCTTGGCGGGGGGCGTGGGCGAAGTTCGTCCGCCGGACTCGGAATGGCCCCAGACTTTGCGGGCAGCCTCCGTGTGCCAAAAATAGGCCACGGGCACAGCCGCGCCCAAAAATGAGCGCCCGATGGTCGGGGTGCCAACACCCCCCAGCGGAAAAATGGCCAAGAAACGGGTGTGCTATAGCCTTGGCGGGGGGCGTGGGCGAAGTTCGTCCGCCGGACTCGGAATGGCCCCAGACTTTGCGGGCGGCCTCCGTGTGCCAAAAATAGGCCACGGGCACAGCCGCGCCCAAAAATGAGCGCCCGAAGGTCGGGGCGCCAACACCCCCCAGCGGAAAATTGGCCGAAAAACGGGTGGCCTATAGCCTTGGTGGGGGGCGTGGGCGAAGTTCGTCCGCCGGACTCGGAATGGCCCCAGACTTTGCGGGCGGCCTCCGTGTGCCAGAAATAGGCCACGGGCATAGCCGCGCCCAAAAATGAGCGCCCGAAGGTTGGGGCGCCAACTACCCCCAGCGGAAAATTGGCCGAAAAACGGGGTGGCCTATAGCCTTGGCGGGGGGCGTGGGCGAAGTTCGTCCGCCGGACTCGGAATGGCCCCAGACTTTGCGGGCGGCCTCCGTGTGCCAAAAATAGGCCACGGGCACAGCCGCGCCCAAAAATGAGCGCCCGAAGGTCGGGGCGCCAACACCCCCCAGCGGAAAAATGGCCAAGAAACGGCTGTGCTATAGCATTGGCGGGGGGCGTGGGCGAAGTTCCTCCGCCGGACTCGCAATGGCACCAGACTTTGCGGGCGGCCTCCGTGTGCCAAAAATAGGCCACGGGCACAGCCGCGCCCAAAAATGAGCGCCCGAAGGTAGGGGCGCCAACTCCCCACAGCGGAAAATTGGCCGAAAAACGGGTGGCCTATAGCCTTGGTGGGGGGCGTGGGCGAAGTTCGTCCGCCGGACTCGGAATGGCCCCAAACTTTGCGGGCGGCCTCCGTGCGCCAAAAATAGGCCACGGGCACGGCCGCGCCAAAAAATGAGCGCCCGAAGGTAGGGGCGCCAACTCCCCCCAGCGGAAAATTGGCCGAAAAAACGTGTGGGCTATAGCCTTGGTGGGGGGCGTGGGCGAAGTTCGTCCGCCGGACTCGGAATGGCCCCAGACTTTGCGGGCGGCCTCCGTGTGCCAAAAATAGGCCACGGGCACGGCCGCGCCCAAAAATGAGCGCCCGAAGGTCGGGGCGCCAACACCCCCCAGCGGAAAAATGGCCGAAGAACGGGTGGGCTATAGCCTTGGTGGGGGGCGTGGGCGAAGTTCGTCCGCCGGACTCGGAATGGCCCCAGACTTTGCGGGCGGCCTCCGTGTGACAAAAATAGGCCACGGGCACAGCCGCGCCCAAAAATGAGTGCCCGAAGGTCGGGGCGCCAACACCCCCCAGCGGAAAAATGGCCAAAAAACGGGTGGGCTATAGCCTTGGTGGGGGGCGTGGGCGATGTTCGTCCGCCGGACTCGGAATGGCCCCAGACTATGCAGGCGGCCTCCGTGTGCCAAAAATAGGCCACGGGCACAGCCGCGCCCAAAAATGAGCGCCCGATGGTCGGGGCGCCAACACCCCCCAGCGGAATAATGGCCAAGAAACGGGTGTGCTGTAGCCTTGGTGGGGGGCGTGGGCGAAGTTCGTACGCCGGACTCGGAATGGCCCCAGACATTGCGGGCGGCCTCCGTGCGCCAAAAATAGGCCACGGGCACTGCCGGGCCCAAAAATCTTCCCCCAAAGGTCGGGGTGCCAAGACCCCCCAGCGGAAAAATGGCCAAAAAACGGGTGGGCTATAGCCTTGGTGGGGGGCGTGGGCGAAGTTCGTCTGCCGGACTCGGAATGGCCCCAGACTTTGCGGGCGGCCTCCGTGTGCCAAAAATAGGCCACGGGCACAGCCGCGCTAAAAAATAAGAGCCCGAAGGTCGAGGCGCCAACACCCCCCAGCGGAAAAATGGCCAAGAAACGGGTGTGCTATAGCCTTGGCAGGGGGCGTGGGCGATGTTCGTCCGCCGGACTCGGAATGGCCCCAGACTTTGCAGGCGGCCTCCGTGTGCCAAAAATAGGCCACGGGGACAGCCGCGCCCAAAAATGAGCGCCCGATGGTCGGGGCGCCAACACCCCCCAGCGGAAAAATGGCCAAGAAACGGGTGTGCTATAGCCTTGGTGGGGGGCGTTGGCGAAGTTCGTACGCCGGACTCGGAATGGCCCCAGACTTTACGGGCGGCCTCCGTGTGCCAAAAATAGGCCACGTACACAGCCGCGCCCAAAAATTAGCCCCCGAAGGTCGGGGCGCCAAGACCCCGCAGCGGAAAAATGGCCAAAAAACGGGTGGGCTATAGCCTTGGTGGGGGGCGTGGGCGAAGTTCGTCTGCCGGACTCGGAATGGCCCCAGACTTTCCGGGCGGCCTCCGTGTGCCAAAAATAGGCCACGGGCACAGCCGCGCCCAAAAATGAGCACCCGAAGGTCGGGTTCCAACACCCCCCAGCGGAAAAATGGCCAAGAAACGGGTGTGCTATAGCCTTGGTGGGGGGCGTGGGCGAAGTTCGTCCGCCGGACTCGGAATAGCACCAGACTTTGCGGGCGGCCTCCTTGTGCCAAAAATAGGCCACGGGCACAGCCGCGCCCAAAAATGAGCGCCCGAAGGTCGGGGCGCCAACACCCCCCAGCGGAAAAATTGCCAAAAAACGGGTGGTCTATAGCCTTGGCGGGGGGCGTGGGCGAAGTTCGTCCGCCGGACTCGGAATGGCCCCAGACTTTGCGGGCGGCCTCCGTGTGCCAAAAATAGGCCACGGGCACAGCCGCGCCCAAAAATGAGCACCCGAAGGTCGGGTTCCAACACCCCCCAGCGGAAAAATGGCCAAGAAACGGGTGTGCTATAGCCTTGGTGGGGGGCGTGGGCGAAGTTCGTCCGCCGGACTCGGAATAGCACCAGACTTTGCGGGCGCCTCCTTGTGCCAAAAATAGGCCACGGGGACAGCCGCGCCCAAAAATGAGCGCCCGATGGTCGGGGCGCCAACACCCCCCAGCGGAAAAATGGCCAAGAAACGGGTGTGCTATAGCCTTGGTGGGGGGCGTTGGCGAAGTTCGTACGCCGGACTCGGAATGGCCCCAGACTTTGCGGGCGGCCTCCGTGTGCCAAAAATAGGCCACAGGCACGGCCGCGCCCAAAAATGAGCGCCCGAAGGTCGGGGCGCCAACACCCCCCAGCGGAAAAATTGCCAAAAAACGGGTGGTCTATAGCCTTGGCGGGGGGCGTGGGCGAAGTTCGTCCGCCGGACTCGGAATGGCCCCAGACTTTGCGGGCGGCCTCCGTGTGCCAAAAATAGGCCACGGGCACAGCCGCGCCCAAAAATGAGCACCCGAAGGTCGGGTTCCAACACCCCCCAGCGGAAAAATGGCCAAGAAACGGGTGTGCTATAGCCTTGGTGGGGGGCGTGGGCGAAGTTCGTCCGCCGGACTCGGAATAGCACCAGACTTTGCGGGCGGCCTCCTTGTGCCAAAAATAGGCCACGGGCACAGCCGCGCCCAAAAATGAGCGCCCGAAGGTCGGGGTGCCAACACCCCCCAGCGGAAAATTGGCCGAAAAACGGGTGGCCTATAGCCTTGGGAGGGGGCGTGGGCGAAGTTCGTCCGCCGGACTCGGAATGCCCCCAAACTTTGCGGGCGGCCTCCGTGTGCCAAAAATAGGCCACGGGCAAAGCCACGCCCAAAAATGATCGCCCGAAGGTCGGGGCGCCAACACCCCCCAGCAGAAAAATGGCCAAAAAATGGGTGGGCTATAGCCTTGGCGGGGGGCGTGGGCGAAGTTCGTCCGCCGGACTCGGAAAGGCACCAGACTTTGCGGGCGGCCTCCGTGTGCCAAAAATAGGCCACGGGCACAGCCGCGCCAAAAAATGAGCGCCCGAAGGTCGGGGCGCCTACACCCCCCAGCGGAAAAATGGCCAAGAAACGGGTGTGCTATAGCCTTGGTGGGGGGCGTGGGTGAAGTTCGTCCGCCGGACTCGGAATGGCCCCAGACTTTGTGGGCGACCTCCGTGTGCCCAAAATAGGCCACGGGCACAGCCGCGCCCAAAAATGAGCGCCCGAAGGTCGGGGCGCCAACACCCCCCAGCGGAAAAATGGCCAAGAAACGGGTGTGCTATAGCCTTGGCGGGGGGCGTGGGCGAAGTTCGTCCGCCGGACTCGGAATGGCCCCAGACTTTGCGGGCGGCCTCCGTGTGCCAAAAATAGGCCACAGGCACAGCCGCGCCCAAAAATGAGCGCCCGAAGGTCGGGGCGCCAACACCCCCCAGCGGAAAATTGGCCGAAAAACGGGTGGCCTATAGCCTTGGTGGGGGGCGTGGGCGAAGTTCGTCCGCCGGACTCGGAATGGCCCCAGACTTTGCGGGCGGCCTCCGTGTGCCAAAAATAGGCCACGGGCACAGCCGCGCTAAAAAATAAGAGCCCGAAGGTCGAGGCGCCAACACCCCCCAGCGGAAAAATGGCCAAGAAACGGGTGTGCTATAGCCTTGGCAGGGGGCGTGGGCGATGTTCGTCCGCCGGACTCGAAATGGCCCCAGACTTTGCAGGCGGCCTCCGTGTGCCAAAAATAGGCCACGGGGACAGCCGCGCCCAAAAATGAGCGCCCGATGGTCGGGGCGCCAACACCCCCCAGCGGAAAAATGGCCAAGAAACGGGTGTGCTATAGCCTTGGTGGGGGGCGTTGGCGAAGTTCGTACGCCGGACTCGGAATGGCCCCAGACTTTGCGGGCGGCCTCCGTGTGCCAAAAATAGGCCACGGGTACAGCCGCGCCCTAAAATGAGCTCCCGAAGGTCGGGGCGCCAACACCCCCCAGCGGAAAAATGGCCAAAAAATGGGTGGTCTATAGCCTTGGCGGGGGGCGTGGGCGAAGTTCGTCCGCCGGACTCGGAATGGCCCCAGACTTTGCGGGCGGCCTCCGTGTGCCAAAAATAGGCCACGGGCACAGCCGCGCCAAAAAATGAGCGTCCGAAGGTCGGGGCGCCAACACCCCCCAGCGGAAAAATGGCCTTGAAACGGGTGTGCTATAGCCTTGGTGGGGGGCGTGGGCGAAGTTCGTCCGCCGGACTCGGAATGGCCCCAGACTTTGCGGGCGGCCTCCGTGTGCCAAAAATAGGCCACGGGGACAGCCGCGCCCAAAAATGAGCGCCCGAAGGTCGGGGCGCCAACACCCCCCAGCGGAAAAATGGCCAAAAAACGGGTGGTCTATAGCCTTGGCGGGGGGCGTTGGCGAAGTTCGTCCGCCGGACTCGGAATGGCCCCAGACTTTGCTGGCGGCCTCCGTGTGCCAAAAATAGGCCACGGGCACAGCCGCGCCCAAAAATGAGCGCCCAAAGGTCGAGGCGTCAACACCCCCCAGCGGAAAAATGGCCAAAAAACGGGTCGGCTATAGCCTTGGCGGGGGGCGTGGGCGAAGTTCGTCCGCCGGACTCGGAATGGCCCCAGACTTTGCGGGCGGCCTCCGTGTGCCAAAAATAGGCCACGGGCACGGCCGCCCCCAAAAATGAGCGCCCGAAGGTCGGGGCGCCAACATCCCCCAGCGGAAAAATGGCCAAGAAACGGGTGTGCTATAGCCTTGGTGGGGGGCGTGGGCGAAGTTCGTCCGCCGGACTCCGAATGGCCCCAGACTTTGCGGGCGGACTCCGTGTGCCAAAAATAGGCCACGGGCACGGCCGCGCCCAAAAATGAGCGCCCGAAGGTCGGGGTGCCAAGACCCCCCAGCGGAAAAATGGCCAAAAAACGGGTGGGCTATAGCCTTGGTGGGGGCCGCGGGCGAAGTTCGTCCGCCGGACTCGGAATGGCCGCACACTTTGCGGCCGGCCTCCGTGTGCCAAAAATAGGCCACGGGCACGGCCGCGCCCAAAACTGAGCGCCCGAAGGTCGGGGCGCCAACACCCCCCAGCGGAAAAATGCCCGAAAAACGGGTGGCCTATAGCCTTGGTGGGGGGCGTGGGCGAAGTTCGTCCGCCGGACTCGGAAAGGCCCCAGACTTTGCGGGCGGCCTCCGTGTGCCAAAAATAGGCCACGGGCACAGCCGCGCCCTAAAATGAGCTCCCGAAGGTCGGGTTCCACCACCCCCCAGCGGAAAAATGGCCAAAAAACGTGTGGGCTATAGCCTTGGTGGGGGGCGTGGGCGAAGTTCGTCCGCCGGACTCGGAATGGCCCCAGACTTTGCGGGCGGCCTCCGTGTGCCAAAAATAGTCCACGGGCACAGCCGCGCCCAAAAATGGGCGCCCGAGGGGTCGGGGCGCCAACACCCCCCAGCGGAAAAATGGCCAAAAAACGGGTGGGCTATAGCCTTGGCGGGGGGCGTGGGCGAAGTTCGTCCGCCGGACTCGGTAAGGCCCCAGACTTTGCGGGCGGCCTCCGTGTGCCAAAAATAGGCCACGGGCACAGCCGCGCCCTAAAATGAGCTCCCGAAGGTCGGGGCGCCAACACCCCCCAGTGGAAAAATGGCCAAAAAACGGGTGGTCTATAGCCTTGGCGGGGGGCGTGGGCGAAGTTCGTCCGCCGGACTCGGAATGGCCCCAGACTTTGCGGGCGGCCTCCGTGTTCCAAAATTAGGCCACGGGCACAGACGCGCCAAAAAATGAGCGTCCGAAGGTCGGGGCGCCAACACCCCCCAGCGGAAAAATGGCCTTGAAACGGGTGTGCTATAGCCTTGGTGGGGGGCGTGGGCGAAGTTCGTCCGCCGGACTCGGAATGGCCCCAGACTTTGCGGGCGGCGTCCGTGTGCCAAAAATAGGCCACGCGGACAGCCGCGCCCAAAAATGAGCGCCCGAAGGTCGGGGCGCCAACACCCCCCAGCGGAAAAATGGCCAAAAAACGGGTGGTCTATAGCCTTGGCGGGGGGCGTGGGCGAAGTTCGTCCGCCGGACTCGGAATGGCCCCAAACTTTGCTGGCGGCCTCCGTGTGCCAAAAATAGGCAACGGGCACAGCCGCGCCCAAAAATGAGCGCCCGAAGGTCGAGGCGTCAACACCCCCCAGCGGAAAAATGGCCAAAAAACGGGTCGGCTATAGCCTTGGCGGGGGGCGTGGGCGAAGTTCGTCCGCCGGACTCGGAATGGCCCCAGACTTTGCGGGCGGCCTCCGTGTGCCAAAAATAGGCCACGGGCACGGCCGCGCCCAAAAATGAGCGCCCGAAGGTCGGGGCGCCAACATCCCCCAGCGGAAAAATGGCCAAGAAACGGGTGTGCTATAGCCTTGGTGGGGGGCGTGGGCGAAGTTCGTCCGCCGGACTCGGAATGGCCCCAGACTTTGCTGGCGGCCTCCGTGTGCAAAAAATAGGCCACGGGCACAGCCGCGCCCTAAAATGAGCTCCCGAAGGTCGGGTTCCAACACCCCCCAGCGGAAAAATGGCCAAAAAACGTGTGGGCTATAGCCTTGGTGGGGGGCGTGGGCGAAGTTCGTCCGCCGGACTCGGAATGGCCCCAGACTTTGCGGGCGGCCTCCGTGTGCCAAAAATAGTCCACGGGCACAGCCGCGCCCAAAAATGGGCGCCCGAAGGTCGGGGCGCCAACACCCCCCAGCGGAAAAATGGCCAAAAAACGGGTGGGCTATAGCCTTGGCGGGGGGCGTGGGCGAAGTTCGTCCGCCGGACTCGGTAAGGCCCCAGACTTTGCGGGCGGCCTCCGTGTGCCAAAAATAGGCCACGGGCACAGCCGCGCCCTAAAATGAGCTCCCGAAGGTCGGGGCGCCAACACCCCCCAGCGGAAAAATGGCCAAAAAACGGGTGGTCTATAGCCTTGGCGGGGGGCGTGGGCGAAGTTCGTCCGCCGGACTCGGAATGGCCCCAGACTTTGCGGGCGGCCTCCGTGTGCCAAAAATAGGCCACGGGCAAAGACGCGCCAAAAAATGAGCGTCCGAAGGTCGGGGCGCCAACACCCCCCAGCGGAAAAATGGCCTTGAAACGGGTGTGCTATAGCCTTGGTGGGGGGCGTGGGCGAAGTTCGTCCGCCGGACTCGGAATGGCCCCAGACTTTGCGGGCGGCCTCCGTGTGCAAAAAATAGGCCACGGGGACAGCCGCGCCCAAAAATGAGCGCCCGAAGGTCGGGGCGCCAACACCCCCCAACGGAAAAATGGCCAAAAAACGGGTGGTCTATAGCCTTGGCGGGGGGCGTGGGCGAAGTTTGTCCGCCGGACTCGGAATGGCCCCAGACTTTGCTGGCGGCCTCCGTGTGCCAAAAATAGGCCACGGGCACAGCCGCGCCCAAAAATGAGCGCCCGAAGGTCGAGGCGTCAACACCCCCCAGCGGAAAAATGGCCAAAAAACGGGTCGGCTATAGCCTTGGCGGGGGGCGTGGGCGAAGTTCGTCCGCCGGAGTCGGAATGGCCCCAGACTTTGCGGGCGGCCTCCGTGTGCCAAAAATAGGCCACGGGCACGGCCGCGCCCAAAAATGAGCGCCCGAAGGTCGGGGCGCCAACATCCCC
Organism: Citrus x limon; assembly: GCA_034663535.1. Classification (NCBI taxonomy): domain Eukaryota; kingdom Viridiplantae; phylum Streptophyta; class Magnoliopsida; order Sapindales; family Rutaceae; genus Citrus; species Citrus x limon. The sequence goes on along the minus strand of CM067991.1, from coordinate 1,956,359 downwards.
CAGCGGAAAAATGGCCAAGAAACGGGTGTGCTATAGCCTTGGTGGGGGGCGTGGGCGAAGTTCTTCCGCCGGACTCCGAATGGCCCCAGACTTTGCGGGCGGACTCCGTGTGCCAAAAATAGGCCACGGGCACGGCCGCGCCCAAAAATGAGCGCCCGAAGGTCGGGGTGCCAAGACCCCCCAGCGGAAAAATGACCAAAAAACGGATGGGCTATAGCCTTGGTGGGGGCCGTGGGCGAAGTTCGTCCGCCGGACTCGGAATGGCCGCACACTTTGCGGCCGGCCTCCGCGTGCCAAAAATAGGCCACGGGCACGGCCGCGCCCAAAACTGAGCGCCCGAAGGTCGGGGCGCCAACACCCCCCAGCGGAAAAATGGCCGAAAAACGGGTGGCCTATAGCCTTGGTGGGGGGCGTGGGCGAAGTTCGTCCGCCGGACTCGGAAAGGCCCCAGACTTTGCGGGCGGCCTCCGTGTGCCAAAAATAGGCCACGGGCACAGCCGCGCCCTAAAATGAGCTCCCGAAGGTCGGGTTCCAACACCCCCCAGCGGAAAAATGGCCAAAAAACGTGTGGGCTATAGCCTTGGTGGGGGGCGTGGGCGAAGTTCGTCCGCCGGACTCGGAATGGCCCCAGACTTTGCGGGCGGCCTCCGTGTGCCAAAAATAGTCCACGGGCACAGCCGCGCCCAAAAATGAGCGCCCGAAGGTCGGGGCGCCAACACCCCCCAGCGGAAAAATGGCCGAAAAACGGGTGTGCTATAGCCTTGGCGGGGGGCGTGGGCGAAGTTCATCCGCCGGACTCGGAATGGCTCCAGACTTTGCGGGCGGCCTCCGTGTGCCAAAAATTGGCCACGGGCACAGCCGCGCCCAAAAATGAGCGCCCGAAGGTCGGGGCGCCAACACCCCCCAGCGGAAAAATGGCCAAGAAACGGGTGTGCTATAGCCTTGGCGGGGGGCGTGGGCGAAGTTCGTCTGCCGGACTCGGAAAGGCCCCAGACTTTGCGGGCGGCCTCCGTGTGCCAAAAATAGGCCACGGGCACAGCCGAATGAGCTCCCGAAGGTCGGGTTCCAACACCCCCCAGCGGAAAATTGGCCAAAAAACGTGTGGGCTATAGCCTTGGTGGGGGGCGTGGGCGAAGTTCGTCCGCCGGACTCGGAATGGCCCCAGACTTTGCGGGCGGCCTCCGTGTGCCAAAAATAGTCCACGGGCACAGCCGCGCCCAAAAATGAGCTCCCGAAGGTCGGGGCGCCAACACCCCCCATCGGAAAAATGGCCAAAAAATGGGTGGGCTATAGCCTTGGTGGGGGGCGTGGGCGATGTTCGTCCGCCGGACTCGGAATGGCCCCAGACTTTGCGGGCGGCCTCCGTGTCCCAAAAATAGGCCACGGGCACAGCCGCGCCCAAAAATGAGCGCCCGAAGGTCGGGGCGCCAACACCCCCCAGCGGAAAAATGGATAAGAAACGGGTGTGCTCTAGCCTTGGTGGGGGGCGTGGGCGAAGTTCGTACGCCGGACTCGGAATGGCCCCAGACTTTTCGGGCGGCCTCCGTAAGCCAAAAATAGGCCACGGGCACTGCCGGGCCCAAAAATCAGCCCCCGAAGGTCGGGGTGCCAAGACCCCCCAGCGGAAAAATGGCCAATAAAACGGGTGGGCTATAGCCTTGGTGGCGGGCGTGGGCGAAGTTCGTCCGCCGGACTCGGAATGGCCCCAGACTTTGCGGGCGGCCTCCGTGCGCCAAAAATGAGCGCCCGAAGGTCGGGGCGCCAACACCCCCCAGCGGAAAAATGGCAAAGAAACGGGTGTGCTATAGCCTTGGTGGGGGGCGTGGGCGAAGTTCGTCCGCCGGACTCGGAATGGCCCCAGACTTTGCGGGCGACCTCCGTGTGCCCAAAATAGGCCACGGGCACAGCCGCGCCCAAAAATGAGCGCCCAAAGGTCGGGTTCCAACACCCCCCAGCGGAAAATTGGCCAAAAAACGTGTGGGCTATAGCCTTGGTGGGGGGCGTGGGCGAAGTTCGTCCGCCGGACTCGGAATGGCCCCAGACTTTGCGGGCGGCCTCCGTGTGCCAAAAATAGGCCACGGGCACAGCCGCGCTAAAAAATGAGCGCCCGAAGGTCGGGGCGCCAACACCCCCCAGCGGAAAATTGGCCGAAAAACGGGTGGCCTATAGCCTTGGTGGGGGGCGTGGGCGAAGTTCGTCCGCCGGACTCGGAATGGCCCCAAACTTTGCGGGCGGCCTCCGTGCGCCAAAAATAGGCCACGGGCACAGCCGCGCCCAAAAATGGGCGCCCGAAGGTCGGGGCGCCAACACCCCCCAGCGGAAAAATGGCCAAAAAACGGGTGGGCTATAGCCTTGGCGGGGGGCGTGGGCGAAGTTCGTCCGCCGGACTCGGTAAGGCCCCAGACTTTGCGGGCGGCCTCCGTGTGCCAAAATTGGCCACGGGCACAGCCGCGCCAAAAAATGAGCGTCCGAAGGTCGGGGCGCCAACACCCCCCAGCGGAAAAATGGCCTTGAAACGGGTGTGCTATAGCCTTGGTGGGGGGCGTGGGCGAAGTTCGTCCGCCGGACTCGGAATGGCCCCAGACTTTGCGGGCGGCCTCCGTGTGCCAAAAATAGGCCACGGGGACAGCCGCGCCCAAAAATGAGCGCCCGAAGGTCGGGGCGCCAACACCCCCCAGCGGAAAAATGGCCAAAAAACGGGTGGTCTATAGCCTTGGTGGGGGGCGTGGGCGAAGTTCGTCCGCCGGACTCGGAATGGCCCCAGACTTTGCGGGCGGCCTCCGTGTGCCAAAAATAGTCCACGGGCACAGCCGCGCCCAAAAATGAGCTCCCGAAGGTCGGGGCGCCAACACCCCCCAGCGGAAAAATGGCCAAAAAACGGGTGGGCTATAGCCTTGGTGGGGGGCGTGGGCGATGTTCGTCCGCCGGACTCGGAATGGCCCCAGACTTTGCGGGCGGCCTCCGTGTCCCAAAAATAGGCCACGGGCACAGCCGCGCCCAAAAATGAGCGCCCGAAGGTCGGGGCGCCAACACCCCCCAGCGGAAAAATGGATAAGAAACGGGTGTGCTCTAGCCTTGGTGGGGGGCGTGGGCGAAGTTCGTACGCCGGACTCGGAATGGCCCCAGACTTTGCGGGCGGCCTCCGTAAGCCAAAAATAGGCCACGGGCACTGCCGGGCCCAAAAATCAGCCCCCGAAGGTCGGGGTGCCAAGACCCCCCAGCGGAAAAATGGCCAATAAAACGGGTGGGCTATAGCCTTGGTGGCGGGCGTGGGCGAAGTTCGTCCGCCGGACTCGGAATGGCCCCAGACTTTGCGGGCGGCCTCCGTGCGCCAAAAATGAGCGCCCGAAGGTCGGGGCGCCAACACCCCCCAGCGGAAAAATGGCAAAGAAACGGGTGTGCTATAGCCTTGGTGGGGGGCGTGGGCGAAGTTCGTCCGCCGGACTCGGAATGGCCGCACACTTTGCGGCCGGCCTCCGTGTGCCAAAAATAGGCCACGGGCACGGCCGCGCCCAAAACTGAGCGCCCGAAGGTCGGGGCGCCAACACCCCCCAGCGGAAAAATGGCCGAAAAACGGGTGGCCTATAGCCTTGGCGGGGGGCGTGGGCGAAGTTCGTCCGCCGGACTCGGTAAGGCCCCAGACTTTGCGGGCGGCCTCCGTGTGCCAAAAATAGGCCACGGGCACAGCCGCGCCCTAAAATGAGCTCCCGAAGGTCGGGGCGCCAACACCCCCCAGCGGAAAAATGGCCAAAAAACGGGTGGTCTATAGCCTTGGCGGGGGGCGTGGGCGAAGTTCGTCCGCCGGACTCGGAATGGCCCCAGACTTTGCGGGCGGCCTCCGTGTGCCAAAAATAGGCCACGGGCACAGCCGCGCCAAAAAATGAGCGTCCGAAGGTCGGGGCGCCAACACCCCCCAGCAGAAAAATGGCCTTGAAACGGGTGTGCTATAGCCTTGGTGGGGGGCGTGGGCGAAGTTCGTCCGCCGGACTCGGAATGGCCCCAGACTTTGCGGGCGGCCTCCGTGTGCCAAAAATAGGCCACGGGGACAGCCGCGCCCAAAAATGAGCGCCCGAAGGTCGGGGCGCCAACACCCCCCAGCGGAAAAATGGCCAAAAAACGGGTGGTCTATAGCCTTGGCGGGGGGCGTGGGCGAAGTTCGTCCGCCGGACTCGGAATGGCCCCAAACTTTGCTGGCGGTCTCCGTGTGCCAAAAATAGGCCACGGGCACAGCCGCGCCCAAAAATGAGCGCCCGAAGGTCGGGGCGTCAACACCCCCCAGCGGAAAAATGGCCAAAAAACGGGTCGGCTATAGCCTTGGCGGGGGGCGTGGGCGAAGTTCGTCCGCCGGACTCGGAATGGCCCCAGACTTTGCGGGCGGCATCCGTGTGCCAAAAATAGGCCACGGGCACGGCCGCGCCCAAAAATGAGCGCCCGAAGGTCGGGGCCCCAACATCCCCCAGCGGAAAAATGGCCAAGAAACGGGTGTGCTATAGCCTTGGTGGGGGGCGTGGGCGAAGTTCGTCCGCCGGACTCCGAATGGCCCCACACTTTGCGGGCGGACTCCGTGTGCCAAAAATAGGCCACGGGCACGGCCGCGCCCAAAAATGAGCGCCCGAAGGTCGGGGTGCCAAGACCCCCCAGCGGAAAAATGGCCAAAAAACGGGTGGGCTATAGCCTTGGTGGGGGGCGCGGGCGAAGTTCGTCCGCCGGACTCGGAATGGCCGCACACTTTGCGGCCGGCCTCCGTGTGCCAAAAATAGGCCACGGGCACGGCCGCGCCCAAAACTGAGCGCCCGAAGGTCGGGGCGCCAACACCCCCCAGCGGAAAAATGGCCGAAAAACGGGTGGCCTATAGCCTTGGTGGGGGGCGTGGGCGAAGTTCGTCCGCCGGACTCGGAAAGGCCCCAGACTTTGCGGGCGGCCTCCGTGTGCCAAAAATAGGCCACGGGCACAGCCGCGCCCTAAAATGAGCTCCCGAAGGTCGGGTTCCAACACCCCCCAGCGGAAAAATGGCCAAAAAACGTGTGGGCTATAGCCTTGGTGGGGGGCGTGGGCGAAGTTCGTCCGCCGGACTCGGAATGGCCCCAGACTTTGCGGGCGGCCTCCGTGTGCCAAAAATAGTCCACGGGCACAGCCGTGCCCAAAAATGAGCTTCCGAAGGTCGGGGCGCCAACACCCCCCAGCGGAAAAATGGCCGAAAAACGGGTGTGCTATAGCCTTGGCGGGGGGCGTGGGCGAAGTTCGTCCGCCGGACTCGGAATGGCTCCAGACTTTGCGGGCGGCCTCCGTGTGCCAAAAATAGGCCACGGGCACAGCCGCGCCCAAAAATGAGCGCCCGAAGGTCGGGGCGCCAACACCCCCCAGCGGAAAAATGGCCAAGAAACGGGTGTGCTATAGCCTTGGCGGGGGGCGTGGGCGAAGTTCGTCTGCCGGACTCGGAAAGGCCCCAAACTTTGCGGGCGGCCTCCGTGTGCCAAAAATAGGCCACGGGCACAGCCGCGCCCTAAAATGAGCTCCCGAAGGTCGGGTTCCAACACCCCCCAGCGGAAAATTGGCCAAAAAACGTGTGGGCTATAGCCTTGGTGGGGGGCGTGGGCGAAGTTCGTCCGCCGGACTCGGAATGGCCTCAGACTTTGCGGGCGGCCTCCGTGTGCCAAAAATAGTCCACGGGCACAGCCGCGCCCAAAAATGAGCTCCCGAAGGTCGGGGCGCCAACACCCCCCAGCGGAAAAATGGCCAAAAAACGGGTGGGCTATAGCCTTGGTGGGGGGCGTGGGCGATGTTCGTCCGCCGGACTCGGAATGGCCCCAGACTTTGCGGGCGGCCTCCGTGTGCCAAAAATAGGCCACGGGCACAGCCGCGCCCTAAAATGAGCTCCCGAAGGTCGGGTTCCAACACCCCCAAGCGGAAAATTGGCCAAAAAACGTGTGGGCTATAGCCTTGGTGGGGGGCGTGGGCGAAGTTCGTCCGCCGGACTCGGAATGGCCCCAGACTTTGCGGGCGGCCTCCGTGTGCCAAAAATAGGCCACGGGCACAGCCGCGCCCAAAAATGAGCGCCCGAAGGTCGGGGCGCCAACACCCCCCAGCGGAAAAATGGCCAAGAAACGGGTGTGCTCTAGCCTTGGTGGGGGGCGTGGGCGAAGTTCGTACGCCGGACTCGGAATGGCCCCAGACTTTGAGGGCGGCCTCCGTATGCCAAAAATAGGCCACGGGCACTGCCGGGCCCAAAAATCAGCCCCCGAAGGTCGGGGTGCCAAGACCCCCCAGCGGAAAAATCGCCAATAAAACGGGTGGGCTATAGCCTTGGTGGGGGGCGTGGGCGAAGTTCGTCCGCCGGACTCGGAATGGCCCCAGACTTTGCGGGCGGCCTCTGTGTGCTAAAAATAGGCCACGGGCACAGCCGCGCCCAAAAATGAGCTCCCGAAGGTCGGGTTCAAACACCCCCCAGTGGAAAATTGGCCAAAAAACGTGTGGGCTATAGCCTTGGTGGGGGGCGTGGGCGAAGTTCGTCCGCCGGACTCGGAATGGCCCCAGACTTTGCGGGCGGCCTCCGTGTGCCAAAATTAGGCCACGGGCACATCCGCGCCCAAAATTGAGCGCCCGAAGGTCGGGGCGCCAACACCCCCCAGCGGAAAATTGGCCGAAAAACGGGTGGCCTATAGCCTTGGTGGGGGGCGTGGGCGAAGTTCGTCCGCCAGACTCGGAATGGCCCCAGACTTTGCGGGCGGCCTCCATGTGCCAAAATTGGCCACGGGCACAGCCGCGCCCAAAAATGAGCGCCCGAAGGTCGGGGCGCCAACACCCCCCAGCGGAAAAATGGCAAAGAAACGGGTGTGCTATAGCCTTGGTGGGGGGCGTGGGCGAAGTTCGTCCGCCGGACTCGGAATGGCCCCAGACTTTGCGGGCGACCTCCGTGTGCCCAAAATAGGCCACGGGCACAGCCGCGCCCAAAAATGAGCGCCCGAAGGTCGGGTTCCAACACCCCCCAGCGGAAAATTGGCCAAAAAACGTGTGGGCTATAGCCTTAGTGGGGGGCGTGGGCGAAGTTCGTCCGCCGGACTCGGAATGGCCCCAGACTTTGCGGGCGGCCTCCATACGCCAAATATAGGCCACGGGCACTGCCGGGCCCAAAAATCAGCCCACGAAGGTCGGAGTGCCAAGACCCCCCAGCGGAAAAATGGCCAATAAAACGGGTGGGCTATAGCCTTGGTGGCGGGCGTGGGCGAAGTTCGTCCGCCGGACTCGGAATGGCCCCAGACTTTGCGGCCGGCCTCCGTGCGCCAAAAATAGGCGACGGGCACAGCCGCGCCCAAAAATGAGCGCCCGAAGGTCGGGGCACCAACACCCCCCAGCGGAAAATTGGCCGAAAAACGGGTGGCCTATAGCCTTGGTGGGGGGCGTGGGCGAAGTTCGTCCGCCGGACTCGGAATGGCCCCAGACTTTGCGGGCGGCCTCCGTGTGCCAAAAATAGGCCACGGGCACAGCCGCGCCCAAAAATGAGCTCCCGAAGGTCGGGTTCCAACACCCCACAGCGGAAAATTGGCCAAAAAACGTGTGGGCTATAGCCTTGGTGGGGGGCGTGGGCGAAGTTCGTCCGCCGGACTCGGAATGGCCCCAGACTTTGCGGGCGGCCTCCGTGTGCCAAAATTAGGCGACGGGCACAGCCGCGCTCAAAATTGAGCGACCGAAGGTCGGGGCGCCAACACCCCCCAGCGGAAAATTGGCCGAAAAACGGGTGGCCTATAGCCTTGGTGGGGGGCGTGGGCGAAGTTCGTCCGCCAGACTCGGAATGGCCCCAGACTTTGCGGGCGGCCTCCGTGTGTCAAAAACAGGCCACGGGCACAGCCGCGCCCAAAAATGAGCGCCCGAAGGTCGGGGCGCCAACACCCCCCAGCGGAAAAATGGCAAAGAAACGGGTGTGCTATAGCCTTGGTGGGGGGCGTGGGCGAAGTTCGTCCGCCGGACTCGGAATGGCACCAGACTTTGCGGGCGTCCTCCGTGTGCCAAAAATAGGCCACGGGCACAGCCGCGCCCAAAAATGAGCTCCCGAAGGACGGGTTCCAACAACCCCCAGCGGAAAATTGGCCAAAAAACGTGTGGGCTATAGCCTTGGTGGGGGGCGTGGGCGAAGTTCGTCCGCCGGACTCGGAATGGCCCCAGACTTTGCGGGTGGCCTCCGTGTGCCAAAAATAGGCCACGGGCACAGCCGCGCCCAAAAATGAGCGCCCTAAGGTCGGGGCGCCAACACCCCCCAGCGGAAAATTGGCCGAAAAACGGGTGGGCTATAGCCTTGGCGGGGTGCGTGGGCGAAGTTCGTCCGCCAGACTCGGAATGGCCCCAGACTTTGCGGGCGGCCTCCGTGTGCCAAAAATAGGCCACGGGCGCAGCCGCGCCCAAAAACCAGCCCCCGAAGGTCGGGGCGCCAACACCCCCCAGTGGCAAATTGGCCGAAAAACGGGTGGCCTATAGCCTTGGTGGGGGGCGTGGGCGAAGTTCGTCCGCCGGAATCGGAAAGGCCCCAGACTTTGCGGGCGGCCTCCGTGTGCCAAAAATAGGCCACGGGCACAGCCGCGCCCAAAAATTAGCTCCCGAACGTCGGGTTCCAACACCCCCCAGCGGAAAATTGGCCAAAAAACGTGTGGGCTATAGCCTTGGTGGGGGGCGTGGGCGAAGTTCGTCCGCCGGACTCGGAATGGCCCCAGACTTTGCGGGCGGCCTCCGTGTACCAAAAATAGGCCACGGGCACAGCCGCGCCCAAAAATGAGCGCCCGAAGGTTGGGGCGCCAACACCCCCCAGCGGAAAAATGGCCAAGAAACGGGTGTGCTATAGCCTTGGAGGGCGTGGGCGAAGTTCGTCCGCCGGACTCGGAATGGCCCCAGACTTTGCGGGCGGCCTCCGTGTGCCAAAAATAGGCCACGGGCACAGCTGCGCCCAAAAATGAGTGCCCGAAGGTCGGGGCGCCAACACCCCCCAGCGGAAAATTGGCCGAAAAACGGGTGGCCTATAGCCTTGGTGGGGGGCGTGGGCGAAGTTCGTCCGCCAGACTCGGAATGGCCCCAGACTTTGCGGGCGGCCTCCGTGTGCCAAAAATAGGCCACGGGCACAGCCGCGCCCAAAAATGAGCGCCCAAAGGTCGGGGCTCCAACACGCCCTAGCGGAAAAATGGCAAAGAAACGGGTGTGCTATAGCCTTGGTGGGGGGCGTGGGCGAAGTTCGTCCGCCGGACTCGGAATGGCCGCAGACGTTGCGGGCGACCTCCGTGTGCCCAAAATAGGGCACGGGCACCGCCGCGCCCAAAAATGAGCGCCCGAAGGTCGGGGCGCCAACAGTCGCCAGCGGAAAAATGGCCAATAAACGTGTAGGCTATAGCCTTGGTGGGGGGCGTGGGCGAAGTTCGTCCGCCGGACTCGGAATGGCCCCAGACTTTGCGGCCGGCCTCCGTGCGCCAAAAATAGGCGACGGGCACAGCCGCGCCCAAAAATGAGCGCCCGAAGGTCGGGGCGCCAACACCCCCCAGCGGAAAATTGGCCGAAAAACGGGTGGCCTATAGCCTTCGTGGGGAGCGTGGGCGAAGTTCGTCCGCCGGACTCGGAATGGCCCCAGACTTTGCGGGTGGCCTCCGTGTACCAAAAATAGGCCATGGGCACAGCCGCGCCCAAAAATGAGCTCCCGAAGGTCGGGTTCGAACACCCCCCAGCGGAAAAATGGCCAAAAAACAGGTGGGCTATAGCCTTGGTGGGGGGCGTGGGCGAAGTTCATCCGCCGGACTCGGAATGCCCCCGGACTTTGCAGGCGGCCTCCGTGCGCCAAAAATAGGCCACGGGCACAGCCACGCCCAAAAATGAGCGCCCGAAGGTCGGGTTCCAACACCCCCCAGCGGAAAATTGGCCAAAAAACGGGTGGGCTATAGCCTTGGCGGGGGGCGTGGGCGAGGTTTGTCCGCCGGACTCGGAATGGCCCCAGACTTTGCGGGCGGCCTCCGTGTGCCAAAAAAAGGCCACGGGCACAGCCGCGCCAAAAAATGAGTGCCCGAAGGTCGGGGCGCCAACACCCCCCAGCGGGAAAATGGCCGAAAAACGGGTGGGCTATAGCCTTGGTGGGGGGCGTGGGCGAATTTCGTCCGCCGGACTCGGAATGGCCCCAGACTTTGCGGGCGGCCTCCGTGTGCCAAAAATAGGCCACGGGCACAGCCGCGCCCAAAAATGTGCGCCCGAAGGTCGGGGCGCCAACACCCCCCAGCGGAAAAATGGCAAAGAAACGGGTGTGCTATAGCCTTGGTGGGGGGCGTGGCCGAAGTTCGTCCGCCGGACTCGGAATGGCCCCAGACTTTGCGGGCGACCTCCGTGTGCCCAAAATAGGCCACGGGCACAGCCGCGCCCAAAACTGAGCGCCCGAAGGTCGGTGCGCCAACAATAGCCAGCGGAAAAATGGCCAAAAAACGGGTGGGCAATAGCCTTCGTGGGGGGCGTGGGCGATGCTCGTCCGCCGGACTCGGAATGGCCCCAAACTTTGCGGGCTGCCACTGTGTGCCAAAAATAGGCCACAGGCACAGCCGCGCCCAAAAATGAGCATCCGAAGGTCGGAGCGCCAACACCCCCCAGGGGAAAAATGGCCAAAAAACGTGTGGGCTATAGCCTTGGTGGGGGGCGTGGGCGAAGTTCGTCCGCCGGACTCGGAATGGCCCCAGACTTTGCGGGCGGCCTCCGTGTGCCAAAAAAAGGCCACGGGCACAGCCGCGCAAAAAAATGAGTGCCCGAAGGTCGGGGCGCCAACACCCCGCAGCGGGAAAATGGCCGAAAAACGGGTGGGCTATAGCCTTGGTGGGGGGCGTGGGCGAATTTCGTCCGCCGGACTCGGAATGGCCCCAGACTTTGCGGGCGGCCTCCGTGTGCCAAAAATAGGCCACGGGCACAGCCGCGCCCAAAAATGTGCGCCCGAAGGTCGGGGCGCCAACACCCCCCAGCGGAAAAATGGCAAAGAAACGGGTGTGCTATAGCCTTGGTGGGGGGCGTGGCCGAAGTTCGTCCACCGGACTCGGAATGGCCCCAGACTTTGCGGGCGACCTCCGTGTGCCCAAAATAGGCCACGGGCACAGCCGCGCCCAAAACTGAGCGCCCGAAGGTCGGTGCGCCAACAATAGCCAGCGGAAAAATGGCCAAAAAACGGGTGGGCAATAGCCTTCGTGGGGGGCGTGGGCGATGCTCGTCCGCCGGACTCGGAATGGCCCCAAACTTTGCGGGCTGCCACTGTGTGCCAAAAATAGGCCACAGGCACAGCCGCGCCCAAAAATGAGCATCCGAAGGTCGGAGCGCCAACACCCCCCAGGGGAAAAATGGCCAAAAAACGTGTGGGCTATAGCCTTGGTGGGGGGCGTGGGCGAAGTTCGTCCGCCGGACTCGGAATGGCCCCAGACTTTAAGGGCGGCCTCCGTGCTCCAAAAATAGGCCACGGGCACAGCCGCGCCCAAAAATGAGCGCCAGAATGTCGGGGCGCCAACACCCCCCAGCGGAAAATTGGCCGAAAAACGGGTGGCCTATAGCCTTGGTGGGGGGCGTGGGCGAAGTTCGTCCGCCGGACTCGGAATGGCCCCAGACTTTGCGGGCGGCCTCCATGTGCCAAAAATAGGCCATGGGCACAGCCGCGCCCAAAAATGAGCTCCCGAAGGTCGGGTTCCAACACCCCCCAGCGGAAAAATGGCCAAAAAACGGGTGGGCTATAGCCTTGGTGGGGGGCGTGGGCGAAGTTTGTCCGCCGGACTCGGAATGCCCCCAGACTTTGCAGGTGGCCTCCGTGCGCCAAAAATAGGCCACGGGCACAGCCGCGCCCAAAAATGAGTGCCCGAAGGTCGGGGCGCCAACACCCCCCAGCGGAAAATTGGCCGAAAAACGGGTGGCCTATAGCCTTGGTGGGGGGCGTGGGCGAAGTTTGTACGCCGGACTCGGAATGGCCCCAGACTTTGCGGGCGGCCTCCGTGTGCCAAAAATAGGCCACGGGCACAGCCGCGCCCAAAAATGAGCGCCCGAAGGTCGGGGCGCCAACACCCCCCAGCGGGAAAATGGCCAAAAAACGGGTGGGCTATAGCCTTGGCGGGGGGCGTGGGCGAAGTTCTTCCGCCGGACTCGGAATGGCCCCAGACTTTGCGGGCGGCCTCCGTGTGCCAAAAATAGGACACGGGCACAGCCGCACCCAAAAATGAGCTCCCGAAGGTCGGGGCGCCAACACCCCCCTGCGGAAAATTGGCCGAAAAACGGGTGGCCTATAGCCTTGGTGGGGGGCGTGGGCGAAGTTCGTCCGCCGGACTCGGAAAGACCCGAGACTTTGTGGGTGGCCGCCGTGTGCCAAAAATAGGCCACGGGCAGAGCCGCGCCCTAAAATGAGCTCCCGAAGGTCGGGTTCCAACACCCCCCATCGGAAAATTGGCCAAAAAACGTGTGGGCTATAGCCTTGGTGGGGGGCGTGGGCGAAGTTCGTCCGCCTGACTCGGAATGGCCCCAGACTTTGCGGGCCGCCTCCGTGTGCCAAAAATAGGCCACGGGCACAGCCCGCCCAAAAATGAGCGCCCGAAGGTCGGGGCGCCAACACCCCCCAGCGGAAAAATGGCCAAGAAACGGGTGTGCTATAGCCTTGGCGGGGGGCGTGGGCGAAGTTCGTCCGCCGGACTCGGAATGGCCCCAGACTTTGCGGGCGGCCTCCGTGTGCCAAAAATAGGCCACGGGCACAGCCGCGCCCAAAAATGAGCGCCCGAAGGTCGGGGCGCCAACACCCCCCAGCGGAAAAATGGCCAAGAAACGGGTGTGCTATAGCCTTGGCGGGGGGCGTGGGCGAAGTTCGTCCGCCTGACTCGGAATGGCCCCAGACTTTGCGGGCGGCCTCCGTGTGCCAAAAATAGGCCACGGGCACAGACCGCCCAAAAATGAGCGCCCGAAGGTCGGGGCGCCAACACCCCCCAGCGGAAAAATGGCCAAGAAACGGGTGTGCTATAGCCTTGGCGGGGGGCGTGGGCGAAGTTCGTCCGCAGGACTCGGAATGGCCCCAGACTTTGCGGGCAGCCTCCGTGTGCCAAAAATATGCCACGGGCACAGCCGCGCTCAAAAATGAGCGCCCGAAGATCGGGGCGCCAACACCCCCCAGCGGAAAAATGGCCCAGAAACGGGTGTGCTATAGCCTTGGCGGGGGGCGTGGGCGAAGTTCGTCCGCCGGACTCGGAATGGCCCCAGACTTTGCGGGCGGCCTCCGTGTGCCAAAAATAGGCCACGGGCACAGCCGCGCTAAAAAATGAGCGCCCGAAGGTCGGGGCGCCAACACCCCCCAGCGGAAAAATGGCCCAGAAACGGGTGTGCTATAGCCTTGGCGGGGGGCGTGGGCGAAGTTCGTCCGCCGGACTCGGAATGGCCCCAGACTTTGCGGGCGGCCTCCGTGTGCCAAAAATAGGCCACGGGCACAGCCGCGCTAAAAAATGAGCGCCCGAAGGTCGGGGCGCCAACACCCCCCAGCGGAAAAATGGCCCAGAAACGGGTGTGCTATAGCCTTGGTGGGGGGCGTGGGCGAAGTTTGTCCGCCGGACTCGGAATGGCCCCAGACTTTGCAGGCGGCCTCCGTGAGCCAAAAATAGGCCACGGGCACGGCCGCGCCCAAAAATGAGCGCCCGAAGGTCGGGGCGCCAACACCCCCCAGCGGAAAAATGGCCGAAAAACGGGTGGGCTATAGCCTTTGTGGGGGGCGTGGGCGAAGTTCGTCCGCCGCACTCGGAATGGCCCCAGACTTTGCGGGCGGCCTCCGTGTGCCAAAAATAGGCCACGGGCACAGCCGGGCCCAAAAATGAGCGCCCGAAGGTCGGGGCGCCAACACCCCCCAGCGGAAAAATGGCCAAAAAACAGGTGGGCTATAGCCTTGGCGGGGGGCGTGGGCGAAGTTCGTCCGCCGGACTCGGAATGGCCCCAGACTTTGCGGGCGGCCTCCGTGTCACAAAAATAGGCCACGGGCACAGCCGCGCCCAAAAATGAGCGCCCGAAGTTCGGGGCGCCAACACCCCCCAGCGGAAAAATGGCCAAAAAACGGGTGGGCTATAGCCTTGGCGGGGGGCGTGGGCGAAGTTCGTCCGCCGGACTCGGTATGGCCCCAGACTTTGTGGGCGGCCTCCGTGTGCCAAAAATAGGCCACGGGCACAGCCGCGCCCAAAAATGAGCACCCGAAGGTCGGGGCGCCAACACCCCCCAGCGGAAAAATGGCCGAAAAACGGGTGGGCTATAGCCTTGGTGGGGGGCGTGGGCGAAGTTCGTCCACCGCACTCGGAATGGCCCCAGACTTTGCGGGCGGCCTCCGTGTGCCAAAAATAGGCCACGGGCACAGCCGCGCTCAAAAATGAGCGCCCGAAGGTCGGGGCGCCAACACCCCCCAGCGGAAAAATGGCCCAGAAACGGGTGTGCTATAGCCTTGGCGGGGGGCGTGGGCGAAGTTCGTCCGCCGGACTCGGAATGGCCCCAGACTTTGCGGGCGGCCTCCGTGTGCCAAAAATAGGCCACGGGCACAGCCGCGCTAAAAAATGAGCGCCCGAAGGTCGGGGCGCCAACACCCCCCAGCGGAAAAATGGCCCAGAAACGGGTGTGCTATAGCCTTGGCGGGGGGCGTGGGCGAAGTTCGTCCGCCGGACTCAGAATGGCCCCAGACTTTGCGGGCGGCCTCCGTGTGCCAAAAATAGGCCACGGGCACAGCCGCGCCCAAAAATGAGCGCCCGAAGGTCGGGGCGCCAACACCCGCCAGCGGAAAATTGGCCAAAAAACGTGTGGGCTATAGCCTTGGTGGGGGGCGTGGGCGAAGTTTGTCCGCCGGACTCGGAATGGCCCCAGACTTTGCAGGCGGCCTCCGTGAGCCAAAAATAGGCCATGGGCACGGCCGCGCCCAAAAATGAGCGCCCGAAGGTCGGGGCGCCAACACCCCCCAGCGGAAAAATGGCCGAAAAACGGGTGGGCTATAGCCTTTGTGGGGGGCGTGGGCGAAGTTCGTCCGCCGCACTCGGAATGGCCCCAGACTTTGCGGGCGGCCTCCGTGTGCCAAAAATAGGCCACGGGCACAGCCGGGCCCAAAAATGAGCGCCCGAAGGTCGGGGCGCCAACACCCCCCAGCGGAAAAATGGCCAAAAAACAGGTGGGCTATAGCCTTGGCGGGGGGCGTGGGCGAAGTTCGTCCGCCGGACTCGGAATGGCCCCAGACTTTGCGGGCGGCCTCCGTGTCCCAAAAATAGGCCACGGGCACAGCCGCGCCCACAAATGAGCGCCCGAAGTTCGGGGCGCCAACACCCCCCAGCGGAAAAATGGCCAAAAAACGGGTGGGCTATAGCCTTGGCGGGGGGCGTGGGCGAAGTTCGTCCGCCGGACTCGGTATGGCCCCAGACTTTGCGGGCGGCCTCCGTGTGCCAAAAATAGGCCACGGGCACAGCCGCGCCCAAAAATGAGCGCCCGAAGGTCGGGGCGCCAACACCCCCCAGCGGAAAAATGGCCAAAAAATGGGTGGGCTATAGCCTTGGCGGGGGGCGTGGGCGAAGTTCGTCCGCCGGACTCGGAAAGGCCCCAGACTTTGCGGGCGGCCTCCGTGTGCCAAAAATAGGCCACGGGCACAGCCGCGCCCTAAAATGAGCTCCCGAAGGTCGGGTTCCAACACCCCCCAGCGGACAATTGGCCAAAAAACGTGTGGGCTATAGCCTTGGTGGGGGGCGTGGGCGAAGTTCGTCCGCCGGACTCGGAATGGCCCCAGACTTTGCGGGCGGCCTCCGTGTGCCAAAAATAGGCCACGGGCACAGCCGTGCCCAAAAATGAGCGCCCGAAGGTCGGGCGCCAACACCCCCCAGCGGAAAAAATGGCCAAAAAACGGGTGGGCTATAGCCTTGGCGGGGGGCGTGGGCGAAGTTCGTCCGCCGGACTCGGAATGGCCCCAGACTTTGCGGGCGTCCTCTGTGTGCCAAAAATAGGCCACGGGCACAGCCGCGCCCAAAAATGAGCGCCCGAAGGTCGGGGCGCCAACACCCCCCAGCGGAAAAATGGCCAAAAAACGGGTGGGCTATAGCCTTGGCGGGGGGCGTGGGCGAAGTTCGTCCGCCGGACTCGGAATGGCCGCAGACTTTGCGGGCGGCCTCCGTGTGCCAAAAATAGGCCACGGGCACAGCCGCGCCCAAAAATGAGCGCCCGAAGGTCGGGGCGCCAACACCCCCCAGCGGAAAATTAGCCGAAAAACGGGTGGCCTATAGCCTTGGTGGTGGGCGTGGGCGAAGTTCGTCCGGTGGACTCGGAATGGCACCAGACTTTGCGGGCGGCCTCCGTGTGCCAAAAATAGGCCACGGGCACAGCCGCGCTCAAAAATGAGCGCCCGAAGGTCGGGGCGCCAACACCCCCCAGCGGAAAAATGGCCCAGAAACGGGTGTGCTATAGCCTTGGTGGGGGGCGTGGGCGAAGTTCGTCCGCCGGACTCGGAATGGCCCCAGACTTTGCGGGCGGCCTCCGTGTGCCAAAAATAGGCCACGGGCACAGCCGCGCCCAAAAATGAGCGCCCGAAGGTCGGGGCGCCAACACCCCCCAGCTGAAAATTGGCCAAAAAAAGTGTGGGCTATAGCCTTGGTGGGGGGCGCGGGCGAAGTTTGTCCGCCGGACTCGGAATGGCCCCATACTTTGCAGGCGGCCTCCGTGAGCCAAAAATAGGCCACGGGCACGGCCGCGCCCAAAAATGAGCGCCCGAAGGTCGGGGCGCCAACACCGCCCAGCGGAAAAATGGCCGAAAAACGGGTGGGCTATAGCCTTGGTGGGGGGCGTGGGCGAAGTTCGTCCACCGCACTCGGAATGGCCCCAGACTTTGCGGGCGGCCTCCGTGTGCCAAAAATAGGCCACGGGCACAGCCGCGCTCAAAAATGAGCGCCCGAAGGTCGGGGCGCCAACACCCCCCAGCGGAAAAATGGCCCAGAAACGGGTGTGCTATAGCCTTGGCGGGGGGCGTGGGCGAAGTTCGTCCGCCGGACTCGGAATGGCCCCAGACTTTGCGGGCGGCCTCCGTGTACCAAAAATAGGCCACGGGCACAGCCGCGCCAAAAATGAGCGCCCGAAGGTCGGGGCGCCAACACCCCCCAGCGGAAAATTGGCCAAAAAACGTGTGGGCTATAGCCTTGGTGGGGGGCGTGGGCGAAGTTTGTCCGCCGGACTCGGAATGGCCCCAGACTTTGCGGGCGGCCTCCGTGTGCCAAAAATAGGCCACGGGCACAGCCGCGCCCAAAATGAGCGCCCGAAGGTCGGGGCGCTAACACCCCCCAGCGGAAAATTGGCCGAAAAACGGGTGGCCTATAGCCTTGGTGGGGGGCGTGGGCAAAGTTCGTCCGCCGGACTCGGAAAGGCCCCAGACTTTGCGGGCGTCCTCCGTGTGCCAAAAATAGGCCACGGGCACAGCCGCGCCCAAAAATGAGCGCCCGAAGGTCGGGGCGCCAACACCCCCCAGCGGAAAAATGGCCAAAAAATGGGTGGGCTATAGCCTTGGCGGGGGGCGTGGGCGAAGTTCGTCCGCCGGACTCGGAAAGGCCCCAGACTTTGCGGGCGGCCTCCGTGTGCCAAAAATAGGCCACGGGCACAGCCGCGCCCTAAAATGAGCTCCGAAGGTCGGGTTCCAACACCCCCCAGCGGACAATTGGCCAAAAAACGTGTGGGCTATAGCCTTGGTGGGGGGCGTGGGCGAAGTTCGTCCGCCGGACTCGGAATGGCCCCAGACTTTGCGGGCGGCCTCCGTGTGCCAAAAATAGGCCACGGGCACAGCCGTGCCCAAAAATGAGCGCCCGAAGGTCGGGGCGCCAACACCCCCCAGCGGAAAAATGGCCAAAAAACGGGTGGGCTATAGCCTTGGCGGGGGGCGTGGGCGAAGTTCGTCCGCCGGACTCGGAATGGCCCCAGACTTTGCGGGCGTCCTCTGTGTGCCAAAAATAGGCCACGGGCACAGCCGCGCCCAAAAATGAGCGCCCGAAGGTCGGGGCGCCAACACCCCCCAGCGGAAAAATGGCCAAAAAACGGGTGGCTATAGCCTTGGCGGGGGGCGTGGGCGAAGTTCGTCCGCCGGACTCGGAATGGCCGCAGACTTTGCGGGCGGCCTCCGTGTGCCAAAAATAGGCCACGGGCACAGCCGCGCCCAAAATGAGCTCCCGAAGGTCGGGTTCCAACACCCCCCAGCGGAAAAATGGCCAAAAAACGGGTGGGCTATAGCCTTGGTGGGGGGCGTGGGCGAAGTTCGTCCGCCGGACTCGGAATGCCCCAGACTTTGCAGGCGGCCTCCGTGCGCCAAAAATAGGCCACGGACACAGCCGCGCCCAAAAATGAGAGCCCGAAGGTCGGGGCGCCAACACCCCCCAGCGGAAAATTGGCCGAAAAACGGGTGGCCTATAGCCTTGGTGGGGGGCGTGGGCGAAGTTCGTCCGCCAGACTCGGAATGGCCCCAGACTTTGCGGGCGGCCCCGTGTGCCAAAAATAGGCCACGGGCACAGCCGCGCCCAAAAATGAGCTCCCGAAGGTCGGGTTCCAACACCCCCCAGCGGAAAATTGGCCAAGAAACGGGTGTGCTATAGCCTTGGCGGGGGGCGTGGGCGAACTTCGTCCGCCGGACTCGGAATGGCCCCAGACTTTGCGGGCAGCCTCCGTGTGCCAAAAATAGGCCACGGGCACAGCCGCGCTCAAAAATGAGCGCCCGAAGGTCGGGGCGCCAACACCCCCCAGCGGAAAATTGGCCAAAAAACGTGTGGGCTATAGCCTTGGTGGGGGGCGTGGGCGAAGTTTGTCCGCCGGACTCGGAATGGCCCCAGACTTTGCGGGCGGCCTCCGTGTGCCAAAAATAGGCCACGGGCACAGCCGCGCCCAAAAATGAGCGCCCGAAGGTCGGGGCGCTAACACCCCCAGCGGAAAATTGGCCGAAAAACGGGTGGCCTATAGCCTTGGTGGGGGGCGTGGGCGAAGTTCGTCCGCCGGACTCGGAAAGGCCCCAGACTTTGCGGGCGTCCTCCGTGTGCCAAAAATAGGCCACGGGCACAGCCGCGCCCAAAAATGAGCTCCCGAAGGTCGGGTTCCAACACCCCCAGCGGAAAAATGGCCAAAAAACGGGTGGGCTATAGCCTTGGTGGGGGCGTGGGCGAAGTTCGTCCGCCGGACTCGGAATGCCCCCAGACTTTGCAGGCGGCCTCCGTGCGCCAAAAATAGGCCACGGACACAGCCGCGCCCAAAAATGAGAGCCCGAAGGTCGGGGCGCCAACACCCCCCAGCGGAAAATTGGCCGAAAAACGGGTGGCCTATAGCCTTGGTGGGGGGCGTGGGCGAAGTTCGTCCGCCAGACTCGGAATGGCCCCAGACTTTGCGGGCGGCCCCCGTGTGCCAAAAATAGGCCACGGGCACAGCCGCGCCCAAAAATGAGCTCCCGAAGGTCGGGTTCCAACACCCCCCAGCGGAAATTGGCCAAGAAACGGGTGTGCTATAGCCTTGGCGGGGGGCGTGGGCGAACTTCGTCCGCCGGACTCGGAATGGCCCCAGACTTTGCGGGCAGCCTCCGTGTGCCAAAAATAGGCCACGGGCACAGCCGCGCTCAAAAATGAGCGCCCGAAGGTCGGGCGCCAACACCCCCCAGCGGAAAATTGGCCAAAAAACGTGTGGGCTATAGCCTTGGTGGGGGGCGTGGGCGAAGTTCGTCCGCCAGACTCGGAATGGCCCCAGACTTTGCGGGCGGCCCCCGTGTGCCAAAAATAGGCCACGGGCACAGCCGCGCCCAAAAATGAGCTCCCGAAGGTCGGGTTCCAACACCCCCAGCGGAAAATTGGCCAGAAACGGGTGTGCTATAGCCTTGGCGGGGGGCGTGGGCGAACTTCGTCCGCCGGACTCGGAATGGCCCCAGACTTTGCGGGCAGCCTCCGTGTGCCAAAAATAGGCCACGGGCACAGCCGCGCTCAAAAATGAGCGCCCGAAGGTCGGGGCGCCAACACCCCCCAGCGGAAAATTGGCCAAAAAACGTGTGGGCTATAGCCTTGGTGGGGGCGTGGGCGAAGTTTGTCCGCCGGACTCGGAATGGCCCCAGACTTTGCGGGCGGCCTCCGTGTGCCAAAAATAGGCCACGGGCACAGCCGCGCCCAAAAATGAGCGCCCGAAGGTCGGGGCGCTAACACCCCCCAGCGGAAAATTGGCCGAAAAACGGGTGGCCTATAGCCTTGGTGGGGGGCGTGGGCGAAGTTCGTCCGCCGGACTCGGAAAGGCCCCAGACTTTGCGGGCGTCCTCCGTGTGCCAAAAATAGGCCACGGGCACAGCCGCGCCCAAAAATGAGCTCCCGAAGGTCGGGTTCCAACACCCCCCAGCGGAAAAATGGCCAAAAAACGGGTGGGCTATAGCCTTGGTGGGGGGCGTGGGCGAAGTTCGTCCGCCGGACTCGGAATGCCCCCAGACTTTGCAGGCGGCCTCCGTGCGCCAAAAAATAGGCCACGGACACAGCCGCGCCCAAAATGAGAGCCCGAAGGTCGGGGCGCCAACACCCCCCAGCGGAAAATTGGCCGAAAAACGGGTGGCCTATAGCCTTGGTGGGGGGCGTGGGCGAAGTTCGTCCGCCAGACTCGGAATGGCCCCAGACTTTGCGGGCGGCCCCCGTGTGCCAAAAATAGGCCACGGGCACAGCCGCGCCCAAAAATGAGCTCCCGAAGGTCGGGTTCCAACACCCCCCAGCGGAAAATTGGCCAAGAAACGGGTGTGCTATAGCCTTGGCGGGGGGCGTGGGCGAACTTCGTCCGCCGGACTCGGAATGGCCCCAGACTTTGCGGCAGCCTCCGTGTGCCAAAAATAGGCCACGGCACAGCCGCGCCCAAAAATGAGCGCCCGAAGGTCGGGG